>JANXJC010000013.1:22776087-22822298 GCA_027564655.1 Leptodon cayanensis
TATCATTTACAGAGTATTTAGTAGTGGTGTCATGTAACCTATGCCTGCTACCTTTTTAGAAAGTACTTTCCTCTTAAATCAGATGTGTTAACTTTCAGTGGATGTTGTGTTTGAAGCCAATGAGTTGGACTGGGATCTCTGTTCTTATTAGCACTGATTTGTTAATCTGGATAGTGGTGAAGTTTATCATCGTATGACTGAGGATAAATGAATTGTGCAACTAAATATATTAATTTTAATATCATAAAGTGCTTGTAATCCAAATAACCTGTCGTATTATGATTGAAAAATATAGATGGAAAAAAATTCAGTGGAAACAATATTTATTTCATATAGCTTGATCTCCGCCATCCATTTTGGTGGCCAGCTAGGTACTGCCACCCAAATAATCATGACAAGACCTATCTGTGTGCTTAAATTTAAATATGCATATATACAAATTAGATTCTGACACGGAATTTCAACATATTTCTAAATTTGGAGACCGAGAACAGTCCCATTGACTTCCAACTAGGTACTTCCAGAGGCCAAAATTGAGCATATGCTTCAATCCTTGCACCTTCTCATACCTTCTATTGAATAATCTAGTAATAGATTCTCAGATGGAATTTCAGATTAAAGCATTGAGCTGTGAGAACAGTCAGCTATTTCAGCTTGGCAACTTTTGTGCATATAAATTTATTTCATGCATCATCTATGCAAGAAAGAAGCTTGACAAGAAATAAAAAGATTAATTAGGAAAAGAAAGCTTTTAAGACTTTCTAGTAACAAGGGTGTCTCAAAGTATGCTATGCAGAGAGTTTGCATGATGCAAGAATGAAATTATTTTATCTCATATCATAGAGGAGAAAAATAATTTAATACAGTAGGTAGGCAAAGAAAGAATGTCACGAAAAGGAGCAATTGCAGGTTGCGAATATAATGTAATCAGATATTATTACACAAAAAAGCTGTTATCTTTAAGGTTGCACAAAAACTCTAAGCAAAAGAAAATTCTGAGGCCATCATTTTAATGTTCTTGACAACTAGTTTGGTTTTGTATCATGAACACAAGGCTCAGCACTACAGCAAGAGTGGGATAACAAGGCCAGCAGGGCAGCGGCTTCACCGATGCAGGAGCAGTCAGGGGAGGTAAATAACTGAGCCGGGGGGAGCAGGACAGGTCTGCAGACACTGACTGGGGCCACCCAAGAGTCCAGATCATGAGACAAGTCCACGGTGCCAAGGCAGGTCTCAGGTCAAGCTGGGAAGCTGTGTCACCAGGTCAGGGTCCGGATCAAGGGTACGAGGCCAGGCACAAGGGTGCCTGCAGTGCAGCTCGGGCAAGGACCAAGGGCGAGGGCTGGGGCTGAATTGCAGCCCCTGAGTGATGGGGGAGCCCAGCGGGGCTGCTGGTAGATCTCTCCTTCCCAGCAGCCAGACCTTGCAGTGACACAGAAGCAGAGCTGGCTGTGGGCACGGGTGGGAGACCGCCAGGGAAGGGGAGCAGCAGCCTCTCAGAGTGCTTGGGGCCCTGGGTTAAACGGCCTTACACGGCAAAGCAGATTTAGTCTTTCCTGAAAAAAATCTCTATAGGGTTCACTTTTACGTGTAAATTCTTGCTGTCACACGGTTTTCTTACTTTTTATTTTATGGCTATTATTTTGTTTATCTTGTGTTGAACTGGTCCAGTTATTAATTTATTTTACATGAAATAGTATTTCCCATAAAACAAATTTATTTTAGATCAGTAACTGAAGTTGGTATTTAAATACTTCAAAGGTAGGTTAATGCTTGGATTAAATACTTGTGAAAACTTTCTCAGTTTATGTCTATGAACAACAGAAACAAAGAAGAAACTTCACATTAGTCCTTACCCAGTCAAGTCCTGAGAGTCTTTCAAAGATATTGTCACAGCAGTTGGCTTTTGATTGACCCACCACTTCAACCAAATATATCTCAAAAATTTCCCTGGAAGAGAAAAAGAAAGCAACAGAAGTCCTTATTTGACACAATTGCTTCTTTTTTTCAGTTCTTCAGCTAACAGATGTACAGAGTTTGAGGATGAGTCGGGATCTGTGCCTCAGGTGAGCCTGTTTGTCACGGAGCAGGTCTCCTTGTCTCCTGGTCCTCTTGCCCCAGAGAAGTTGAGGGCTCAGAGGAAGGACGCCCTGCTGGGTCCTCTCCCAGGGCTGTCCCAGAAAAGCCTCACCCCCGGTGTTCAGGTGCAACACCTATCAGGTTGACCATGATACAGGGGCAGCTGCTGGGCAGACGGGGTGTCTGAGCCCAGCTATAGCAAGAATCCACGTTTTACATCTCTCTCTAGAAATATATATATATACATCCCACTAATTCTGATCAGTCAGAGAAAGGAATAGCATGAGCCTGTTGGTGCTGTTTGTGTTTGTGTGAGCGCTGAGTGCTGGCTGAGGGAAGAAAATGAAAATTACATAGTTTCCTTCCAGTGCTATAATAAACCAACATTTTCCACATAGTAAAATCCTTTACTCACAAGCAGTTAAGGTGGCATTTGGAATTTTTGTGGAAGGGAAGCTTTTTGTTCTATACTCTTATTGCTGAAAGCACATTCCCTCCTTGGTCTTTCTAATTTCACAAGAGAGGACAGTAAATCCATTAGGTAGGTTGTCATGAAAATGTAGGAAAACAATCTAATTCCTTGCCATAGGAGTTTAAAATTCCATCAGCATTTTTTCCTTCAGTTTAGCTCAAGTTTAATCACAAATTCAATACTGCAGTTGGGCATTCAGTAACGTAGCTTGCCTACTGTGTAATGATTTTCAATTCAAGTCCCACTGACTTCATATCCGTAGTGATATTCTTTATTTCCATATTAAAAAGAATAATCCTTGGATTTATTTGTATAATAGTGGAATTACAGCATACATTGAACTTGATTTTCAAAGGACTGCTCTACAACTATATACAGCATTTGTCCTTCTGGTGACCCTTTCTTTTTGTGATTGCAATTTTGACAGGTGCTTTTGCTTCAGGCCACTCAGAGGCTTTACACTATTAACTGCGGTGACATTTTTCTCTCTTGAATTGTTCCAGGGGAAAAAGCTGATGAGAAAGTTCGACTTTCCTTTTGTTTCTCTGTGTATCTTAAGGGCTTAATGTTAGTGCCATGGTGACAACCTAAAAGTTAACATTGACCCCTAATTTCTTCAGAATTATATCTGTTAGGGCACAGATATTTCAATGGGTTATGAAAAATTTGATAATGTGTGTCAACATATGTAGAAATTATCAATAGTAAACAGTGACCAACAGCGGAATGGAATCACTGTTAGTATTAAGATCTTGACCTAGATCTACAGCCCTAAGAAATCAGGTATCTTCTTTTTGTTGGTTTCAAGAGACTCTGAATCAGATTTTTAGGCTATGATTAAAGAAACCTAGAGGATGTCATGGTTTAACCCCAGCCAGTAACCAAGCACCACGCAGCCACTCACTCACTCTGCTCCAACCCAGGGGCACAGGGGATAGAATCGGGAAAAAAAAGGTAAAATTTGTGGGTTGAGATAAGGACAGTTTAATAGAACAGAAAGGAAGAAACTAAAAAGGATAATAATAACAATAATAAAGCGACAATAATAATAATAATAAAAAGATCGGAATATACAAAACAAGTGATGCACAATGCAATTGCTCACCACTCACCGACCGATGCCCAGTTAGTTCCTGAGCAGCGATCCCCCCACCCAGGCCAACTCCCTCAAGTTTATGTACTAGGCGTGACATCCCATGGTCTGGAATACCCCTTTGGCCAGTTGGGGTCAGCTGCCCTGGCTGTGTCCCCTCCCAACTTCTTGTGCCCCTCCAGCCTTCTTGCTGGCTGGGCATGAGAAGCTGAAAAATCCTTGACTTAGCGTAAACACTACTTAGCAACACCTGAAAACATCAGTGTGTTCTCAACATTCTGCTCATACTGAATCCAAAACATAACACTGTACCAGCTACTAGGAAGAAAATTAATTTTATCCCAGCTGAAGCCGGGACCTTAGTTAGGTAACGGTCTCACTGCAATCTTAGGATTATTTGGAAAAGAAACCTTAAAAACCATTACCCATTTATTCAATCAGACATGACACATGCTTTAGCAGCTTAGGCAACATTTCATGGGAGACCTTTACTACATATAGAATTTTACCTTTATTTTCTTTTCTGAGTTATTGCTTTCTTTCTTTTTTTTTTTTTTTTGTCTTTGAGCAATCTCTTTTGTTATGATGAACAGGTTAACAGCACTGGAATTACTGTAAATCAAAATGTTTGTCTCTGCCACATTCAGTTACATCAAATGCCATAAAACTTTTTATAGTTGTTGGAAGGTGAGAAAGCAATTGCCCATTGAAAGCTTGATATACTCTGGAGCTCAGAATTCAAAATTTATTTATTTTTTTTTTAATGCTACTGGTTTGAGAGAGATTTCTCTCACATGAATAAATGAATTCACTGGTTATTAAAAAACAAAACAAATGAAACCCCAAGCATTCTTCTTCATTCAGGTTATGTACAGATTTAAATCAACATACATGGAATTTATTAATATTTCCTGGCCTGATGTTATGGGTCTAAACCTTATTTTACATGTACCTGTATTTGGATTAATATCTCAAAAACATTAGTTACTTCTCTATTTAACACTCTTTTCTTGAAATAAACACATCTTTATCTTCTCTGTGTGTGTATACATGTATGTGTATGTATACGTATAGCTATATAAATATCTGTAAGTACCCAATTTGTCTTATTTGTATTATTATTAGGCATCCTAGTAAGACTGCTGGTGCTGAATGATTTTGTATTTTTACGCTAGAACAATTCTGGCACTGAAAATAAGTTGCTCGAAACTTCTCTATGGAAAATGGATATGTGTAGAGAGGGTGTCTAGTCCGGTGTTTATCTCATTAATCTGGCTCCAAGGAGACCTGGATATGATTCTTTGCTCCACCATAGGTATCCTATTTGACCCTTGGCAAATTGCAGTGCCTCTTTATCTCCATTCTTCAAGCTGCCAAATGATTGAGGATGCGTGTTTATCTCTCTTGAGAGGGGGCAGGGGAGGTTGAGAATAGGAGCAAAGAGGAAGGTTTTGAGGAGAAATATTCAAACATGACAATAACAGGATTATGCAAGACACCCCTGCCAAAAAAAACCCGAAAGAAAAAAAAAAGAAGATAATCTTTGTGAAATTATCTGGTCTGCTGTTTTTGCAGGCTGATGCTTCAGTGTTATCTGCCTTGTACTGTTAGTGATGCTAGCATAACTGAATAAAATGCCATCACTCCATTCATGCAGGAATAACATATTGGCGAAGGGAGTATAAAAAAGCAAGTATTCATTCTTCGTCTGTTTTAGATACTGTAACTTCATCAATTCAGGGTGAACCTCATTAACAATTTTGGCTTTATCCTTCCTATGCCAGTGACGCATTCAGTTGCCTTCCTCATATTTGTTTTGAGTGGGATGTCCTGTAGTGCTATGAATCACTCATCATTTCTGTGTTAAACTGGTATGTCTGGATATATTGAACCAACCTCCCCCGGAAATTGTAGGGGTTCGATAGCTTTGTTAAGCAGCCCTAAGGACAGAAAAAGCGTGCTGTGTATAGGTCACTGGCAGGAGGTTTATCACCATATTAAATTTATTTTCTATACCTTTTATATAGACACTGTTGAGAAGCAATCTTCATCTATCAAAACCTACTAAGAAAGGGGCAGGGGATGGTGTTTTAAATGAGTCTTCCTGTGACAATAAAGGTAGTTACTTCAAGCTCATATTACACTATATCGAAGCAGTATATCACTAGTTAATATATGTATAACCCATTATATCTTTCTTTATGTATTTCAGGTAGCGCTTTCCTCCATACAGAACAAAACTTCAACAGTATTATGAACTCATGATCAGAATGGTTCCACAATACCTCAGAGAATGTAGCCAGTCACCTACCATGACAGAACAATGTTTTATTTGAACCAATATTTTTAAAACTCTATGCCCAAAGAGAAGTTCCTAAATCTGTACTTAAGCACTTCAATAAATGCGTCCTTGTTTACAGAGACACTAGTAACCTCTTCTGTGCAATAGAACTGTGCTGTTCACATACATAGAGTGGTGCGTTATTCTCATTAAAGTGTTAGACAAAGACAAGGCAGAGAAGAAATCTAAGATGACAAGCATGTTGGAAAATTTTCTTTCTGATATTTTCTGTGGCTGGTTTTTCTTTCCAGATGTAATCTATGTCTAACAGATTTTTTTTTCCTTTTCATCTTGATAATTCTCATCAAAATAACAATTTATTTCCATCAAAACATAAGAAGAAGGAAATATGTTTCCATTCTATTCTAATGCCTGGAATTTATTTTAAAAAGTAAACTCATATAAGGCTGTTATTTTATATGAAGATCCTACATCAGAAGTGCAATGACAGAAATGTCATTTACAGCAAGAAGGAAAAAAGAATGTTGTAACGTCAGTAGACCTCAAATTAAAGATCAATAACTTAAAAAGGAAATTATTTAACTTATCTGTGTCACCCTTGCCTTTTTCACTAGAAGAACTGGCTTTATCTCAATGCAATCATAAAATTGGTATGTTAATAGCAAGAAAACTGGCAAGTTCTTATAACACAGCAAAAGGTAAAAATGATTAAGTTACTAGGCTCTTGGATATTAAAGAGATTAATAGGCTTTTTAATGGCTGTATGAATTAATTTGCATGAATGATACCTGCAACCTAGAGAAGAATGGAAAGCTCTTAATGCCAGCATAAATGGTCTGTATTCTCTTAAATGATCATACATTGAAAAACAAAAGGGAAAATCTTTTGATGCAAATGTCACCTTTACAGAAATTCCCAGGTTCATAGAAAGTCTAATTAAGGTGCTGGCCAAGACAACACTGCTAATGATTTTCTGAAAGGTCTCATCATTCTTTGAGCGATCACAGGATGATTAAGCAAGGTTGTTTTAAAACAAATAGTCATTCTTCTGCTTTGGTACTTGATTCTGGTGCCACTGTGACTGCTAATTATAAAGACTCTGTTGCATCTTATTTGCAATCTCGAAAACATATAAGAGTTTCAACATCATAGCATTTAGCTTCTCCCAGATTATCTAGATATCTTATTCATTCTGTGCTCAAAGCTCACCTCATGTTTTTGTCATGGTAAGGTACCTACTTCATCAATTCACTCATAAAGAATATTGACCTCTTTGGACTTTCAAGGATCTTTTTGTACTTTCAGTCATCTAGTAAGATGTTATGATAACATTGTGATACACAGGAGGTCTTATTCATCATCTTCTTCACTTGCTAGAAGAACAGAGATGGCTTGAAGACTGTGTCACCTGAATACAAGGGTCTCTCTCCCTGCTTCCCCTCCTTTTTGAGAAGAGGTTCATCTCTCTGAGTCACTGGACTGACCTACTTAGGATGTGCCACATGGTCTACACATGAACGGTAAGAGGAGAACAGGAACTAATGTATATGTGCCAAATAATTCAACATTGCATGCATGCTGACTCTGTGATAGGTAAATTGTATATAACAGGGGAGAAAACTCCATAAGCAATGGGGGCCAAAAATAAGGAAAAAAATATCCCAAATAAATTATTTCTTTTCAGTAGCATTTTTCTTCAGGTTTACTTCTGGTAAACGGGTTTCATCTGCACAGATACACCAGGGCCAGGTAAGTTACAATGTAGCTTTACTTTCCTTTTCTGCTGTCTTGATCACAGGGATGCAAGACTAATTCTATGTACAATAAGAGCAGTGCTGAGAGCCAGAAAGAGTCTTCTTGATATCAGCAGACCTCTTGTGTCCTAAGAGTAAAGGGGTTGGAGAGAAGCAATTCATCATTTAGATGCAGGAGTCGTCTCACCTAATGGGATTTGTTTAGAAGATAGGTAACTAGTCTGGTTTTACAGACTACAGTCTGCGGAAGAAAAAAACAAGTTCCAGACGCAGGTTTGTCCCAACTCAAATTTAATGTTTAGAACAGGTGATTCTTCAAAATGGCACCCAGTCCCAGAGTCCCCTCTGAATCTCCAACTTGACATGGATGTCCAGACTGAGCTACTTTACTGATTTGATTATTCCTGTAGGTTTCAGTGGGATAACCATATTGAAAGACCTGAAAGGAACCCCACTAGTGTCAACAGAAGTCGTCAGATTATACATGCCCAGGTATAACATTATGCATTACAGAATGACAATTCTGTAATGAAGCAAAATTGTTATTAAGGGAATATGACAGAAATTAGTTTGAAATAGGACTGACTCAAAAGTGAGTCAAGACATCAGAAGTTAACACATTATTAACATTAATATTCAGACAGGTATGAGCTCTGTTTATCCAATAGTTGTTTTTGTTTTGGTTTTTGTTTTTTTTTTTTTTCTGAATTTTATAGCAGGATCAGATTCTCAGCACACATCTCTGCTAAGATATAAAATCTGACAATAAATCTTGAGAACTATAGGCTAAAATTGCAATAGGCACTGCAAACTTTTACAACCACAAATATGCTTTGAGATAAAAGGTTTAGTTACAGCGAATATTTTGTGCCTAAGCAAAGGGCTGGCATGGGTTGTCATGATGAAAACACTTTAATTTTTCATACTTCAGTGTTTTGAATGAATATTAAATCAATGGGGGAAAGAGCTTTATGTTTTCTACTGCCAGTCTTGCTATCGTAAATGTTTTTTTCAAGTCCTTATTTGACAGTTTGTGTTTTGGGCCATTTTCCATCTACTGCTAGGTACAGTAAGAGAATTACTTGGTTTATTTCACTTTCTGCAATAGGACCTTGAGAATCCTGTTCTTTTACCATCAAGTTTTTAATGCTATGGCTGGCTTGCAGCTCTTCACGAATGAGCTTATTTGCTTTTTTGTTTTTGAACTACGAGCTATCAGGAAAAAAGCATAGTTCTAATTTTTTGTTGAAAACACTGAGCCTATTTAAACTGAGTATTTTAATTTCTGCTGAGAATGAACAGGCAAAAAAAGGACTGTTGCAGTTTTGAACCTATTTGAATGACACTTAATGGGAAATGCAGCTCAGTGACTTGTGTTGCCCTTCCTCTTTGCTGGCCAGACTTCCCAAAGAGACTTCTTAATCACTGCTTCTTTCTGATGAAGAGAGGAGCCAAGACCAGAGAATCTTAAGAAAATGAGCAAGAACAATCTTAATCTCAGTCCCCAGAAAATCTGGTAGTAGCATTTGAAAAGAGCAATTTGAGATTTAGGTTGAATTATTGCAGTTTATTTTGGACCTAAAAGCATTACATTTTCTGCAGAATTATGCCCGATATTCAGTGTTACTAATATTTCTGTGTTATGAAATACTACCACTTCTCAGGCAGATCTCTTGTGAGCTTGTTTTAAACTTTGTTGCCAGTACTTACCTGCCTGTGACCTGGCAATTCATTTTTCCAAGCTAAGCTTTATCATTGAAATGATGGTGAAAAACAACACAACTAGAGTATATGCCTTTTTCCAATGCTTTTTTTTCCTTATATTATTCTATGAATGCTCATAAAATACTCAGTGATATTTTTTTCCAGTAGACAGATTACAGTATTAACTTTTTTGGTTTCACAAAATGTATAAATTTATGAATCTTAAAATTAAACCAATGAGTTTAAGAAGATTAAAAGTAGGCTTTAATTATAAAGAGGGTTGTTACAGATGAATAATTATGCTTCTCTGCGTTACCTCCTTACTTGGTGTAAAATCCAAGCATCTCTGACTCTGACTAGATGTCCTAGGCATATGTCTGACAATTCCCTAATTTACTTAGTGGCCTTCCCTTAGGATACTTTTCTAGGTCATAGGACTGTGAAAATAGCCTTTTTTACCGGTCTCTGCCCATCTCTTATTTTATTAGACTGTGTTCTGGCAGCAGATGTACTAATGGAATTTGAATACAGTGGACACATAGATTGAGCTAACAGGCTCATAAAAGGCACACTTACAATACACTGATATCTGACCCAGTGTTATATAAAGGTCAGGCAAACTAGATAGCTTTTATGGAGCTCATTATTTAATCTTAATATTAAAGAGAACCTAGCATAGAAGACCCTAATCAGGATTTGTAATTAAGTGAGAACATCATTCGTAACCTGATTATAATTGCAGGGTTTTATAGCCCTTTTCCAGAAATCAGCCTCTTGCACAGTTGGTGTAATGTAAGAGGTTTTATACAAAGGATGTCTTAGACTGTTTGCAAATCAGTTATTAAATGCATTATATGAATTTTTAATCCATAGTGGTATTTATAAAATGTTGCCTCACTGACAAAATGTTAAGTACTTCCCAAAACATGGTTTAAAACAGTAAGAAAAAGAAAAAAATAAAAGTCAAAATAGTAATTGTATCAAGTTATAAAAGGCTCATACTCAGATTTCATCCTCCTGTCACATGTGATTTTAACTGAAAAATACGAAGTATGTAACTGTCCTCACCATGCTTATATACCCAAAGTCTCCTTTAATTCAATATTCCAAATTAACTTTATGTAAAGGGGGTTTGAGTATCATATTAGCTCAAGTATAAGTCACTCTTTACAGTAGAACGACCCTGAATCTGATTAATCTGAAGGCTCGTTTTAGCAAACTAGATTGTAATAGCTCCCTTGGTACCATTCATATCTAACTTTTCCAAGATCATGGTATCTCAAAGATATTTGGTTCATGGATTATACATCCATTAGGCTGAAACATTTATACTAATGTATTGTGGTCATGCATTTATCATGATTCCACCCAGCAGAATATGGTGCAGAGTTCATACTGAATTGGCTGATTACAAAAGAAAAAAGTTACCTTACAAATCAGTTGAAATTAGTTAATGATATAATGGAAGTTGTAATAGTTCTAGATTTTTCATCATATTTTGCATGAACTACACTATCAGTGGCAGCTTTAGCTAAACTTGTTTACTTCATATTGCAAAGCATTCAGCAGTATATATGCTAAGTTTACACTAAGTATAAGGCCAATTCTTGTATTTCAGTGAAGGGTGTAATAATCTCCAGGTGACAGAATAATAGCTTTTAAGACTGGTCTATCTTGATAGCTTGCAATTGTTCCAACACAATTTAAAAACAAATCTGGTAGGATTTTCAGATTACTGAAAGCTAAACTTTGACTGAAATAGCCATCCCATGAAGGGGAGCAGCAGCAGAAGATGGTTCCTCTGCATAACTCTGCTCTGGCAGCGAGGAGCGTGATTGCTGCAAAACAGTTGGGTGAATAATATGTGGGAATGAGAGAACATAGTGTTCAGAGAAGATGAATAAGTGCATTGAAAATGAATATTAAACTATTACTAGTGCGAGCCACAGGAAATTATTACCTTTGTGAGGAAAGTAAGAAGCAGAGGGGCCTCAAGAGTGGCAGCTTAGAGTATTCTTGTGATTTTGCTGGAATGATTCAGTTAAGTAAGCATTTCCTCTTCATCAGTCCTTTGTGTCCCTACTTGCTTTTTCTTTCCTGCTTTGGTGGTTCTGGATGGATGTCAGGTAAAGTTACAATCCTCAAAAGTAATCTGTCACCTTTTCTTATTTTTTGCTCCACTTCAGCCATGTTTTTTTTTTCCTAAAAGATGTACATGCATACAAATCCAAATCCACACAGAGAATGTAGACTCCAAGACAAATATGTACTGACTGAAAATCTAAAATACACTGATCTGTACATCTCAACAGTACTGTAAAAGGAATGGGCCTGCACTGTGTAAGGACCACAATATTTAAAATTACTGATATGTTCCCTGGACTATGAAAATGGAATTCTGAGGTCTGTAGCAATTTTCTGCATTAAGAAACTGGACATTTTTATTTAAAAGCATTAAATTTTGTGAATAAAGACTCATCTCACAGAATCACAGAATTATTTAGGTTGAAAGGGACTTTTTGAGATCTAGTTCAACCCCCTGCTCAAGATGGGTCAGCTAGAAAAGGTTGCCCATGACCATGTCCTGTTGGATTTTGAGTATCTCCTTGGAGAGAGACTCCACAACCTCTCTGGGCAACTTATTCCAGTGTTTGACCACTCTTACAGTAAAGAAGTGTTTTCTTGTGTGCAGATGGAGTATTTTTTTTTTTTTTTAATTTGTGCCCATTGCCTCTTGTGCTGTCAGCAGACACTGCTGAAAAAAGTCTGGCTCCTCTTCTTCATTCCCTCCCATGAAGTATTTATACACATTGATAAGATCCCCTCCGAATCTCCACGCCTCCAGGTTGAACAGTCCCAGCTCTCAGTCTCTCCTTCTATAAGAGATGTTCCAGCCCCTTAACCATCTTTGTGGTCTTTTGCTGGACTCACTCCAGTATGTCTATGTCTCTCTTGTACGGGGAAATCCAGAACTGGATCCAGCACTCCAAGTGTGGCCTCACCAGTGCTCAGCAGATGTGAAGGGTCACCTCTCCTCAACCTGCTGGCAACACTCTTCCTAACACAGCCCAGGATGATTTTGGCCTTCTTTGACATGAGGCTGCATTGCTGGCTCATGGTTGACTTGGTGTCCACCAGGATGCCAAGGTCCTCTGTAGAGTTTCTTTCTATCTGGTCAGCCCCAAATATGTACTGGTGCCAGGGATTGTTGTTTCTCAGGTGAGCACTTTGCATTTCCCTGTGTTGAACTTCATGAGGTTCCCATCTGCCCAATTTTCCCGCCTGTGGATGTCCCTCTGAATGCCAGCACAACCCTCTGGTGTATCAGCCACTCCTCCTAGTTTCGTATCAGCTGCAAACTTGCTATGAGTGTGCTCTGCCTGATAATCCAAAACATTAATGAAGAGTTTAAATAGCACTAGACCCAGTACTGATGCCTGTACAGCACTAGAGACTGGACTTTTTGCCTCTGATCACCATCTTCTGGGCCCAGCCGGTCAGCCAGTTTTCAATCCACCACACTGTCCACTATCCAGACGTATTTTATTGGTTTGTCTATGAGGATGTTATGGGATATAGTGTTGAAAGCCTTAGCAAAATAGAGGTAAACAACATCCACTGCTCTCCCCTAATCCACCAAGCTCTTCACCTCAATCTAGAAGGCCATCAAGTAGGTTAAGTAAGCTTTCCCATTCATATATCCATGTTGACTACTCCTGATCACCTTGTTGTCCTTCATGTGTTCTAGTTTCCAGAATTATTTGCTCATCATGTTCCCAGGGACTGAGGTGAGGCTGACCAGCCTGTAGTTTCCCAGATTTTTCTTCTTGCTCTTCTTGAAGACAGGAGTGACACTTGCCTTCTTCCAGTCTCTCCAGACACAAAGCAGCAGAGCAGCACAGTGCCAAGCAGTAGAACCCCAGTAACCCCATCAGACACAAGCCCCAGGGCATCCCAGGAGGACATCAACCCCGTGGGTTTGGAGTGACACCTGCCACTGTGAGTCCTGGGGAGAGGCTCTCCTGAGACCACCTACAGACTGGGGGGGTATGGGCTCATTAAGGGAGAAGGAGCATTTGGGGATTGCACAAAACTTATGGTATGTTTAGGCAGGAACCAAAAGCAAGGAAAGGGAGGGATCAGGGTTGACTGAAGAGGAACGAATGTGGGAATATAGAGCGAACAGGACATAACAGGGATTTGTTGGGTGTAAACAGCCAACAGATCAGGATGTTTGTCTCGCCATGCCCTGCGCCTGGTGCCTGCAGCTGGTCCTGGCTTCCCATTAAACTCTATTTCTACCTGTTTGCCTGGATGAGGCATACTGTGTGTGTGTGTCTGTGTGTGTGTATGGGTCTGAGTGCAGCCACTGGAGTGGGATCAGCTCACAGGGACCTGTGAGAGCTGGCTGGACTCAGGTCACGGGGACCCTGGCACCCAGGGTGCAGCACCCGGTGAGACTGGGGTGTGTGAACACCGGGGGGGTGCCGGGGCCAGTGTGTGATTGCTGACAAATGTCACACAGGGCTAGCCGGGGAGTAGGACAAGACGTTTGGGAGCCAAATATTGGAACAGCCATACATCTGGGCCAGATACCACAGAAAGCAGAGGGTCTGTGCGACAGCTACTGGAGGGACTGGGAGGCCCAAGCTGGATACTGGAGAGACCATGGGGCCTGGTGGTCAGCTACAGATAAGGTCATAAGTCTGGGCTAGCTACTGGACAGACCTCTCTACATGTATGTGTCGGTGCATGAGACTTTCCACTAATGGGTTTTCACTGGTTTTGACCTGAGAGGGGAACAAGATGAAGCCATTGGTGATGTCTGCATTTTGTTTGAGTGCTGAACGCCTCTGGTTTTGTGTGAGGCTGGCCGTTTCTATGTGTATTTATGTACTGTGTGCGTGTATACGTTAGTGCCTGTTGGGAATACATGTTTAGCCTTGCTACTGGCTGGCCTGGGGGACATGGAGCTGTGGCAACCTCACCTCTGTCAGGATACTGGATTTGGCAATCCCTAGCAAAAAAAAGAGAATAGTTATTCTCCTCTATTCTAACTTAACCTAACAAATCTAGAGAATGTTGAACTTTTTAAAGTTTTTATGATTTTTAGACATCGCAATGCTAACACCATGATAACGCTTAGGTGGTACTTGTTGACATAACATTGGGTTCCCCAATGAATCTATAAAACATCTTGATGAGAATTTAGAATGATGCTTAAAACATAATCCTACCATGACTTTGAAAAGTTAAATTGAAAGATTACAAGCATTCTGCAGGAATAGCCAAGATTTACAGTTCCAGATATCCACAGTAAACTTTGAAGCCTTTGTGACAATGACCTGAGAACTCAGGGCACTCTGCAAGCTTCCTGATCTTTCTTCAACAATTATTTGATTAGAGAAGCAAGAAATTATAAAAAAAAAACCCACAAAAACAGGATAAGATAATGTACAATGTATGTAACATTTTTTAGACTTAATAACATATCTTGGAAGTTCAACAGCAGGTTAAAATGGATTTGACTTACAGTGCTAAAAAAGTGGAATATGGTTTGCCCTTGCTTTGTGTTTCATGGCAACAGCTTGAAGCATGTGTTCTGTTTCAGGAAAAGCAAACAAACACAGCAGTTCTGCAAAACAAGACAGAAAGGAAAGATGATGGCCAAGCCAGATTTTTTTTAAAATGCTTAAAAAAACAGTATCAAAATGTAATAAGTGACAGAGGACTATAACTAAGCTTAAAGAAAAAATAAAAATCAGAATCTACATCGTTCTTATGCTAAGTGTCGTAAAATATTAACAGAAACATCTGTAAAGAGAGATGAATGAAGACTGTTGCTTTAAATTGAAGCAGTGAGTAAAAATTAAGCCCTTAACATTAAAATGAAGGTCTTTCTTTTAACTTTGCAACTCAGTAGTTGGGAGGAATCCTAAAAGTCTGTAGTGTCACCTAAAGATTTTATTAAAAGCTATCTCAGAGAGTTGCCCAGTGCAACATTAATGTCTGTGATAGAGCTGAGCTCTGTCTTCAGAATTTCTGACAAGTCTGAATTTGAAATACTAGCCTGTATTAATGAAATTGTACTACACAAGAAGAGTGAGTGCTGTCACTTACAAATAGTTAAAATTTATGATTGCTGAAGAGCTGAAACAAAACAGCATCTGTAAGCCTCTCTAGATAACTATGCTAATCTTCTTAGGCTCTGTTGTATAACAGCTAATTTTTAAATCTAGTATCATTATTCAAAAATGTAAATGAAAAATAAAAAAAGGTGATCATTTTATTTTACTTATAACAATAATGATGTTCTTAACTAGTGATCCTAATGGCTTCTTTGCTGATGAACTCAAAACCCTTTCCCTGGCCAGGCCCCACTCTGAGAGCTTCTTGCCAGATTTCAGTGGTGTATGCTTAGCCTTGCCATGTGGTTTCAAGCATCCAGGTTTCTAATTGCATGCAGAGCAATTGCAGGGGAAGAGAGAACAGGAAAGTTGATGAGCGTGCCTAAGGGGACGTGCCCCATGTCTTTTGTCGCAGTGGTCATCACCAGTCTCAAGGGTCAAACACCAAAGCTGTGAGAGGAGGCTGTATCGTGATCAGAGCTGTGTTCAACCTAAGAAAGAGAGGAGACCTGGGGTGGGTGACTCTGCTGAGCTCTGCTGGGCTCTTTCCTGTTCCAGAACTCACAAGTCACACTGCGGATGAGGAGCTGAGGGTACTGTAAGGGTACATGGAATGCGAGAGCATCTGATTCATTAAGGTTATCCAGTTAAGGTAAACCAAGTAAGGGTAAAGAGGATAATAAGTAAAGGGAGAAACGATAAACAAAAAAGTACAATGACGCAGACAGGGGATAACAGACAATGCCAAAGATCAAAAGTCTCCAGACACTAGCTGATGGACCATTAAGAAACTCCAGGCACAGCTTCCGAGAGGGCCAACCTGAACTTTGTAACTCCAAATTTTCCTTTTGGAAAGGGAAGGAAGGGAAAGGAGAAGCAACATGAGGATTTGGGGTATTCATGAGTGCCCGTGGGAGGAGTGTGTTAGTGCTGCACGTTTGCAGTGAGCACTGAGCTGGTCCAGCTGGTGAGCCGGGGAGCTGTGGGGTGGGTAAGAGGGGCTGGCATCAGGGCAGGGGTGCTGGGTGGGCAGAGGGGCCATGCTGGTGCTCAGGGGAATCTGTGAATGTGTGCATGCCTGTGAACCCGGTGACTGCCGTGTGTGTGCCCGCGCTAGTGACCTTCGGTCTCTGCCAGCTGAAGAGGAAGAGGAGGAGGAGACTTGTCTGTGCTTGTGTTTTATGTGAGAACTTAAAATGCTTGTGTTGTATGTGGGTGCTGCCAAAGGCAGCACGTCGTCCGGCAGTCTTTGTGACCGGCCATGTCAGTGTCCTCTGCATGTATGTCCTTGTGTCCTCCATATGTGTGTGCGTCTCCGAGACAAGTGCTCAGCTTTGCTACTGATTGAACCTTCCACCAACAGTCTGCAGCCGCTTGATTGGGAAAGAGCATGTAAGTGAATTTCAGGGCTTCTATCCAAATCTGATCAGGTTTGCAACGTGGAAGAGACTATCTCCTGAGGAAGATAAAGTAGATGCCATTATTTAAAGTATCAGTAGTTACTAAAAAACCTTATCTAGACCCATGCCTTTGATGTCTCAAAACACATGGTTGTTTTTTTCTCCAGACCATTCCTACCCTTTCCCCTCGATCCATTATCATATTCTTTGATTTTTCAAGTGACATTTACAACAACTGATCTTCAGGCCAGAAACTATGTCCACTTCATATGTTTGCATATGAAGTCCTAGGTGCACTTCTTAAATGCTGTCTAAAACCAAATAAAGAAGATTTCATATACAATAATAGATTTTAATAAATTTATTTTAAAATGCATGTAACAAATTTTAAAAGATACATTCTAATTCTATATTATAACAATTATATAGTCTCACTGTTTACCTTTGGCCATTTTCTAGGTTTAAGGCATTCGAGCGAATCTGTTACAGAAATATTCTTTACAGCTTCATGGGAATCCCTCCAAGATGTAGGAGTTCTTTGGGACCTCATCCATAAGAAAGACAAATATTATTCATAGCCCTTAAAACAGGTCCATAGGTTAGTTGTCAGAATAACCAAAAGTAACTAGAGATTGAACCAGACATGCATAGACGTGATCTCAGTACAAGGAAGTGATAAAGGCAAGCCTTTCCTTTTCAAATCCTTCTTATATAACACAAACTTTGTGGCTTATATATGAATCCTTTAGCCTTGAGAAATTCCACCTTTACTTCAGAGCAGCTAAGAATCCTTAGCCTTTACTGCTTTATTTACTCACAAAGTCTTTCAGCACTAAAATTGATTGTTGTATTGTTTGTCCGTCCTTGGAGAGAGAAAGTAAGCAAGTGTGTGAAGATTTAGAAATAAATCTCTGTTATAATATTCATGATGTTGACCATTTCTTTTTACCAGACCAGTGGGGAGACCACAATGACTTATGGCTTGAGCGATTTGAATATCACATTTATTAAAAGCTGTATTTAAAGTCCTCTGTGGGACAGTCACTCCTACTGTCTGATATTATGATTAGGATTTGCAATTATAAGGATTTTAACACATGAAAGAGGTTTCACTTGATTGAACAGTTAATTGTTGTAGAAGCTTAGACTCACTTTTCAGCTGATAAAGGACCACCAACCAACTCTCTGTACCATCTGCATTCTCAACTTTCTTTTCCTGTGTTTTGCTTAAATGTAAATGAGCAGCACTGATCTAGAAAAGAACATGGCCTTTTAAAAGAAAGGCTACTCCAAGGGTTTTGATTTTGGACTGCATAGTTCATGAAAAGTATAAAGAGCTTACTATATGTATTTTTTGCTCTCTCCTTACAACACAGTTTTGTTCCATGTCCAGATGCTTCTTTTTCTCCTGTGGTCTCCTTTCTTTATAGAGTTTGAGATAAGATTCCTTCTCCATTTATATAGATTATTAGACATTTTTGATCTAATATTATTTCATGAGTAAAACGTTTATTGAGCTCTGCATAGGGAGAAACAACTGCCTGGACCATGAAGTGAAACTCAACTGCAACTTTTCACTTTCTTTCCCCACCATTTCATTTATTCTCCTCTTTTTCTTATCAAATACAGATGTGTAAATTTGAAAGCACTATGGAGACTGCACAGTGAGCTTTTTTCAGGTAGTACCTGTGTTTTTAAATCTAACTGTTAATATTAACCATGTTGTTAGACTGCTGCACAAAAAAAGGCTGTGTCTGCATTAGTAAACTGGGTGGTGCAATACAAAAGGATCTGAAAGCAAACCCATTGCTGTTGAGAACCTGACATCCACATTACTTGGGAGCTTTACTGGAGATTTTCTCTAATCTGAGACTCTGCAGTAAGTATCTATTATTAACTGCACTCCTGGGATTCATCTTCCAGGTTAGTTTCATCCAAAAGTAAACGAATTTGCAAACAGATGACTGAAAAAAAATTGCCTCAAAAGCTCAATCCCTGACCTGCTAGCTTGCTGTAAATTAAATTTGTTTATATTTATTAGAAAAGCCTACACTATTATGAAGTCTGAAATGTGTTTTGTACAAAATACTCTAAAATTTATGAGACCAGATCCTTGGTACAGGTTTTTGGTCTCTTTGTTTCACTACAATGTCTTCAAGGGACATCTAAGAAATACCACTCTCACCTCTCTGGCACCCATTCTTCCTGCTCCAAGGATAGTTTTAAAAAAGGCAAATTGGAAACTGGAGGCTGTAAGGAACAGTAGAGATGATTTCTCTTAATATTAAATGGACTAATGCATCTGGACTATACCATAGAAAACTATGTCTTAGTTACATTGATGAAGACCCACTAATCCAGAGGATACCTGCAAAGCTGGCCTCTGCCATCCACTGCACTATATCCCACAATAAGGTGATGTAATTGGAATCCCTTCACAGAATCAACGTGGAAAGGAAGAGCAATTAAGTAGAGTCATTTAGGAAAAAAAACAAATGAGTCTGTTCTTGACCTTCATTTAACAAGAAAGAGACTGTGTCACAGCAGCAATTTAGTACAGTAGTTTCTTCCAGAATCTAACACAGATTATGGCAGAACATAATTCCAAATGAGAAAACACGTAACAGGACAAAATTATTCAGTATTAGATG
This sequence comes from Leptodon cayanensis, assembly GCA_027564655.1. NCBI lineage: Eukaryota > Metazoa > Chordata > Aves > Accipitriformes > Accipitridae > Leptodon > Leptodon cayanensis. The sequence goes on from JANXJC010000013.1 coordinate 22,795,671, forward strand.
GCAATTGGTGCATGAATTGCAGGAAGGGAGAGAGCACCAAGTTAATGAAGTACTCTGGAAGAATTTCAAAAAGTAAAAGCTCAGGAGATAGTATTCTCTTAAAAGGTTGCTTCAGGATGGGCTGTTTAAGAAGATGTAGTAGAATTTCCATATTTTCTAAGAGGAGAGAGTAATTTTCTCCCTGTAGACTGTGAGTTGACTAACATTTTATATCTTCTATTATTATTTTTCTACTGGTTCAAAAAGAAGTTACCTGGAGGGCTTGCAGGAAATCCCTTCTTCTTCATTGCTTCTGGGGGAAAAAGGAATGAAGAAAAAGTTTAAAAGATTTTTTTTTTCCCTTTTTGTTCTAGGCATTAAGCAACTGTGGTGTAGCTTCTATTCCTTCAGTTAATGGAAATAACTGAGACTAAAGTGGAGAAAGGGAATAAAACAGAGTGCCAGACAAATTGACTGACTGTGTCTTCCTTCAAAGAAACTATCAGATCCCAGCTGGAGTATGAATATCAGTCAGTCAAATACTTGCCAAGCAGTATTTAGCTCACATAATCATACCCTTTTTTGTGCTGTTCTACAAGATTTATTGCTTTTAGTCACCTCTCTCTAAACTGCATAGCTAAAATGTATAATTAAGGTTAAGTTGGATGAGCACCCAGAGTACGAAGGCTGTCAGAATGGCTAATATCAGAGCAGTCCCCTGAAATACAACAGTGATGTGAAACGTTTTTCTTCATCTGTTGTACAGTGTTTGGAAAAAAGAAACATTTTTCATGTTGCTTTTCCATGTTTGGAAAAGAAACAGTTTTCAGCTCTTCAGGAACAGTTCTGTTAAGTTGCTAGCAGACAGTTGCTTCACCCTTTTCTGTTGCTGTTGGGAGTTCTGGGCCATTGGCGTGAAAAGAAGTTTCTTAATTTCAGCAGTTTTGTCATTTTCCCAAGAAAGAGGGGGAATTGTTCACCCTAGGCCCACTCTCCTGAGATGGCAGCAGAGGCTATGAAAACTCCACGTAGCCTCATAGATGGGCTGAGCAAGAGGATGTTTAAAAGGATGCTTACACCATGGTGGTGTTCTTCCAGAGGCTGGGGCTACAGCAAGGTACGTGGATGAGGCGAGGAGCAGCTGAAGGCAAAGCTGACGCTTGGCAGCCCCCGCAGCACCCGGGTGTGCGGCAGTGGCTGTTGGGAGAGCTGTTCCTGCAGACATCCGCAGCCCAAGTGCCTCTAGAAAATGAAGCCCTTGCATAGGGAAAGCCAGCTACTAAATTTTTTTAACTGTGCAACAAAACACCATCTAGGGCCTCATTCAGTTTATTCACCTCTTGTCCCAGACTAATCACACCCTTTTTTTTTTTCCATATTTAGCATCTGCAGTAGCCTCTAACTTGCTTTGGCTTTGCATCTACTTCAGTGTTGGTTAATTTGGAAAATATCTTGGTTTGATCTCAGCTTCTGCAGCTGACTGTGTTTCAGAAAACAATCTGGTTCTGTAGAGCATTTTGAAAAAGCTGTTGTCTGAGAATGACTGGTAATAAAAGTGCAGGGGCTGTAAGAAGGCGCTATAAATCATAGATGTGCAAATAATAAACTGCTATACTGAGCAATCAGCTCCCTAAGATCTTAATATTCCCAGTTTACGCTGTGATAGTAAAATCAATGAAATATTAAGTCCTTGAAATATGAGTTTGTGTTTTCTTCTTTCCTACAATATATTTGAGACAAATCTAACAGCAGATGACATGGGTTAACATGACTATTTCTTAGGATGGAAGATCAAACCACACTATAACAAAAAAATGAGAGATGCTAAAACAAAGACAATACAGAGGTTTTGATTGATAGGGAAACAGCCAAGTGGTGATGGTGAATGAAAGAGATGACAGGAGAGAGAAAAGACTCTAAGAAAAATTTTTAAATATGAAATCCACACATGTATTTGTCATCAAACCTGTCATTGCTCTAGTTTTGTTCTGTTTGTTCTACAGTCCCTGCGTTACAAACACTGCTGTGATGACTCCACCAGCTTCTGGTTGGAATGTCTCCCTGGCACCACCACCATCACTCCTTGGGTGCAGCCACAGCCCACGGGGTCCAAAACTCAACCAGGGGTCGCGTGGGCGACAGGGTGCAGCACTTCTACTAGAAACAACTCTGTAAGAAACCAAAATTCTGAAATGTTATAGTGTATTCCACAGTACAACCCCTCAGTATAAAAAATATATTTCTGTATTGTTCATGTCAATATAGAAAAATACTAAGGGCTAAAATGCAGTGTAATTTAACTGTATAACTGGGAGGGAAATGTGCAAGCCACCATATGCAAAATTACTAAAAATCTCTTTCAGAAATTATTTCAAAAAAGAATTTTGATGTTCACAGAAAGATTACTCTGGATTTTCACGGAGCTGCATGTAGAAATTACTCAGTTAATCTACCAAAACTTACATCTATTGTATAAATTACCCATTGCGTCTTTTATCTCTTTTTGCTGTTTTTCCATTTGGCTACTGCTGTTACTCCTATTTCTGATGAGTTACCTTTAAAATTTTCAGACTTCCTTGATCTCTTAGACATTGCTTAAAGAATTGTGAAACCATATCATATTTTCCCCAAAAGGATTGAATTTCGTATTCCTTTATGTGAATGGTTTACATTTAACACACCCAGCAATGCCTTTATCATCTGAAAATGTAAGAAAAACGAAACTGAACAATTCAAAGTACACCTGCTGTACAGGTTATTTCCTTTTAAAATGATATCTTATGCCAGCACAGCTACTATAGCAATAGCCTTTTTTCCAGTGAGAAGACAATACAAGCAGTTTGCTCAGCAGTAAAGGTGCTCAGGAGATGGGTGTAATAGATTCAGATCTACACTAATTAAATTGAAATAATGTTTAACATCAGATGTTTGCAGATATTTTAAAGCCAGGGTACTGAATGCCATAACAATAGCCTGCCTATTTCTACTGTCCAGTACCCCTGTATGATGAAGAAGTTTAAGTAGGTGACATTAATAATTGCAGGATGTACATCAGAGTAAAGTCCAAATGTCTCTGTCATGCTCAGAGCCATATATTCCAAAAAAGAACTTCTGAGAAGCATAGAAGTACTAAGATGTCTAATTCTTCTTGGTTTTTCCTTCTGGTTTCTTACCTTGACAGTATATTTTTGACAGAAGAAACACAGATTCAGCCTGTCCAGGCTGCCTGATGCTTTTCAATGTAAACCGCCATGTTTAGTTTACTTTAACTCTGTTAAACTTAGATTGAAATCTGGGTTTAAATCCTCCATGATAAGTGTCAGATCAGAACAGGGCTTTTGGAAGCAGGTCCACAAAAACTCATGTTTTTTTCAAAGAATGATTAGAAAAGAGTATGTTGCTTTGCTTGTTAAATTATTCTTCCTTGTTTCATTGAAAATCTTTAGTGCCTCCAACATATTTGGATCTGGCAGAGGAAATTGGATGCCTTGGACTCTTGGATGGGGTTTCTGCTGAGTTGGTGAAAATATGCCTGTATATGACTAAGCTATAAGCTGTTTGGGTGAGACTTCTCAACAACTGTAAGTCAAGCTCTTTAGAGGCACCATCTGCATGAAGCCCACATCATCTTTCCACCACATCTACCCGGGGGACAAGCTCTGTGTGCATGCGTGCCAATGCCCCCCCCCTCACAGCAGTACCTCGGTGCCTTTCTGCGACTGAAAGGGCTCTTGCTGCTGGTGCTACCGCTGTGCTGGGCACAAGGATGGAGGGTTAGGAGGTGCTCTCACTCTTGGCATCCTCACCCTTCCTGCAGACTCAATAAGGTTAAAATCAGGCAAAGGATGCGTCTTTAGATTGTAAAGTTAAAACTTTGCATCATAAAGCTGGAATTTTGAACCAGGTAAATGGCAGCCTTACTTCTTCAGTTTATTACTTTCCCAGAGGTGTTTATAACTTTTTTACCTATATTAATTTTGATGCAATATGTCCTTACACAATGGCCATGATATGAGCTAGACTTCTGCTCTGACAGGACCTCTCTGGTATCAGGAAGGAAGCCTATATCTAATAGGTTATTATAGGATTTGGATTCAGATTTAAAAATGCAATAATGTTGTTGTGACAGACTTGAGAAATATTAAAAACAGGGCAGAGTACTCATCATGAGATCAGAAGCCATATAAGTTAAATGTAGGAGTTTCTTCCGACATTGTTTACACTTCTCTCTCTTCCTATGTCCATTTTATACCTTGGAACATGTATGACTTTTATTAATTTTCAATAATTATGCTTATATCTGTTTAGTCCGGGTAACAATCCTACACTGGAATTATTTTTATATGTCCTTTATTTTCCTATCACTGCTTATTTCTGTGTTTCAAAGGAATGAAGTCAGAAATGAGAAAGTTAACCTAAGCTGCTTAGTTTTTCCAGTTTAGATAAATCATTTTGGATGGTGTGACCAGAAGTTAGAATATAACTTGATGTGTACAATGGCATAATGAGGGCTATTCTGATTTTTTAAAAAAATTCTTTTTTGTAGTAGTATTCTGCAAAATTCATAATAAAGTCTTCTGATTATTACTAGAATGAATTTTTAGAGAAATTCCTGTGCTGGCTCCAAGTTGTCATTCTTGAGCTGCAACATCCACTCTGGATCCTTATAGGTCCTTCTGGAAACATGTTCCATATGTAATTGTGGCCTTAGACCAACCAAAAGCAGCATTTGTCCTTTTTCCTCTGGAAGGGTCACTTTTGTCATAAAAAAAGTGGTTTGCGTTAACCTGGGTAGGTTAGAGTATTCAGAACTCCATCTATATAAATAGCCCAGTCTTGGAGATGCAAGTATAACGTACTGATAATGTACTCTGGTTTCTGTAACATAATGTTTCTACCTGCGTAACCGCCTAATAAGTATTGAAATGGCTTCATAGGACATGTCTGCTATGTGACATATGTTAGAGCATCCATAGGGCATGTTTATGCCATGCAACATATGTTAGAGCATGTAACCAGCAAGCTGTCTCCAGAGAAAAAGGGAGAAATGCCAGGCCTGTGTGGTATGGATCACATTGCAGCCATCGCTATCTCCCTTTTCTATTCTACTTCTCCAGGTGTTTTTCTCCAGTACCGTCTAGAGAATCTTGCTGTAGGCCTTGCCAGCAGCTATCAGCTCGTCCTACCAGGCGAGCCACAGTGAAATCTCTGTCCCGTTTCCACGATGACATCTGTCCCTGCAACGGGCAACCGATTCACTCCTAGTGTGTATAGCAGAACTGAAAAAACTCCCCCATCAGCATTTCTCACCCTGCTTATAGCTGATCAGGAGTGTGACAGGAATAAGATGTCTCTCTCCCTTTTTTTTTTTTTTTAATATCATACTTTTTCTAATGCTTGGCAATTCCTCGTAGATATGTAAACCAATGATTTCTTTGAAAGCAAATTTCTTCAGTCTCTCCTAAGTTTGTGAACGATTTCATATCGAGTTGCCAATAACTTTCACATAGAATATGCCCCTTGATTTCAAACAGTTTTTAGATAATTATCTTTTTAAGGTCGGGGCTGGGAATTAATGAGATTACCAAAAATTTGAAGAAGCCTTGCTTTAATCCTGCAGCACAATCTGCAACTGTTTCTCCTCTCTGCAGGACATGGAAGCAGACAGCACCAGCTCTTCTCAACAGAAGACTCTCGAAAGCATTATGTCTACTACAGAAAAAAACATCCATCTTTGTTTACTGCTTTTCGAAAATGAGCTTCACGTGAGGCCACACATTACAGAAGAAATTTTATATACATACATGGATATAGATGGATAGATATAGATAGAGATATAAGTATAGATATAGATATAGCTGAATAAACTGACTCTACCCCCTGGTGCATATTTGCGATTCAAACAGAGGCTTCAAATGTTTTATTTTCACTTCTTGAAAAGGACACAGTAAGACCCAAGTTACAATTGCAAAGGAAAGATATATTTTTACAGTAGGGCCCTCCAGCTTGGTGAAGTCAGCTGCTACTCACAGTACAGGGCTTTTAAAAATTTTATTGCAATAGCAACAGCTCCATGCATAATGGTGGTTTACACTTGAATAAAGAATAATTGCAGATAATGGGTCTGTCAGCATGAATGGATTAGGGGTCTCAGCAGTGGTTCCATCATCGCAACGAAAATACTAATTTAAAATCCTGTTTCCTTTCCTTTGACCTTATGCCTCATTACTTTAATGGCATTAAGAGTTAATTTCTGGCAGAGTTATTTATTTATTTATCTGTTTATCTATTTATTTCTTGTGTTACTTTGCTTGGTATATAACATTGCAGTTTTCATAAAGTAGCTTTAAGTCTTTTACGGCATTTGGCATTTTATGGTTTAGTTCTAGGAAAGCTGGCTGCTTTTTACCAGTTTGAGGGCTGGCAATGAGCAGATGGTGGAAGATTTGGGTAATCACTTGAAATACAAGGGGAATACAAAGACTGAGGTCAAAGCAGCCTCTTTGCAGGAAGGCAAAGAGGAGAGATTCCTACTCTCACCTTTTCATAGCTTGCCTCTATGATAGGAACACACTATGAAACGAGATTTTCTAATGACTATTCCATTATGTATTCAAATATATTATTTATAGGGACAGTGTGTATACTATCTCATAGCAATTGCGTGGAATTACATTTTTTCACTTGCAGTCTCCTATTTAAAAATATGAACTACTAATCAATCATACTTTCAGTTTCGTGTATTGTTGCCATTTGAAAACTGTTTTGCATAAAAATTAAGGAATTAAAGTACACTCACAGGAGGAACAGAATATTCCACAGCACATCCTGTGGCTCCATATAGTGAGTCCCTATCAGGAGAGGAGAGCTGAAGGGAAGTTTTTCACCCTCTGCTGAGAGAAACACGCAGCGTTTCCCGTGTTGCCTGAGCTGTTGCTCTCTATTTTACTTTCCCTGCAGACTGGCGAGACTGAGGACTGCTGGCGGAGGGTCTCTGCCGCCAAGTAGAGGAGCGGTGGGAGGAGGTCAGCGCACTCGGCGGTGTCCGAGACCACGAGAAAGAGAGCAGCCCGATCTCCCCTGAGACTTCGCACCCTCAAGACTCTGAACGCCCAAACTCTACCGAAGGAGAAGAAGATTCTGGGCTTATGGGGTTGGGAAATGGAGACTCCCATGGTGGGGAAGGCTGGGAGCTGGCGGCCGCGGGAGGATGGCTCCCACTCCACCTGCAGGTTTGCAGCTGCAGAATAGGACCAGACAGGGAGCTGGGAGCTGTGTCCAGCTTCAAAGCATCAAAGCCAGCTGAGACGGAACCCTGCAGCAGTACCTTGATCCTGTTAGAAGATATAATCTGAGTTAACTCAAATAGATTGTTCATAAAAACAATTTTCTGACAGTTTTCTGACATACAGAAACTTCAGAAAAATTAAGCAGAAGTATAAAATAACTAAATGAATATTTGATCAAAAAGGAAGCTTTTTTTAAAATTTCAGGTCTCATCTTTAAATTTAGTTTCCTAATATTAAAATCTGATTTAAGCTTAGAAAGGTTTTTAGCTGAGTATGAACTAAAATGTACTGAATGAAATGAAATCTAAACAGAGTCAAAGTGAATACAGATGTAACCCCCTGCATGTAATATAAGACGTTGAGAAAAAACAAGCAAAGAAATTTAAAAATCCTTAAAAAAACAAGCATTGGACATTGTATTGAATATTTTAATGGCTGATTTGCTTTTAAGGTTAGAAAGTAAGAAATTCCATTGAAATAAATTTCTCTATGGCTGCTAATTCTTCCCTGAGTCCAGGCAGTATTTGTCTCTGTCTCTTAGAGGTCCTACCCAAACAAAGGACTGTTTCCTAATTCACTACTCTTCTTTTACTCTGCCAGTAGGAGAGAAGAGAGACAGAAAAACAACAAAGAATAAAGGCAGCAGAAAAGAATTGCAGGAATGAAAGAAGCCAGGCCAGAGCAGAAAAAATTGAATCAAATTTCCAGTCAATGAAATGAAATGGAAAAGATACGTAAGGAAAAGTGAATAACCACAGACGAAATTGTGCTGCCCCTGGTGAAGTCAACCAAAGCTGCTGCTGAGAACATGATGAATGCTTAAGAATTGCAGGAATCAGTCCACAGATTGTTGGAACAGTTGAAACAAAGCTCTTGGAGAGAAGAGAAAGAGAAAAAACTTAAGGAGATTGAAAAAAGCCTGAGGGGAACTTGACGAAAGATATGTCTGGAGAGAGAATCAGTAACAGGCAAAAATAGAAAGAGACAGGCCAGATTCTCAGCAGAGGCTGACAATCCAACCCATCTTATGGGCTGTTCCTGTCAGAGCTGTATGTAGAACAGTGGTAAATAAATGATAGAATGATGACAAATGGTAAAATATATTACATTTAACATCAGTAGCAGGGTAAAAGCCATACAACTGATCTGGAGTATTATTTCATGCCACATTTTATTAGGGGAATTACGTTTAGTTTCTGGTATAAAAACATAACAGGTTGGTATTTTTATTTTTTTTCTTAGTATTAACTAAGAGATTTGCTGTAAAAGTGTCAGAAAAAATCAAATGAAATATTGGGTTTTTAAAATTTATTTCTGATTTACATGTATGGTTTCAGTCTTCTTTACCTGAAATTTCCATCAGTGACTTTTTCCACATTGTGCTATGTGATAATTTTCTAATTCCACATACACTGATGTTCTTTTTGTAAATGTCGTTGTATTTTTCATCAGTCATTTGTTAAGATTAGGTAGACATATGAATTACTGTTCAATGTTGTAAACCAGTGTGATTCTACTAAAACCAATGGATCTACATGGATCCATTTTACACCTATCATTCCAAGGATGATGTATGTAAGAGGTTATTTGGTTTGCAAGTTTTCTGGACAGAAAACCATATTATAAAAACATTCTGTAATAGTAGCTGTGAAAGAGGAAAAACTATTTTAAATGAGCAAATATCTGTTACAATCTTTGATGGATTTATGAAAAAATAATTTAAAACTATTCTAAGTATCCTTACAGCCAGGTTCAAACACGATTCTTGAATCTAAGTTAATTCTGGTTATGACACCAAATTTGAGGGTGATCTGAAGTCCATTGAAATAATTAATAAAACCATCATCCAATCATTTAGATGCCTTGCATTAAGCATGTTTGCATAGGTGCTAATTAGTCATAACTTTTAGAATCCCAGAACCTCTGAAAGTCAGTCACTTATCTAGGCAACAATAAATATGGATTACCACATCTAACTTCAGGCACTCAGATATGACAATGATGCTATCACTTACCATGTCAAAGGTCCACTGCTACTCATCTCTGCCTCCTATTAAGTATTCTTGGCTTTTGCCAACAGCTTTGAACTGAATCCAGGAACTTATACTACCAATAAAACTAATTTTTGTTTTAGATACCAGGACTTATCTATCAGTTAGTTAGGATAAATTATCAGCAAGTAGCTCAAGTTCATGAAGAAATATTCCATGTTTTCTGTGCGTGTGTGTGTGTGTGTTATTCATGGAGAGGCTGTTGCATGATAAATGTTATTGTAGACTAGTAGCTTGGTTGTTAGGTTGGCATTCATGTGACAGTACTGAGGTTTCAATTATCTACTTGCATCAATCAATCTTTCAGTTTCCAACACTGTTGCCTGCAGTAATGTCACAGCTTTTCTGTCAGACAGGAGAACTTTGCGGGAAATGTTATTCATTACAGCTGCAAATCTGTCACTGCGCCTGGCATGACTTGTTAATGACAACATTTATTTCAAAGAGCCATGTTTCGCTTTGTTGCTGGAGAGTTGACTTTGTGATCGTAAAATATAATGAAATGCCAAGAAGATGAAGTGAATGAAGTTTGCCAAAAATACAGCTAAAGTGTTTCAGATCTACTAAAAAAATACACGCACACACAAATACACTCTTTATATTTTGTTGAAAACATTTAATCAGTAGGAGCATGAACACGCACAGAGAAAAAATGTTGGTTAGGATACAGTACGTAGAGCAGCATGCACAAACAGCAAGTTAGAGTTTCACTTGGCTTCTTGGGAGGGGAAGAAGTTTTGGTACATTTTTTCCCCATAGAAGCAGAAATTGTTCCCATTACACACATCCTAAGGATCCAGGTTTCTTGGAGTGGCAAGAACATTCAGGTTATGACGGGATTTATGAACCCACCACATTCCTGCTACTGTTGTGAAATTGTGGCCAGTACCTGAGATATTGGATCGGATATCTGTGCTTTTCAGGGCAAGGGCTGTGCGGACTGCTCCATAGGTATATGCTTAGACTGCAAACATCACAGGTCATCTTTCACTTGCCTTATAAAATGCTACTGCCTGTTGGTGTGATACAAATAAAACACCACCAGCGATTATACTCTAATTCTTGAGAGATATGTTTTGTTAGCATCAAGGCAAAGCCAATCAAGGCAGGGAACACTAGATAGGGGCACAGTATCATCTTTGTTTTAGTGGAAGTATATTCAGGCCAGATGCCAAGAAATACTCACGTTTCTCTTTTATTTACTCATGTTGCTACACTTCCCAAATGCTTGTTATCTTCTTTAGTCGAAGATGGTTTTTTTTCCCTTGGACTGGCAGGTCCCTATGTTGGAAATCCAAATCTCTCCCACGTTCTGGAAACCTCAGTTTCTCCATTGATTCAAAATGACAGCCACGTCCCTGTCCCTGTACTGGGTCTGGCTGGGATGGAGTTAACTTCCTTCACGACAGCCTGTTTGGTGCTGTGCTTTGCATGTGGCTAAAACAGTGTTGATAACACACCAGTGTTCTGGCTATTGCTGACCAGTGGTTGCCCAGCATCAAGTCATTCTTTCTTACCGGCTGCTCCCCTAAGCAAGTAGGCTGCGAGTGGTCAAGAGGTTGGGGGGGGCATGTGGCTGGGACAACTAACCTCAATTGATCAAAGGGATATTCCATACCATATGACGTTGTGCTCAGCAATTAAAGCTCAGAGAAAGGAGGAGGAAGGTGGGACATTCATGGTTATGGCGTTTGTCTTCCCAAGCAACCATTATGTGTGCTGAGGCCATACTTCCCACAAAGTGTCTTGACATCTGCCTGCCAATGGGAAGCAGTGAATGAATTTCTCTTTCCTTTGCTTGTGTGCACAGCTTTTGTTTTCCTTATTAAACTGTCATTATCTTGATCCACAAGACTTCTTGCCTTCCTTCTCTTTTCTCCCCATCCTGTGGGAGAGGGAAGTAAGCCTGGGGCTGGGGAGGTGTTTGGCTGCTGTCTGGGGTCAACCCACCAGAGAAAGCGTGTCTCTAACCAGAAAGAAGAACTGAAGTCTTTGTATCGTATCATTGTTCTTCAGAACTTAAATTGGCATTACATGTAATTAACTATTGTCCTTTGAAATATTGTTTGTGGTCAAAACAAAGCCAGCCACTTACAATTTCATAATTCAGGACATTGGAGGGCATTTCTATTCTGGACTATCTTTACTTTTAGTATCAACACCGTTCCAGCTCCTCGGATGATCTGTTTGTGGCCAACCGTTTTTTCTGAGCAGAAGCCCTGCAAATCCTAACTGAAACTGAAATGTTAAACTGGGTCTTTCTTTTTTCAGGTCTATGGATCCACACTCAGGGAATTAACACCCTTATGTAGGAAAGTAACTTTCTGAAAATAAAATATAGTCCCACCATAGGGTTAAATTTCTATCAACAGCGGGCAGGAAAGCTTAAAATTAAAATCACATGAAAACACTGAAGTATTTACCCTATTTGCAGACACACAATGGATTGACACACATCTAGTGTTTGGACATCGTAGTTCAGTACTATTAGCAATGATTGTGGATGCAACAGAGGTCTAAAGTTACATGTGAATTTCAAGTATTTTTTTGAAATTTTCAAGTATCTTCTCTGACACCCTTTCAGGGACTTTCAGAAAGATATGATGTCCTCACCAGTAAAAATTGGAAGTGACATAAAAAACAGGGGGAAAAAAAAAAAAGAAAAGAAGTCTACCTCAGAAAACATGTAAATCAGCCAGATTTAAATTACAAATGTTAGCTATTCACATACTGTGTTTCAGAACACAGATTAATGTAAGGTCAATACACGTTAGTTGTGAAACAGTACACCAGCAGAGCATGGAGATGGAGAGACTTATTAATAAATTGAATGAGGAAGAGGGAATTATCAGAAAATTGATGTTTATATAGGTTTTATGCATGTCCTAGTGCTATAGCAAGGGCATACCACCTGCTATTCTTCATACTGCTCTCTTTATAATATCTCTGTTGGAATAGATGGAAGGACATTTCTCAGGACATGGAAACCTGTTCAAGTGCTCTTGGTGTAAACTTCAGGCTTAAACACTCAACATGTGATCTTGCTCCTTGAGTTTATGTTTTGAATTTATATCTGCTCATCTATTGCATATTCCCAAATTAGGAGAGAAAAAACCACCACAGAACATGTGAAAAATGAAAAAGAAAGCTGTTTTGGGTTTGTGTGGCTGGGTTTTGGTAGCAGAGGAGGGGCTGCAGGGGCAGCTCCTGTGAGAAGCTGCTAGAAGCTTCCCCGGCTCCAAGACAGACCCACCTCTGGCCCAGGCTGAGCCCATCCGCGATGGTGGTAGCGCCTCTGGGAGAACAGATTTAAGAAGGGGAACCTGCAGTGGGGAAGGGGATTGGAATGTGAGAGAAACTCCTCTGCAGATACCAAGGTCAGTGAAGAAGGAGGGGAGGAGGAGCAGGGGAGGAGGGGCTGCCCCTGCAGCCCGTGGGGAGACAGCAGGCTGTCCCCCCCCAGCCCATGGAGGCGAGCGGGGGAGCAGATGCCCACCTGCGCCCTGGGGAGAGAGGAGCCCATGCCGGAGCAGGGGGATGCCCCCCAAGATGGCCGGAACTCCATGGGAAAGCCCGGGCTGGAGCAGTCTGTGCCTGAAGGACTGCAGCCCACGGGAAGGACTCACATTGGAGAAGTTCGTGAGGGACTGTCTCCTGTGGGAGGGACCCCACAGTGGAGCAGGGGACGAGTGAGGAGTTCTGCCCCTGAGGAGGAAGGAGCAGCAGAGACAACGTGTGATGAACTGACCCCAACCCCCATTCCCTGTCCCCCTGTGCTGCTGGGGGGAGGAGGGAGAGAAAATAGGGAGTAAAGTTAAGCCCGGGAAGAAGGGAGGGGCGCGGGGAAGGTGTTTTGAGATTTGGGTTTACTTCTCATTATCCTTGTTTTGATTGCATTGGTAACAAATCCAATTGATTTTGTTTTTTCCCCAAGTTGAGTTTGTTTTTTGCCCGTGACCATAATTGGTGAGTGATCCCTCCCTGTCCTTGTCTCAACCCACGAGTGTTTCTTTCTATTTTCTCCTCCTCATCACACCAGGGCTGGGGGGAAGGAGTGCATGAGTGGCTTCATTGTGCTTTGCTGCTTGCTGGGCTTAAACCATGACAAATGGCCAGAAATTTTAACTAAAAAAAAAAAAAAAAATAATCAAGTGCACAGATTAACTATAGACATCTGCAAATTGCTTTTGAGTTTTTTTTCTCAATATTGTAATATTTTTGCAGTTGAATAAGAAATAAATGATCCAAAGTTTACAATATAGGACAGTTAGTAAAATCTCGAGGTATGAGTAACTGCTAGAAGTTTTGCTTCTCATTCTTTGTCATAACCAGTAAAAAAAGACATTTGACTTTAGAAACAAACTTTCTGTTAGATTACAGTAGATTAGACTCGTTCTGTTTCTCTGTGCAAAGCTGTTGTGTGCAGAGAAATCAATATAACTGGAATTTATGCTAGGTCTTGCCCTATGCCTTTACAGAAAAGTGAAAGGGTATCATAGATAATAAATTTAATAAATACATGATTACAAGAAATATGGAAATATTTATATTCTTTGTAGATAGAATGGAATTCCTTAAATGTTCTGTACATATGATAAGAGAATCAAATGCAACCAAAACAAGAAAAATTCCTATTAATTACCTCATTGCTTGATTTCTTTCCTCTGCGGAATACTTCAAAGCAATTTAATGTGTAGTATTATTGATCTATTTGTCATCTCAGAATGCTGTCTTGTGAGCTTTTGAGCTCTCAAAGCATTCCTTGTTAAATAAATAAATAAATATTTATTAAAAACAGACAAGCTGAATAATTGTTGCTTGCTAGTTTTCCTAGGAGATAAACATGAACTTTGTCTAGACATGCTGATTGTAATCCATCAAGCAATGATTAAAGAGTAATACTCTTCATTATTCAGAGAGAATATGAAAAACATCCTTGAATTACAATTAGAATTCTTGAAACACAAATCATAGAGAGATGTAATTTTCTACACCTGTTCGCTGAAATAAAAGTTTTGTGGGAAGACTTAGGTGAGAGATGTATAAGTAGACAGCATTTTATATTCTACCTCAGAATTCAGCACACACATAACTTCAGATAAAACAATACAGTTAGTATATTGCTCATTCCGTAAGTAAATATAGCCTACACTTAAAGGAAAAGTAAGTATAATGTTAATCAAGGTATAAAGCAAAATTTTTGTGAATGAGGCAGCAAAAAGATGCCCATGTTCCAGTAGAGGAAATGGAAAATGTTTCTACATGTGATACTGACTTTGAGTGGGTTTACATTTACATTGGGCTGTGTAGTTAATTTTGTAAAGTCTATTTGAGAAGCACTCTTGCTTCTGATTCTTAATTATTTAAGGGTCAAATACACATCAGACTATACAGTACTTAATCTTAAATGAGAAACTGCATAATCAAGATGACTAAAATGTTAAGCAGACCAGCTGAAAATATTGGAACTGATTTTTATCTCAACTGTGATTTCGATTCCCTTGGAAAGCCCAATTTAATATGGAGTTATTTCAAGGGTTGTAAATAGGTATTACACGATCCTTATATTTCAGTAGCAACAGTGCTTCGTACTCCCTGAAAATCTTTTTCATTGCATTTCTGAGTGGCAGCTGACTGGTGACCATAAGTTAAGCCACTGTCAAGCCAGTAACAAAGTCCTGTGCTTTAAGGTTCCTCTCATAAACATACCAAAGGGAACTTCTCGCATAGTAAAGTCATATATTTAGACAATTAACAAATACGCCACTGACATTCGTGGTTATGACTGAATTATGTGGTCTGTACATCGGGGAATGTGGAGGAGGAGCATGAGAGTAATGATAGTGCTGTTAAATACAGTCCAGCCAATCCTGTAATTTAATTGACTATCTGGAGGCCAGACTGCCAGCCAGCCTTCACGGAGGAGGACAAAGACAGACTATGACCACGCCAACCACCTTGGAAAATGTACATTCTTGTCCATCTTTTGCCAGCTTTAGATTCTGTTTCCTTACACTCAGAACAGCCAAACTACTTCAACATATTGGCTGCCTCCTCTTCTCCTTTTTCCTAGTGCCCTTGTACTACATGCCGTTTCCAACAGAACAGGCAGGATTGATCCCTCTTTGGATTTTTCAAATGTGCCTCTTAACAAGTTAGTGGTTTGTGCCCTTTAGTAAATTGCCCATTTCTCTAGGAAATTTATTATGAATTGATTTCACATCTTGTGGCTGCGTTTGCCCCCTTGTTCAAAGCTGAATCACTGCTCAAATAAGCTCTCCCATTTGCTACTAGAAAATGCTAAAGGCATTCTGATAACTTCTTAGATGACTTAGACACTGCAGTATAAAGTGCTTTGCTAGCACCTAGGGTATCTTTGTAGACTTATTCTTTCTTTCTTTAAAACGGAAGAGATCCATTATTGGAGGATTGTTTCTGTTTGCAGATCTATGAACCAATATGGATTTATTTCCCAGAAATTAAAAAATAATCCAGCAAATCAGCTGCACTCTGACTTGCAGTGCTGCCAACCTAAGCTTCATTTCCTCTCTTGTAATGTGCTAAAATGCACATCAGAAAACTTAAACTTGTATTTCTCTCTGTGATTGCAAAGAGCATATTTAGTGAGCTGAGAAACAACTTTCCTGTTTCCAGCACAAATACATATGACTAAACAATCTGCTGGCCTGCTACCAATTTTTCTCAATTCCTAATGAACTTTGTGATTCTTATTTCTAAGAAATGTATCAAAATGACAAATCTATTTCTAGTTATTCTATTTCTAGTGCATACAATTTTCTTTTTTGACGTATTAGCCCAAGGAAGGTCATCTTCTAAGGGGACACTTTGTGTCCCAACCTGGTGTTGTGGATGGCATAAACATGACAGTATGGTTAATTTTCCACCACGAGGGAATGAGTTACTCCAGCCAATTGAAAGCCCAGATAAAATGGAAATGAAAGAAAATGGCACACAGTTTACGCATGTCACCTTGGTCTACCTGGGCTTGTTATCTCTACAAAATGTGAGCAGGCTCTACAAATGTGTTCAAGTATGTCTCCGTTTTAGAAGCTCTGCCCTTAGACTACTGTGGACTCCTCTCCAGGCTACTGCAGGTGACCTGTATAGCTCACTCCTCAGTCTGGTTTGTCATGCACTTTATTGTTCCTCAACCCCCTGATCACCCTTCTTCCCCACATAACATTTTTACAGCCTGGAAGAGGCCCCAGACTTTCTTTTTTTAGGATGCTGCCTGCCTGGCAAATACAGCCTATGTCATCTTTTTACCTCGGTGACATACCCCTGTAGAAGAAAGATGTTGTTACTCACCTGTATGCAGAGCCTTCAGGTGTTAAGTCCCTGCTGGGGTGTCCTACCCAAGGATCGGCTGCTCCCCCACAGCCTCCCTCCTCAACATAACTGAACACTTGCTCAACCCGAGAGCCTACTTCTAGCCTACACACCCGTCCCAAAGACCCTCCCAGAGTTTTGCTCTAAACAGAGTGAAGAAGCACACGGTCTTCAGGTGGTGCAAATGGGCGAGAGGTCCTCAAATCTGTGGCCACATTCAGTGACACGACTTTTACCCTGACTACCCAGCCACCTGTACAGGCTGATGGGCTGGATGGTATTTCCAGGGTCACACACGACTGCATCATGACTTTGTTTATAGATTATGTTATGCATGATCATGTTATATCATATGGTATATTATGCATGGGTTGTGTTATGGATCATGCATTTACCTTGTTATTAGGCACCTTTATCTAGAGCAGCAAACATGATTGATGTGACAATATAATAGCTATGATCTTGTTTTCCGTGTATTGCAGCTTTCAATTTCTGAGAGTTTGTTGTCTTCAATATGTTCTGTACCACATTAAATACAGGAGAAAGTCTCAGAAACAAAAAAATATGAGAGCTAAATGAGAATAACTCGGGCGGAAAAGTATAACTGCTGCTTGCAAATGGAGAGTTTATTAAGAATTCTCATTACAAAAATGAGATCTAAATGGCCCTAGAATTAGCCATGGAAAGCAAAAGAAATGCTGTGTAGATCATAGGAGTGCGATGTGCCTTTTCCAGATGGTTAGATCGTATCCTCATTCTTTAGAAAAATGGACTTGCTCTTAGAAAATGTTGTTTACTGTAAGAAACATTCTTAGGTCTAGTGAGTTTTTTTCATACCCTAAAACTGCTTATGCATAAGAAACCCACTTAAATCACATGAACATTACTAAAAGTGCAAGGCAATGAAAGATCAATATGAATGAAGCCACCTTCCTGAGTTTTTTTTTATGGAATTATAGATTTTAATGGTGAACCATTAAGCTCCTTGACCATGATTTCATTAATATCAGCCAGATCACTGAAGTTTCTTGAATTAATGTCTCTGAAATACTTCATATATTTCATATTTAAAAAAAAATTCTGAATCTAAAAATGAAAACATTCATGAAAACATTCCTCTTTTCACCCCATGCTTCCAACACTCATGAATTTCTTACTGTTTTAGAAAATAAGAAATTTTCTCTTGTTTCCAGTCTGGGTTTCTCTTGTTTCAATTTGTGGATGTGAAGTGTTTATATAGCAGATATGGTAAGCAGGAGAAGAAGTACGTCAGTGATTTCCCACCCCCATCTCTATATAGACAGAGAGTCATAAAATCAGCTGTTAACTTAGTATTTGAAAAATGAAATAATTATGACTAGTTTCTGGTTATTCTGTGATTTTCCTCTAAAACTCCAGTTTAGCAACGCACATCTAGCTGTGGACACCAAATCTGAAGGTAATCAAAACACAAGCCATGGTGTCAGAAATGGAAGTCATATAACTTCACTTCCCTGGTTTATGATTCTATTTACGTGTTCAAGTGTTGCATTAATCTTTCAGATTTTATTCTTGGAGTTTTTTGTCTGTTGATGAGAAACATTGAAATTTCCCAGTCATTTTTGGAAAATTTTAAGTACAGTTAGCAATCTTAGTCCTATGTATACAACCCTGAATTTTGTTATATTGATACGTATGCTTAATAAGAAATTTATTATGAAATTTATGTTGTTCAATAGCAGTGGCCTGGTTTTATTATTTACCATCATAAATCTTATTATTTACCAACATGACCACAAACAATTGTATAGTTTCTCTCATACGATTGCCCCAAAAAATTGTAAATAAGAATTAATCTTTCCCTAAAAGTTATGAACTTCCTTTCCTTTACATTTATTTTTAGAGATGTGCTAGCCTGTTTTTAATTAATTTACTATTTCATCCATGCCCCATTAATTTTATATTATATTAATTTTGGGTAGCAAGTAAAATTACTCAGTTGCTGTGGCATATTAAATTAAAACTAGTGCTTTTATCAGCCACTTAAAAAATATTAAAAAAAATCCCATATTATGTTATTTTGACAAGATCTGATTGATATCAATTAAATTATTATCCTACTTTAGTTTTTTAATTAATTGAGCTTCATACCAATTGTTCCATCCTTCTGCCTATAACTGATGCTATGATGACAGCATTATAATTACTTGAGTCACTGTGTAGCCTTTTAAAATATTTGAAGAAAATTAGCTTCCTTCAATTCCTCTGGAATTTCCTCAGTATTCCAAGACTTATTATGAATTAACATTAGCTTCCAAAGACCTTCTCTTTCAGCTTTTTAAAAATCTTAGTTGTAAAATTTTAAGTTAATTATCTGCTATTTGGGGGTGGGGAAGCACAGCTACGCTAGGGAGTCCTTAAACTTTCCAAGAGTTCTTGCATTTCAAAAATCCTATGCATTAGTCGTATATTTTTCCATTGGGGCTTTATTTTTAGAACTATTTCCATAATACTGGACCTTAGCAAATGATTTCCTAATAAATTAGCTTTGCCTTTTAATTTCTGATTTTCTCCTTAATTTAGAATTTCTACTTAATTTAGTACAGATCTTAGCCATAAATCAGGGTGTTGGTGCATAATTTAGCTCTAATGTACCACATTGTTCACAAGGCCTTGACTGCTATAACGAGTGCCCCTACTGAGTGAATATCAATAAGCTTACAAACTAAGGCTGAGAGTATTGTGGGGTCTGCTTGTCAAACTTCACTGACTGCCCCAGCAGTTCGCTGTAACTCTTCCATTGCCCTCATCTCCCACATAGCTGAAAAATAAGTTGAACCTCTAAGGCTGTCGTTGGTTGTCTTGGTATGTCCATAGAAAATGTATTTCCCCCGAGATGGAATCCACATTTTCATTGCCACTTTTTTCTAGTCTCTTCTTAGTTCTTTTCTCAGTAGTGAGCATGAATGGCCAGGATGATTCCCCAAAGCAGGAGCCAGGGCATGCCTGGCTAAATATGCCATGGGGTGACTACATTGGTTGTACATCAGGAAAAGCAGGTAAGCTGTACAAAGTGATCTACACTGGCAGAAAAATTTTTGGTTGAACGTCACTGACAATTATGGTGTTGGTCAAAAGTTGCCCAGGATTTCATTTTAAGAACATGTAAAGAGAAACAAATTAGAAAACAAGAGTTTTCTTGTAAATGGAAGAGAACCATAACAAATGTGTTCTATAAAATTATACTGAGGAATAAAACAATGTAAAAAGAGCAATACCTTTTTGGGTAGGAAGTAGCTGCTAAGATTTTAGTTTTCATTCTATGCATCTGTTTTTATGTGCTTGTTAAAAATTAAATTTATGTTTTTCCTTTTTAATTTAGACAATGTGAAATATTTCCAGCAAACATATAACTTAAAACAAATTTTGTCAGCACATGGAATATTTCCTCTGTTTCATGCAGAATGATTTGGATTCGTAAGACTAGTTACCATAAGCGTGGCCATGGTACTATAATACCATGGCCTTAATAATCAGATTTTAAATTCCTCTATGCTATCAGTTATAGAAAGCTTTCATTTTCACAGATGGCATTTTCAGAGCTATTTTAGATATAAAATAAAATGATGGAAAATCCCAACAAATATACATATCTTTTGTTTTTCTTATTCCTGGTTATATAGGTGCAAATCCTGAAATTTCTATTGTGCATGCCATATGCTATTACTGATTCCATTTTCAGAAGTAATATTTTATCTTTTGAGGTTGGAACATAGCAGAGAGCTCATCAGTCCAAAAAAGAGATCGTTTAACAAAGCTCTATCTGTATCTGTTATGGCTCAGATGATGCTTTCTCTGTGGCGTGTCCAGTTGCCACTGAATTTGATGATCTTTCAGGCAGACGGAGCACCTGATGCTGTGACTACAAGGGACACGTTCTCCCTCATGCATCTCCTCAAAGAGGTGGGGTGGGAAGAAATGGTGCTGCAAGGCTCCTAGTGCTGCACTGCACTCAGTGGTGAAGTGCCCGCTAGATCATCTGGCTCGTGATGCTAATGTCTCTGGAACTGTGGAACGGACTTGTAGATAACTTAACGCTACCCTGGCTCCCTTCCCTCCCCTATCTTGCCCACTTAGAAACTTAGGTGTAAACTTTCATTTTAGGGAGTATCAGTCCCTACAGAACGTGTTGCAAATTTCTCTGCTGGTTGCTTGAAACTAGATTCAGTTTCCTTAATTGTGTTTTTATCCAGTGGATATGAAACATTTATGATTTTCTTGAGACAGAAAATGATTATATGACTCATTTGGTACAGATATGAATAGTCTCTCAGGTATTTTCAATGTCTGAATTGAATTTTCTTGGAGATACAATAGATAGTAAGAAGACATTAATTTTTTATAACTACTGGGCAATAGCGAGAACAAATGTGACAAGACCTGACATTAAACGTTTTGGTTGTGGGTAATGAGAAATGTCTCTGTGTAATACACTGGGACTTGGGGAATGCATCAACAATAGAGTAAAAAATGTACATAAGGTTAGACTTTATTTTCTTCTTCCTATTTAAGACAACCACAAGCTCTCCAATTAATAAATCTTGCCTTGTTTTGAAAAAAAAACTTTTCTCAGACTAGGGGAGATGTGGGCTTCCCTTTTGAATGTAGGCATCTGAGATGCATCACTAAGCTTAGAACTGGGGGCTCCCAAGGAGTATTAAATGTCTTATGCATTTGTGCATTGCCCCTGAAACGGAGATAGGAATTGTCACCCTCATCCCAAAGGCAGAACACAGCTTCCCCTCCCTAGGGGGCATCTCTGGAGGACAAACCCACTGTACACTGACGGGACCGCCTGGTGTCACATTCTCTTTGGCTGGAGGTAAACGAAAGACCTGTGTCCTCGTCCAAACAAAGCACACCATGCTCCATGGAAAGACTCCCCAAGGGCTTTAGATTAAACCTTTCATCTCCTGAATGATATGTAGGCTCCATTCAGCAGCACTAAATGCAATTTGAAAAAGAAAATAAATGTTTGTTTCCATCAGGTAAGGACAACATTCTGGTAGTGTCCTGACCTTGATGGCATCGGTGGTGCCAAATGGGGCTGTACTGATGTACCACATTCCCCTTGGCTTGAATTAGACACATGAGTGAAGTAAGTAAGTTGTGATTAGTAGTAGTGCCAGAAAAATCTGTTCTTGCAAACCACTGACTGGTGGCTTTAGTTTGTTATTTTTTCCTCTTATTCCTTCTTTTATTTCTCCCCCCACGCCCCCCACCCCAATGCAGGAAAGTAACTAAGCTCATACCTTGATCTGATAATTTAATATATAATAAGGAAAGAAAGGAATTTTCCTTGGTTTATTCTATTTAAGTGTGTAGAATTAAAGAAACACCATTAAAACTGAAACAACTGGAATCCTGTTATTTCTTTGAACTTGCGAGAGGCAATTTTCTTTGAAGCCTTTAAATTAAATATTGTAATTTCTCAAATTGTCAGAAGAAAAAGACAACAGGATCTCATTCATTGTGAAGTTGTCAATATGCTTGTTTTTCTCATTTTTATTTTTATTCTCATTATAGCAATTACATTCACAATATATAGTATTTGCTTTCTTGACATGTGCTGAGGGAACTATTTGACTGCCTAACAGGTTTTGAGAAAAACTATAAACATTTAAAGATTTTTTTTTCTATATGAGCTTTACTACTTTCATTACAGTCTCCCAGGTATAATTGTTTAACATAATGAGAAACCTTTCTAAAGATTATTTTTCTAAAGAGAGTTGATCTACTTAGAGTAATATGCTGCTGTCACTCTGATTCTGTTTATTTGTTTAATAATAATCATGCTTTTTATTGCATTTTTTGTGTGAGAAAGCAGAATTTAATTTGAAGAAAAATGAACTTAAGGTTATTTTGGCAGGATAATTATATACTTTACTGGTCAAGAAGCAATCTCATAACAAGTAAGAAGTAATTACGGTGTTTCAGCGTAGCCACAGTTAGTTTTACCTGAGAGAAAAGGTTGACTCAATGAATGGATAATGAAGACAAGCAATAGACAGAGAACCTTATGCTATGACAACGTGCAGAGCTGCAGGGGTGAAAGGTGATGTAACGTAAGAGGAAGAACAAGTTGCCATCCAAGCACAAGGCAAAATTTTCCATTCCACAGGCATCTAACTGCCTCTGGGTTGGCCCTCTGTAACTCCCAGGGAAGGATTAGCAGAGAAATAATGGAGTGCTGCTTGTGGGTAAGTGCATTATGTACATGTAAGGAGAGAAGGTGGAATATAAATAAGCATATTCCTTCTCCCCAACATCTGCTGTCAGCAAAAAAGTTTTGGCAAAACGGATGTTTACTGTGATACAACAGCATCAGGAAGTAGGGATTGACCTGATTATAGCAGCAACTCTCAGGCCTCAGCACTTTTGTTAATCACGTAAAAGCCTAAAGATGACTTGGGAACTAATATTTAAGCTTCAGGGTTTGAAAGCTCTGACTGGAGAGTGTCTTAACTGCAGGACTGGGACCGAGCACGCAAGCTGAAGAGGGACAAGCACCAGACCTACTCTTTGGAGCAAGGGCAGAATAAACAGGCCTGGGAAAACGAGCTGTGGTGAGGTGGGTGTGCAATGCAGAGCTGAGATTTAGATCTGAGCATGCTGCAACTGCAGGGGAGGCTGCTGAGCAGCCTTCTTGCTGGGACGGGGATACCTACTGCTCCTGCCAGCTGCCCGTCTGCCCAAGCCTCTTCCTCACCAAGGCAGTAGCACTGCCATGCGAGCTCCAGTGCAAGTTTGCTGCTCAAATGAAGTAATTTCTAATGAGTGGGTTTCCATTTTACCCATTTGTCTTTCTTTCAAGTTACACAGGCCAAAACTTGAATAATCATATATTTTTTTCAGGCTGATGTTCAGGTATACGCTGGTATATCACCATATTTCCTCAACTGTTCCTCAGACATTTAGGTAATTATTGCATTCTCAGGGAGGTGTTACTAGGGGGTGTAAATAGGGGAAAATGTGCTGAGAAAAAGCTTGCTTAAATACGGGTCTGCCTGTGCTGAGGCACAACTGAGATAATCACTGCTCAACACCATTTTGTGCAGTGCTTGTACAATGAAGCATCAGCTTAGCTTGGAGCTTAAGATGAGACTACAACGTTAGTGATGTACAATTACATTACTGTAATAGCATCATTTTTATAATGGCTTTTAACCTATGATTTCATTTAAGAATTTCCAAGACTCTTATTTCATACTTTAGCTTGTTGAGGTATTTGTGCCTACAGCCTCCACATTGAATTTTATGTACTGGGAACAAGGCATTTTCAGCGAGAGGCTCTCATTTTCATTCAGACAGGGGGAGAAATTTGTTAACCTCTTGAGCATTTAACCATTTATTATTATGGCATCAGATGAACTCGGAATATTTGTTGCTTGCTTGAAAGAGAACTAATTTATTTTTCTACTAAAAGGAGCTTCCAGTTAATCACTTCTGCTGATCTGCACCCCAGTCTACCCAGACTTCTAAGTTGTTTAGTCCTTTTGACCTGAGCAGAATATTGTACAAGTAATTATTGTCCACATAGGAATTGCCAATTTTAAGCATTTTTGAGCTATCGCATACAGACGACAGTAATTCAGTACTGTGTGACTGCTGCCACCCGCCTGAGCAAAGAAGTCACTATTTCTGCCCTGTGCTCCCAAGCTGGCTGGGGAAGGGGATGTGATATTTATCTGGTATCTGAGGCAGGCGATGTTTTTACAGGGAATACTCTGTAATGCTCCGGTTCATAACATCCTTTTCATCAGTTCAGATAGTGTTTTTCTGTTTCAGTGTATTCTGATGTGAAGGGGTAATCTTTCATTTGTTATCTGTAAGAGAATACACGACTGAATTATGGAAATCTAATGTTATATTATGAATGTATATAGAAAGCCTTGCAAAAAATATCTGGAAAAATCATTAGTGTGTCTAATTTAAAAAAAAAAGCATAATCACTGAATAATATTCTTTTCATCCATTTGTAGCTATGTATTGCAACTATGCACGTTTTTAAAGGCATGGAGAGACTAATTTTTCCACATGAGCGAATATGTGTAAATAATCTGGCAGCTTGCCATAGTTATGAAATGACTGCAGCCCTGACATTTTACTGTACCTGCGTTTAGCATTCTGCTTGTAGAAAACTATAAACTTGTACAAAAGAAAGGGGAAGCTGACAGAATACCCTCAGTTATAGCTCTAAAGAAAAAATTACTTCAGGAAAGCCATTTTGGAAAACCATTTCAAAGCAACAGAGGAGGCACAAAAAATGATAACTTTCTGCTCTGTGCTTCACAGTAAAACTGCCTACTATTTCATTCTGCCCAGTTCTGTTCCTTTGTTTGTGTATTTCTTAGACTGAACCTATTTTTTCAATATGAAGCAACAAACAAGGAAAAATGGCAAAAGACTACATAAAAGTAAGTGAATACTCCACCGTTAAAGGGCTGCCTTCTTTATGGGAATTTAGTTGTAGTCTTTAACAGAGAACAGAGCTAAAGGACATAGCTCCATACTGCAGCTGAAATAAGAGCTGAAGTGAACCATTACTACTGAAAATTAACTTCCAGTAAGATATCTCTCCACATCACTCAAATTAGATACTACAGTGTTCTCCCTTCTAATCATGAACGTTACCAGAAGACACGCTTATTGTTTTATTTTTCTTTTCCTAATGGCAGTTGCGTTATTTTTCTCTCTTTTTTTGTCTCTGGCTCTCAGTGTGTACGCATGCACACACACTCACATGCAGAGCCTTCTGAAAGAATGCTAGAGCACTTAAGTAACGCACAAATGATGGTAATATTTATTACTTCTGCAATAATAGCATACAACAGGTCTACTGAGATACTGAACATATAGTGCCATACACTGTAGAATCAGAATAAAATGCCTTTCTCTACCTCCAAGACCTTACAATGTAAGGAAAAAACTTGCAAGTTAAATATACTGTTTTTTGCTGAAAACAGCAGAGTGTGACAGGACATTTTGGACAATGCTCTTCCAGCTGAGGTTTATATTTAAGGCAGGTTTTCAGTTAAAAATTCCCAATCGTACAGGTGGTAGGACTAAATTGAAGGAACAGATCATCTATGACCAGTTTAAATGGAATAGCTGGAAAATTTGAACAGGAATTAAATATCAAGACAATAGTAGGATATCTTCCATATGTTTGTAAGGAAAAGGTGGCTATTGACAGCTATTGAAACTATAGACAGGTAGTCTAGGTTTAGCTGAGAGTTAAAATGTGTATAAACCAGGCCAGAGAGAGATGAAACCCCTGGGAAGCCTCAACTATATTCCCTAGTGCTACAGCTTGCACAGAATTCACCGGTGCTCGTGAAGGATTAAGGACTACATACCCTCACTTGCAAACCAGTTCTTGCCTCCAATAAAATTAAAACCAGCTGTTATTTAGGAAGTTAACTGTAATTTTAAGAGCTTCATGAAAATTATGATAGGATCTTGAATGGGTTATGAAGAGCATTCAGAAGTTTCATATTAAGATGAAAAAGGCAGTATCAGAGAGCAGAACATTTCTAGTGCACCATAATTTAGCTTCCGATGCATTTAAATAAGATTAGAAGAGGTGTAGTCAGATAAAAGAAGGAATTACTCATTGACTGCACTTCTTAGAAGAATGTATTTTTTTTTCCCTAATACATTCATACACAAGATAAGTTGTTTTTAAGATACAAATGAAGAAAATGCAAAAATGATTATACAAAAGAGCATGTGTTTTATGTGACTTTTACTAAAAGACACTGTTGTGGTTTAACCCCAGCCGGCAACTCAGTCCCATGCAGCCGCTCGCTCACTCCCTCACAGCTGGATGGGGGAGAGAATCAGAAGAGTAAAAGTGAGAAAACTCGTGAGCTGAGCTAAAAAACAGTTTAACAGGTAAAGCAAAAGCTGCGTGCGCA
>JANXJC010000013.1:22822581-22839748 GCA_027564655.1 Leptodon cayanensis
AAGCAGCAAAGCCCTTGGCTCTGGGTAAGCGCTGCTCAGCAGGAACCAAAACAGCCCTGTGTTATCAACACTGTTTTGGTCACAAATCCAAAACACAGCCCCATACCAGTTACTGTGAAAAAATTAACTCTATCCCAGCCAAACCCAGCATAGACACCCAATGCATATTTGCCTAACACCTTACCCCACACTACTGTTACAATTATACTTTCCTAGAAGATTTTAAGTACTGAATGAACACTGATTTTCTGCAGTTGCGCGTTTAGAAATACACACTCTCTGACACTGCCTAAGACTTTCTGTTTTAACAACACATTGGTTTTCTCCCTCTGATCTGCAGACATCATACAAGAACAAAAGAAAAGATGAACTACCTGATGGCAGGCTGTGCCTCTGGATGTTTGACTCCCTTCCTGGCCTCCCTGGCGGCCCCCAGTGTTTAGAGCTCAGGGGCTGCAGAGTGATGCAGAAACGGGAGTGACGGATCCAGGAGCTGGGGAAGATGTTCATCATGTTGTCAAGGTCTTAAGAAGATACAGTGGTGGATTTGGCTCCGGTTAAGGTGCTTGAAGGTTTCCAGCGAACTCAGCCTAAGTCACATCTTAAGGGAGAGACTGTGAGCCTGCATTTCTCTTATAACATCATCTTAGTCTCTACTCCGTATTAAGTAAAAGAGGCATCAGGTATTAGCCTATAATCTTTAAATAATTGCTCTGTAATACATCCCTGTTTTGAGACTTAGGGGTTTTTTTAATATTAGTTTAAGCCCTTTTGGTATGTTTAATTAAAAATGTTGTTCTCCTTTAAAAATGTTGTTCTCCTTTTAGCTAAACGTTATTCAGAAAGAGGCAGGCAGAAAAGCAAAGAGCAGAATCCTTAGAAAATAAATTTCATCTTGAATACTGATTTTTTCACACTTATTTTTTAAAGTGGTAAACACTTTGTATTGTGCTTCAGCAGTACATTAAAGCACTCCCGTTGCATTCAAGAACATACATACTACTCCAAAGCTAAACATGAATACAATTGGTAGCAAGGTCAAAGCTATCATTACAGCATGTTTTATTTCTAAATCCTTTTCCGATATCAAAATATTTAAAGTAAGTATTTAAATTGTATAATTGGTGTTTTGTATTCCAGGAAGCATTCTCCATGGAATCAAAATAAAGTGGTTTAACCCCAGCTGGCAACTCAACCCCATTAGCAGAAATGGCTAAATATTTGGTTTTGTTCAGTCACAAACACAAAACTTGCCTAAATCTGGTGTTTCAGCAGTCTTCAACTTCTATTTCTATGCATGCAAAGGCAAAAAAATTGAGACAATTAAATTTATGCTTTGTTTGTTTTCTCTCAAGGAATTGTATTTAAAATCATTAAATAGTTAAAGCATAGCTTTTTTTTTTCAAATCTTGTCCCTTATTGTCTAATGTCTAGACGTTCATTAAAGGGAATTCATCAATGCAAGCAGTCTCTTTCCACTTGTTGAATGTAGATATATCTGGATGTTTTGCTTATACCTGTTGAATTCAAATATGTCATATAAATACATTTTCTGTAATGAAGGTAACTCTGATTGATAGTAGTTAAAACTTCTTTGGTTATTCCCCACTCTATGCAATAACCCAATAATTTGAGTTATCAGACTTTTTAGATGAACAGAATGTATACTCTGGAGTCCATTGACTTCAAATAGAACCTCGCAAATTGAGCCTGAGACATAATGATGTATTCAGAAAGAATATAAATAGTAGGTTAGTCACTCCTCAGTGAATACCGTGAATAATTTAGCTTGCGCTTATTACTATTCAATTTGACCCATATATTATCTCTCAGGTACCAATAAGAAAGAAAAATGTTGCTTTCATTAAATTTCATTATAGGCACTATCACTCTACTTCTTACTCCACTTTAGAGGAGTAATCCAAAGCAGACTAAGAGATTTTAAAAATTGCCACTGATTTATCAACATCACATTTTCACTTTTTTATCAGTTACAAACTGAATAGTCAGGAAAAATAGGGCATACTGGAAAAAAAATTCCAAGTGACATCCTGAACGCACACATTATGATTATCATGTTTCTTCCTTCTTAAAAAAAATGACAACTTTTAGGATTATGCCACCCTCTTCACATTTGCTTTTTCTTGAGGAACATTTCTCTTGGTTTTAATGAGATCTCAGCTGAAAACTCAATCCTAATTTTTGATTTATCCATTACACTTTTAATTCTGGACATTGTAAACATGCACCCATAAGATTTTACTTGCCTGGAAATGAATACAGCATTCTGGAATGCAGAGCTGTTAACAGGAAAAGGAAAACAATTAATTTGATATACTAGTATTACAACTGTAGCAACAATATTGGGAGAGCATCTTGAGTAGATTTGAATATAAAGTTAGATTTGTAGTTGTCCTGGTTTCAGCTGGGATAGAGTTAATTTTCTTCCTAGTAGCTGGTACAGTGTTATGTTTTGGATTCAGTATGAGAAGAATGTTGATAACGCAGTGATGTTTTCAGTTGTTGCTAAGTAGTGTTTACGCTAAGTCAAGGACTTTTCAGCTTCTCATGCCCAGCCAGCAAGAAGGCTGGAGGGGCACAAGAAGTTGGGAGGAGACACAGCCAGGGAAATGTTTGCTAATGACATTAGAATATTTCTAAAGCTGCTGACTTCAGTCACCACAGAGGTTTTTTTCGTTTCTATCCACAGAACGGGCAGATAGTTCAGAAGCATTTTAGTAAATTGGACACAGAAGTCCATGGTCCCAGCTTCTTCTTGGATGTCCCTTGATAGGATTAAATGCAATGAACACAAGTCGCAACATGGAAATTCTGATGGGGTACAAGGAAATGTCTTTCACTCTGAGTGTGGTCAAATACTAGAACAGATTGGCCAAAGATGGTGTGGAATCTGCAATGTCCCTCCCTGGGTATACTCAAAACTTCAGTGGACCAGGTCCTGTTTTGAGCAGGGGATTGGACCAGCTGACCTACAGAGATGATAAATTAGTCTATGTCTCTAAAAATCTGTGATTAACATTTAATTTAACTGATTGCTTAGATTTGTGCATGTTGCACATAAGGAGAAAATAGTTTGGTGTATACCAGAATGAAGAGACTACAGCAGAGCTGGAATAATCCTCCTGATATTATGAAAGTTACATTGCTCAAGCACATGTTACAATATTGCAATCAATCACATATTTGCTATGTGTTGTCAAACAAATATATAGTTGTAAACTGGTGTCTTAATTTTATTGAATTATATTTTTCTACTGTAGTTAGCTCTAAATAAGTCTTTCATTTTATAATTTATGACTATAAAGTTTTCATATTTGGCAATATTACATTTTTTGTGGTTATTTCTTTTTATTATTTAGGACCTTTGAGGAATAATCCTAGCTATCCTTCTTACAAGAAACAGCTCAGAACCTGAGGCAGAAGCCTAGAATACTGTACAAAATTTCCTGAGGCAGATCCTGAAAAAGATAAGAGTGAAAGAGGAAGAGTAGCATATTGCAACTTTTCTCCAACTGATAATAAAAATACGTAGTAAGAGAGCAGGAAGCGTGGAAAACGAACCCGCATAGAAATACAGAGTAAGCCAGCCACACTCAGCGAACAGGGAGCTATCTGCCTGGCAGGAACAGATGCACCTTTCTCAAATCAGAGAAGAGAGCAATGCGGCTTATATGAGTATCTTTGCCGTAGATTAACAGCAGGGGCTGAATCGACAAATCATAACATGTGATCACCTACATTGAAGGGCGAATTTTTATTACACTGACTTTTATCCTCTGTGTAGAACAGGCACGAGGAAAGCTGTGCAGTGTAAAGAAAGGCCACCTTCCTTTTCTAACTCCTGAAATGGTAATGGTGTGCTAGATGAGAAACCTCCTCCCAAAGAGGAAGGTGAAGGCACTGACAGAGGAGTCTAGTGGGATGCTTCCAACGGAGTGGTTGTCACAATTCATTTTTCACTATTCAGCTGTTCTAGTTTTTTTCATCTCTAGCTGGACAGGACAGATGATCTTGCTCAAGGCTTTTGCCAGTGCAATTTATTGACCACAGTAGGAAACAGGGATCCATGTTCTCTGTCGGCTGGTAAGGAGAAACACTAACTCCATATTCCCCTTTCTTTTTTCTCTTCTTGTAGCTCTAGTACATGCTCTTTTCCTCCCTTTTCACCCCATTCTTATTGTGAAGAACCATCACAAGTGGACCCAGAAGCATTTTGGAAAACAATCATAAAAACCCAGCACGACTCATACTACAATGACAGGCAAGGCTGCTACTTTATGCTGAGTATTAAGAGATTTTACTTCATATCTAGAGAAGAATCAGCCTGAATACAAGGACCTCCTGGGACCACAGATGATTGCATTGACCAAAGCAAATAGGGTCCAGGTCAGACCAGTGAAAAGATATTCAGAAGCATTCACCTGAAAGAATCAAATATTCTTTCAGCTTCAGTAAACACTAGTTATTTCATAACAACCCAGGTTGTTTTCCTAAATGCTATGGTGTTAAAATAAGGAGGTGAAGAGAGAAAGATTAATCTGCCATAAACATATAAAGTCTTTGACCTGAAATTAAACTTGATGCTTATTACTAAACAACAAAGCAGGAGAAAGAATTTCAAAGCTGGAGCTGAAATGTGGTGGCAGTGAAGTTTCTTAAAATTTTCCACTGCTACTAGGTATTTCAAAAGGTGGTTTAATTCACTGTTACAGAAACTATGGAATGGGTTAAAACTTAATCTAGAAATGTTCTTGCATCTTTTCATATTAAGACACACCCTTGAAGTCACATAAAGTGAGAAAACCAAAATTAGGAGACCAAAGTTCAACCTGGAGTACCTTAGAAGCCCAATTAAAGAATCCCTGGAGGTTTTATAAATCTGTTAGAAATATCATACAGGGCCACTAACTTTCAATAAAAGGCATAAAAGGTGTGCTGGGTCCTGGAGATTGGTAATGAAATGTATAGCATTAACCTCTAGCTTGTCAGCTCAAATCCAACCCACACTGACAGGAGGTCTTTCTAATGCTGATATCAAAGTTGGTCAGCTACAGTTCTTTTCTAACTCATGCAACTTCAATGACTGTTACCTAGGCCTCATGCCGTGAGCAGTTTCGACACAGAATTATGTGGTTCTCTTGAAACAGGTCATGAGAGTCTGCATTTACTGTGATTGCATCACTTGGCGTTGTACTTCTCCAGAGAGTGAGATGACTACTACCATTCAGCATGACACTTCCAAAGCAGAATCTTATTGTATTTAGAAGTAAAAGGTTTCACTGAAAACCAAACACCCCCAGTTATTTAGCAAATAACTATTCATTTTTCTAAAAAGACTAATGTTTGTTCAGATTTTCTACAGACCTCAGCTGGTTCAATCTATCACTTAACTTACACCCCCATTTTCTCTGCTTTCTTGGGGAATATCTCATTTAAAAGCTCCTCACTCTTGATCACTATCTTCCCCACGGCCAACTCACTCTTTACCTGTTTATAGCCTTTTGATTTGCTGTCTTCTCCTGTCGCCCTGTAAATTACCCCATGAGTGTTTATTTGGAGGCTATTGTGGTCACTGTGTTACTTCGATGCTTGCTTTCACCAGCAACACCCTATTAGCCAAGATCAATATATTAATATAGAAAAAATCCAGCAATCCAATATAGGAATGAATTACTGTCTTATTGACCGCCTCACTCATAGTGTTCAACAAAGTATTACACATTTGTATCCCTAGACCATTGCATAACATCTCCCCCTTATTTCCTGTAACGTGCCTGGTTGGCTTTAGGATAATTCCCAGAGAGTGAAAGACGTCTTCCTTACAAAGTGCAACACCAGGCAGCCATCCTTGCTAATAATAGCAAAGAATGCTTCAGTAACACTTCTCACTTCTGAAGTGATTACATCTTAAATCCTAGTGGAGAAATGGAGGACAGATAAACTCAGTTACCACCCTCTGTGCTGTTAGTCATCAACGGACTTAGCGTTCAAGGGCTGTGATCCGCAAACTGTTACTGTGCTAATCACTCACATAAATGTAATACACAACAGTAAAAAATAAACATCAAAGCTGTTTTTGAGCTTATAATGATAAGCACTCAAGAATTAAATAACATCAAGATTAAAAATGTCTGCACCTAATTTGCATCCAAACTCTTCTTTGTGCAAATGCATTATCATACTGTCTTTAATTACATGGTGGTACACTGCTTCTTCTGCAAGACTTTCATTAAGTGGAAATCTGATAAGCTGAGGTATCTTGCTTGTTTAGCAAACTTTCTTTCAGCAGAAAATCTCCACAAATGCAAGCAAACAAACTTTAAAGGTTTTCTGTCGTAATGATAATTTAATTCCACAGAGGTTCTAAGTCCATGAAGGCTTCAAGTGAAAGAAAGAAAAAACCAAAACAGTTAAAAATCAATATAATTACAGTTATCTTGATACCAGTCCAGAAGAAGGAGTGGTTTTAGTGTTTCAGAATGAATATTTATTTACAGGTGAGCCTGGCAAACACGGACTCTAGTTGTCAAAAAGCTTATTTTTCTTGTAGAAAGATACTTCATATTTTTTTCCCAGTACTTAAATACGTAAACAATATTTTAATTCATGTCTGCTTTTCTGGTGCTCTTGGAAAGAATGTCTGTTTCATATTTAAAGTGATACTATTTGCACTAAAAACCTGAAAGCCCAAATTGGGAGTCTCCCACTCACTTCATGGCACCTTTTGAAAGTTTCTAAAGAGCTACATGTTAAGCTTAGAGCATGTTCATCAAGGACCATTTTCTCCACACTACAAACAGGACAATTTCTGTCAGCATTATTAAAGGGTGTAGAAGGAAGCATAATCAGATTATTTATAGTCTTTTGCTATGAGCTCCCAGTGGGATATGCTCAGTTTGAGCAAGAAATTGTCTAGTTGTTCTATATCTAAACATGTAACACTGTATTTTGCAGCTATTTGGTAGTCCCTTTACTTTTTAAAAAAGAAATAGTTAACTGCCTTCCTTCAGAACCTGCTGCAGTGAGCTAACAGAAGAAAAAATATTCAGTTACATGGTCACATAAGATCCAGGGATTTCCTTTTCATATGTAAGTGCACATGTATATGTATACCCATATTACAAACATACTTAGGCACCTCTACCACAAACTTAAGGTCATGCATATAAGCAGACATGAGCCATGTGCACTTGGGCCATCCTCTTTAGCAGTTAAATTGGGTCTTGGGAGATTTTTTTTTTAATTTTCATGGAGATACGCTAGTGTGTTTTATCCTTTCAGTTCTTTATAGGCAGCTGGAACAATTAGTGTTACACTTTTATAAGAAAATTACCATCTTCAAGAGTAGGTTCTGAAACTCCATGAGCTTTTAAATGTCTTAACAATAAGTTTCAAAATGCCATAATATATTCTCTTCTTGTAAATGTTAATTTTGTTTTAAACATTTTACAGATACACCTTTGCTCAAAAAGGAGCAAAAGTGAACCTAAACTCGCCTTAGGAATTACTAGGGCAACAGATAAACTGGTGGGGTCCGATGCTGCAAAGTTCAGGTATAAATCCTGCTGAATTAACTGACAGTGTTCAGATCAGGAAAGCTCAGTTTTGTCAGAATTATTTGTATATTTCTGTGAGCAATACCAATCTTAAAATGTGTTTAATATTTCAGTTGGGGCATATAACAGATTTTTGTTATTTAATCAAAAGTATGAATCAATATTACATTTTAAATATCAGTTCAAAGTGAAAATTCCATTTGACATCTAAAATCATTGTTTGAACTGAAATATCAACATTTTACAGATTTTTTGTGCCATAAAAGTATTTTTATATTGTATAAAAGTATTTATATAATAATATTTTATATTCCAGCACATTGTTCCAATTCAGCCTGTTTTTTGAGACATGAAAATTTGACACAATAAGAAAATACTGTATCTTATTTGTAACACAGATGCAAGACATTTCTTCATCATTTTTCTATAAATAAGTACCATATCTTTTTTTTCAGATGTCTCCAAATATAAGATAAATGTAAAGTAAGATTAATATGTCAGTGAATATGTGCAAAGAAAATTCTTACTGTTGTTGTGATTTCTCACCTTCAACTGATGTGACACCAGTACTGAGCTGTCAACATCTGATACTATATCAACACCTCTGGCACCAGAAACCCTGACAATTATTCTGACAGTTTCCACATGATTGTTATTCAGGCCATCTCATTGATCAAGGAAATTTTCCCCCCTTGCGTGAGAAAACTAAATAAATATTGGAGAAAGAGAAAGCTTTAAATGTTTGACAACATTTATTTGTCATTTCATAAACTGTTTCCAGAAAAGCTCTTACTTGTTGCTTGTATTTTATTGCTACTGATATATGGGATTCTCCCACCATGGAACAAGCTGATAGCACTACAAAAAAACCCCTTCTCTGTGGTTTATCATTGACATCAGGGGAAGAGCTCACTCAGTTACTTACACTTAAGGAAAAAGAATCACTGCAGTTTAGTGAAATCATCTGCTGGAAACTCAGGCAGAGTAGAAGTGTGATTTCCAGGTGCCCTGTCTATTATTCTTTGTGTGAGTCTGTCAGCAATCAGCAACTGAAAAGAAAGTGAATCGAAAAAATTTGGGAAGTTTTGATCCCACAGAGCTGTTCTTTTTGTCATGTTTTTAGATTTGATTGAGAAAAGGTATGTGCTTCATCATCTCCACTAATTTTGTATTGCAAAACCAGCGGTGCTCACCCAAAGTTGTTAAATTCACCTTGCAAACCCTTTAAAGATATTATAGATGCTTAACCAACTCTAAGGACGATTAGCAACCATGAGTGCAATTGCCCATGGAATCTGCATCTGGCAGCCTCCTGAGTACTGGTGATGCTGTGCCAACTCTGCGAGACTGACTTAGGCTGACAAATTTCAGGTTGTCTATGGCACCTGGGGGAAAAAAAGGAAAGAAAAAGAGGATTTTTTTTTGTTTGCTTGTTTGGTTTTATTTGTGTGTGTCCTTTTTTTTTTTTTTTTTTCTTAACTGGTAAACTAACCCTGAATGTCAAGAAGCAGTAATATTACTCGATCATGGCTTAAAGTCTATTGAAGATTTGAGAATGGGAGCCTAGTGCTTAGGTATGCAGCTGGAGTGTTTTCCCGGTTTCCAGGCACAAAGCTGTCAAAACCCATTAAACTACAACAAAAAGGATGTTATTGGTCACTGCACTGAAAAGATTTGAGAGAGCCCAAAATGTAGAGCTGGACTGTAACAGGTGTCATGGATGGTCTGCTACTTCTGTTTCAGAGGTGTGTAGTCTCTGGGAACTTTCTTCCTCCCTTATCATCAAAGGTAGGAAGGAATTCTGAATGATTCGCAAATGAAATGGAAATGATGGCTTGCTGTATAGTCTGGAAAAACCTTTGAAATAAGTTCATTTGCAGCACATAGAGATAGTATATAATTGCTTGCTTGCTTGCTCGTTTGTTTACTTTTGGTCAGCCCTCTTTAACATAATGGACGTTTCTACTCAATTTGCATGGTTTCTTCTTCCCAGACCTCACTGATAATTTTTTTTGTTTGTTCTCGCAGAACAGTCAAATAAATTTCTTCGTTTTTCCACTCTTACTCTGTCTACTGAATAAAATACTAATAGCTCCATTCATCTTTATGCAGGCTGTTTTGTTTGACATCTGGAGAACTCATTGTTGTGTATCTCTGTCTAGATATAAATAATGGCAATGTTTGTTAAATCTGCAAAGTTAAGCCCTCAAAAGTTAGAAGATGGTAAATTTACACTTGTATGTTGAAATGGTAATTTGCTGTCTTGTGCATACACGTTACAAAAGAGTTTTACACTGATGCTGCTTTTTTAATAAGACTCTGGATCAATTAAGAAGTGAAATCAATACTTTTTTATTTATGTAGCATAAAGTTATTCATGTTGATTCAAATCCATTCAATATAGAATTACTAATTTATGCCTGAATGGATTAATTGTGCTTTCCATCAGAATACAGAATATCTCGATCTGTCTTAGCCATTAAAGAATGTATTATCCTGACAGCACAATAAGATCAATCAGTATTGATTCTACACAGGTGCCTAGGCAGAAGTGGTACAGCACAAGGTACCCACTTGTTTTGTATGTCCTCCTTGAAATATCTGGGTCATGACTTTCCAGAGCACTTGCTGAGCAAATTTTGTGACTATTATCTCCTGGTGACCATCAGAAAATGTGAAGAATAAAACTTCTACTAAGCAAGTGCAATGTGAAATATTTTGAAAGGCATAACCTAGCTTAAAATGACAGAATCGGGGGGAGTTGTTTCATAGGAGCGGCTAAAGGCTCTGGCTGAATCCAAGGCAGTGCACAAACATACAATCATGCTGGAGTGCATAAGAAGCAAAAAAATCGGTACATTATAAAAGTAAAATAAGGTTATCTTTCTTTAATTTTTCAAATGGCCAAACCATTTAAATTAAAAATTAAAACCAAACCCAAGTTGGATCTTTCAGTGACAACAGCACAACACTAGATCGTCCAGAAAGGGAAATGAAAATAAAAGCAGCACAAAAGCAACATTGGAAGACACATGGCTTGGAAAATTACATCTAATTAATTGAAGTTTGGCAAAGTAATGAGTGACTAAAATCAGGATGTTATAAGGGGAGCACTAGTTTAGCTTTGTTATTGCTTGGTACAAAAATAATCACTAAAAGAGAACATTTTGCTTTGTGTTGCCATGCAAAAGAATTTTTTAGTTTCCAAGTCAACCGATCCAGCTGCAATAAAGTGCTGATGCCTCTGTACTATGTGCCGTTTGAAGAGGGGATAAAGAAGTTTTAATTCCTTCTAAGGATTAATTACAGCTTGCAGCCTGGAAAATCACTGTTGTGTGGCATTCATTCTTGGTGCACTGTATACCTGGGAAGAGGGACCACAGATAATACGTTAAAAACTGTCATTCCAACTTAAATCCCACTGTGCACCTACTTAATGTCTCTAAAACTTTGTTATACTTCTGGTAACTGTGCTTTGCAGAGGGTGAATTCTTTGTTTTCGCTTGGAGGAGGGGCAGATACAGCAAATATCAGAGATATTTCTAATTTCTAACTGATTTAAATTCTCTTAATTTTTGTTTTCTGTTACATTCCAGCTGACTTGCTTGTGCACAATGGGTCAACAATAATTTTCATGTTCATCTGTTATTGACATTTGAATAGTTAAAAACTAGTAAGCCTGTTAATCCACAGAGATTTGCCCATCAATTTGGATGTCACATGAGCATCTTGCTCTGGCTCTAACTTCAGTGTAATTCTTCCACCTCCATTTTTCCTTTTTTTTTTTTTTGTTTTGTTTTGTTTTGTTTCTACAGCAGAACAATTTTGGAAAAGGCTTTCTACAGGCTTGCTTCTTGAGGAAAGATTGCTTCTACATGCAGTGTCCATGAATTAGATTTAACGAAGACTCTAGCGGCAATGATTCAGTGCCAAGACTCAATACAGACACTGTGGCTGCTGTATGTTAGCTATTTTTCACTCTATTTATTTCACACATAGCAGGTTTGGAAAACTGTGGGCAAACTCCTTCAGAATAAAGAACACTGTTGTTGAACCAAGGCTAATACAAAATAATCCGGAAGCCTTTACAGTGTGATGGAATGGAGAACCACAGAAATAATTTCTTCAACAGGGGGGCCCATGTTTCTTTTTAAGGATTTTTTTCCCCCTTTGGGGTTCAGATGGAAATAAATCCATTTGGGCTTTGTTTGCTTTTAATTCCCATCACATTTGATAAGCTCAGGAAAATGAGGTAAACATCCAGCTGGTGAGGAAAGGAGAGGAGAAATGGTAAAGCAGATCTCTGCTTGCTATACAGGCATTACAGGCAGGTAAGAGAATTCCAGCTCTATGTTTGAATGTTCGAATTCAGAATCACTCTGAAGGTGTTGTCACTTTTGCAGTACATGCCTGTTCTGTGGAGAATGAAGAAAACAGTTGGTATGGAAGTAAATGTGCTGTGACATTGCCATGAAACGTGAAATAGAAACATATTACTGTTAATGGCCATTTCTCTATCACACCTAGTTCCTTACCTTGTTGTCTTTACTTGAGGTATTTTAGGGTGTTCATGTCATATCCAGAAACAAATTTCTTCCTTTAGTTTTTAATTAATTATTAATCCTTAGAGTAGCCTTATTTCTGTGCATCCCTGAATAATTTACAGTGTGGATAAAAACATGCGCAGTCAGGTGGGACTATTGATCTCCCAATAAGTTGCGCGCATGTGTGTGTGTCTCTCTCCCCTCCTAAAATTCATAGTGTCTACTTCCCTAGCAGGGAAGGAGAAATACATCTAAACAGAGGCTTGGCCTTGTAACGATGGTAAAGAGCTAACATTGAGGAGAAAACAGTGTTATCATTGGAAGAAGGTGAGGAATGCTAGGAAGTCATTTAAGATACGATTTGTTGAGTTTAAAGGAAAAACAGAAACAGCAAAACCCTGACTTTGCAAGGAGGCCTTAGATCTATATTTACCAAGACCCAAATGTAAGGAAAACAGAGCAGGTCAGGGAGTCACAGAGTAACAAATCCTTTGGCACGCTTATGCCTCCGAGCTGTATTTAATGTCTATGTACGTGTAGCACATGCAGCTCATTCTGAGAGTCAGATTTTAATCTTACTCTCATCAATTTAACAGCACGGTCGGTAGGCAAACCTGATGTTTGACATAGGCTGTGTCTGTACCAGCAAAAGAAATAGTGCCAGGGAATGTTCTTGGCCACGGGAAATGATCTTCTATACAGTTAAATTGTTAGGGTGATCTGTGACACATGTTTGGCTTCAGCAGCCAGCACTTTCACAAGCTGCTGCTGGACAATATTAGGGAATCTGTGCAGGCCAAAGACCGTTATTGATAAGCAGTTTGTGTGTGGCCACCATCTGTTGCTTGATATTATGAACGTAGACCATTCTGTGCCAGCTCGCCTCTGTGCTGGAAAACAGCCCCAGGCATATTGACAAATCTAATAGAATTAATAAATAAAGTTATTGAGATACTGTTCAGAGTCTTGAGACAAAGCACTCAAGACAAATGTGACTTGCACTCTTCTGTAACTTTGTGAAGGTCCAAGAAACTGCCTTTATTGTTCACTTTGTAATCTGATTTTCTCTGAAATTGTATCTATGAATTTAAATGCAAGGAAAAAACATCAGGAAGATGCCTTTCCTTACCTGCTCTTATATCAGGATTTTCAGCATGTCACCATCATCCTCTTCTAAGCAGATCTTAAACTGTCAGAGGGGCTGCAAGATTGACTTTATGGAGAACAGCTGGCAGACAACAATCACAGTACACAACTCTATTGCATCTCAGTAATGAGTGTATTTTTACTGTAGTTACGTAAAGCTATGAAAAAAACTAGTATTGACTCTGCTCTGGCACCCAGCCACATTCTTAATATTGAATCTATCTTCTGTACTCGAACTTCAAAGAAAGTTCTCATGTAGTTTTTGAATTTTTTTTTTTAATATTTATTTTAATGTGAAAGATATGCTTGTTCATTATGTGTTTAAAAACACAACAGGCCTTATCAACCCTGTCTAATCACAAATGGGAATATCCTGTCTTATTAGTATAATAAGTATGACAGAAAGACTTTCCTATTGCAATGTAAAGGTTTCTTCATATAAAAACTCTACAGGCTTTGAGACAGGAACAGTTCCGATGAATTGCCAGGGCTATCCTACTCCTGAGGCATCCTGCAGTTCATCTTAAGAGCATTCATGCCCATGTACACACAGAAGCTGATAGACAGAGAAGTCCAGAAATGATAACTTTGTTCCATTTTGAATAATGAATGAGTTGGTTTGTTTGTTGTTTTTTTTTTCTTTTTTTTTTTTTTCAATATGACCCTTTTCTTTACAGGACAAGGTGTTAATCTCCATGGTCTTCATGAGAGACACATAATCTAAAAATCTTTTGAAGTACTGGAGATCATTCAACCCTTCGTATTCTTGCAGGTCATCAGAATTACATTTGTGTCACATTTAGCTATATGGAAACCAGCTAAAATACAAAATATTAAGAAGGACTTCAGCAAGCTACTTCACTTCTTAAATTGCTGGGCTTTTATTGCAGCTTAAGAAAAAGTTTGGAAATTTTAAGAAAAGATGTGTCATGGAAAGGATCACAAATTTCCATTGGGCAGAGGTAGAGACTGGGATGTAACCATCTGTTTAGCTAGCATACCTTGCTCACCGTCACAGGTTTTAAGCATAGCTGCAGACATGAATATAGCTCCCTTTTCTGTTTACATTAGTTGATTTTCATTTTGGAGAATTATTAAAAATGTGTAATTTTCACAGAAACCTGAGACAAACACAGATGATCAAGACACAGATCAGCAAAAGTGTTGATTAGTACATGAGGCATTCCTAGATGTTGCTGTAGTAAGTTTAAGAGACTAAAGAATGATCTCAATGTCTTTGTAATGTGTGCAATGTAATAATGGTTGATTGATTGCCTTCCCAAATGGGGCACAGGAAAGATATGACATAGAGTCCTTTATCACTTAGCTGATTCAGATTTCACGTCTGAAAATTAAACCTGGTTTCATTAAACTGCAGTTCAGGTTGGAAAAGTGTCAGCAGAGAGAACACCATGGGGATCCATGCTCACAGTCTCTCAGTTATTTCACAGGAGATCTGTTCTCTTTTTCCTAATTGCTAGTTCTACTGAACATCCCACTGAGAACTGAAATTCAAGCTCTTTCTATCCACCATCACCAGAAATATAGAAATTACGCACCCAGAAACTACTTAAACTAACATGTATGAGAGGAGCCTGCGTATTTTACCAGTGTGGATTCTTACTAACAAAAAATGGTAGCTGCACAGACTTATTAAGCAATAAAGAAATGCAGTGATGGATATCTTAATATCTAAGTATACATGGAAATCGTCTTTTCTAAGACTCTGTCAGTCGCAAAATTATCACATATCCAGAGCCTCCTTTCCAGTGTAGTCTGCAGCGCAGTCAAGTTTTCATTTACTAATTACTTACATAGTCCTTTTAGTAAGCTCAGCAGAACGTCTCTTGGGTGTAGTGGTGGAGCTGAGTATAGAGATGTCTACAGCACACAACGAAGCATGGGAAAGATGTCCTCAAGCTACCGTTAACTAAGCTGATAAATCCATACAGTGTATTACAGCACTCTGCAGATGTCCCTGCCACTTCAGCATAACCTGCCATCCTCTTCCCCCTCTCCGTGTTTGCTCTTTCCTCTTCCCCAACTTCGTAAGATAGTTACTATTGAAATAGCAGCCAGAATAGCAGCAAACCTGCTTTTCCTTGACTCTGGAAAAGTGGGACCATTGTGTCGTTGTTGTTCTGATAGTTAGCTGCTCTAGACAATTGCCTATTTAGCCTGTGACTTTATGTACATGTCAATAAGCTCTGCTGAGATGGTACCAGTGAAGCTTTTAGAGAACCACCTTCGAAGTCCCTCCATTGTCCTCCCTGACACTTTTGGTCGGTTAAGCACAAACTGTGTACATATGCTCAAGCAGAATGTACTTGTGCTATGATACAGAGAAAGAGTTCAGAATAATTGATTGAGAAATTAATAGGAAGCAGCTGTGGAAAAAGTACAGTTGTGGGGTTTGGTTCCTCTCTTCTCCTAGCCTGTCATCCTATTTCCACTTGTACAATACAACTTGCTATACTCAGAGGTAAGAAGCATATTCATCAGAAGAGGAAACCATATTTATTCTTTTACGGTTGAAACCACCCTGTTCCTAAGAAAATGTTTATGGCATAAAATACCATACTTTTGCCAAAGCCCTATTAAAACTGCTATTCTCCTCTTCCCAAGAAGAAGAAAAAAATAGGTTTTTTTCTTCTATAATCAGAAGTTTTTGAACTCCCAGACTTGAGAAATATCCCGATTCTAGCTCAGTCTGTAGGAAACTGGTTGTGTGAGGAAGACTCACTACTTAGTTTGCCAAGCTGGGGATTTTCTTAGGTGACAGAAGAGATTTTGCCATACCTGCTGATGGTGATTTTGCTCTGAAATGAGACATCATTCTCACATATCTGTATATCCCTGCTCCAATCGTCAATAGTGGATAGACTGGCTTAGTGCTAGCTGGATCTCTTTGAGCCATGACTTACTCTGACACGGTCTCTAGTATAAGACAAAATACCCCTCTAGGAATTTCAATAAAATAGGCATTTATTCTCCATTTACATTCCTCCTCTTTTTTTTGCCTATAATTTCCATTACGACACATGCACTTTCTGCTTGCTACGTGCATATTAAAGTAGCTCACACTTTGTGATGATTTTATATGCAGGAACTTTATAGGAGGAAGAGGAATAGGGAACTAGAGGCTGATCCATAATTCTATGTTGTTTGAAAGCCAGTTCTTTCCTGCTTAATAGCAAGCAGATGGTTAACTTCCCTTTTGCTGTTTTATTTTTTTGTGGATTCTTATGTCCTACTGTACATTATAAGGCAATAGCTGGATGTTTACTCTCTCTGTGGAACAGAATGACAGAGTGGATATTTGAATGTGGCATCTCGCTTTATGCTAATATCATCTGACTTTTTTCTAATTTTATCTCATTTGATTATTTTTAATTAGTTTCTTTGCATTTAATTGCCAGTTCTGCTATGTTTCACTGCTCTGTGAACACAGAGCTAAGTCTTATGAATCCAGTGGTGAAATGATTCTTAACTTTAATAATGCAAGGTCAAGACATTGTTAGTGTCTGTTATTAGAATATTTAACATACAATGAAATTAAGCAAAGATACTCTCTGTACAGGTTTTCTCACTTGCAGTTTCTTACTAGGTTTTTCAGTTTTTTAGGCAGCAAAACTAGCTAGCTAATTTTTGAAAAATGGTGATCCTATGTGGATTTTGATGATTGCAACATCTGCCTTACTGAGGACATTACAAAACTCTGATGCATTTGTTTAGGAGCCCACATAAAGGTCTTTGGAAAATTCAACTGCTGTTTAAAATTATATGTTTTGTTAACTGATCTCATAGGTGGCATGTGGGAAAACTTGTAGGAGAATAAGAGAAACTGCATTAAAAAG
This sequence comes from Leptodon cayanensis, assembly GCA_027564655.1. Taxonomy (NCBI): domain Eukaryota; kingdom Metazoa; phylum Chordata; class Aves; order Accipitriformes; family Accipitridae; genus Leptodon; species Leptodon cayanensis. The sequence goes on from JANXJC010000013.1 coordinate 22,839,706, forward strand.
TACAACTGTTAGTATAAGGCACAACTATTGCTCTTTGTTTGCT
>JANXJC010000013.1:22839848-22865997 GCA_027564655.1 Leptodon cayanensis
GTCCGTTTTCTCCCCAGGGCGAGACCCTGGCGATGCGTCGTTTTCCCTAGATTGTCGCAGCGGAGAAAGTGCGGCAGTGGCATAATTTTATGTATTTATTATTATTATACTATAAAGCTCCGGAAAACAGCATGTCAGCTACAGGTAGACATCCTACCTCTCAGTATCCCATCACCTTCGCTTTCTTGTCCTGGCTTAGAGCTTTCTTAGAGGTTTCATGCAGGAAGATTTATTATCTGTTTCTTAAGAATACATGAGCCATTATTTGCAATTTCTGTAATAATTTATGATTCTAATTACTAACGAAAAGGTGCGTTATAAAGAAGAAAAGACTCAGAAGAGTAAATTGATACAAACACGACTGCACATCTCTTAGCCTCATTACTGTGCTCTTTCAGTGTTCAAACTTAACACCCTGATAACCATTCTAACTCTACACAATTTTCTTTCATTGTCCTCACAATACCATGGCATTTCTTTCCCCTTAATGTGAATTGCTGCTGGTATTACCTTCTGTCTGCTTGCTGTCTGCACCTAGTATCTGTTTTACCATGTCTGAAATGAGCTGTCTTTTTTCCTGCCCTAACATCTTGCTATTTTCTGGGTTCACCAAAAGCGTATTAAGATCTGCTTAGAACATTAAAGTTACTGTGATTGCTATCTCACTGCAAGACAGATGGAAGATAGTACAGAATTTTCAAACACCCATATCTTTGGTACACCAAAATCTCTTATATATTCCTTCATTCTATGCCTCTTCTTGACCCTAGCATTTCCTAATCAGGCAAAAGTGGAAATTCTTGAGGGAGATATTATCTAAGGGTTACTGAATTGTTGTCAGGTGTTTGAGCAAATAAATAATACTTTTTCAGATTGCCATGTTTTTGTGTGGGAAGCATTCGTTCTGTTTACTTATAGCAAAACTAAAATATTGCTAGGATTCTGTTCAAACTCTCTGGATTAATTTTCATTTGAGTATAGACCATAAAGATAATTGAGCCAGCAAAACACTTTTTCTAACATTACATGTCTGTATGGAAACAATGTGATTACTGGATCCATGCTCAGCACAAATAATGCCAAAGAATGATAATTTGTTGGAGAATGTATTTAAATTGAACATACATTTTGTTATACTGAAGACTGATTAAAACTAATAATGGATTTCTTCCACTCCTTTGCAGGAGATTTAAAGTGATGACCCCCCAGCAACATCAGTCATAATTACATGCATAAATCCTCTCGTACTGAATTAGCCTTTCATGAAAGTAAAGCAGTTTAATGTAATTTAGTTTAAGTGGTTTGAGACAATTGTTTCCTGAATGTTATCACACAAAAATTATGGGTCATTTGAAGGTACTGCTAAGCAAAGCTGTCAACCTTCATGTTCCAAATCCACAACATTAAATTTTACATTATCAGGAAGAATATTTCTACCAAAATTCAAACAATTCTAGGTTATGACTTTTCTTTGGTTTTGCTTTAAAAAAAGTGCCTCTCTGTTTCAGAATCTCTGCTATTGTACATCTTTTTTTAAACCAGCATGTGACAAATAAGTGTTTTTATAACATCAGATTTCTGTAGGAAATGATAGCTCTACTTTAACTGAGAGAGATTTTCATAACAAAAGAAGAAAGACTGACATTTTAAAACCAAGCAATAACAATGTGAATTATAGGGGTGCAGTAAAAAGAAGTATATGATAAAACAATTATTTAATTGGCTAACATGTTTACCAAACATCCATTCAACAGTTATTTCTTTCATAGAAAATTGAAGCAAACAATGGTATTTTACAGACCATGATTAGCAAAAGTTGAATCTTAATGGCAGTCATCTGTAAATCATTATCTACATCATTTATCAATTCTTGATGCTATAAAGCAGATCCACAGACCTCTTATATGGAACAGAAAATATTTAGGTAATCAGAGTGGGGTGAAAGGTCAAGGATGTTCTGCATCATCCAGCACACGAAGCTCTTGCATATGGGCAGCGGTAAAATATTCAAAACAAGGAGAGCTTAAGGCTTCCAATATTCTAACTGGAGATTATTATTCTGAATTCCTTACCACCCTGTACCTCACACACAAAGTATAAAACGCTGCTATTTAAGTGTCTTCACACTGACTTTGCAAGGAAGACCCAGTTTGTGCGTTTCCCAAGCGAAGATGACTACAAATGGGGTCGGTCTGCGCACCATGTCACAGAGAGTGTTGAGCACCCCGTGGTTGTGCTCTCAACTGACCAAAAGCTGCAGAGCCAAGCTTCCAAGCTTCAAGATCCTTGTATGTCCTGATCACTGCAAAATTCACTAATGGAGGACCAGTGCCATACTAGCACTAGGTCATTTGGTAGAAACTAGGTCACAGTCAACCAAGTCATAGCATGCGCACCCAGACTTCTCTGCTGAATTACGGCACCCATGACAAGATGAATTTTGCAAGGGGAACATATATTTTCTTACAGAAAATCAAATATGGTTTTTTTTGAATGTGAGCTGTGTTAACAGATTTAAAGGCAGCAATGATTATTGAGGAATCCTGCAAGTTTTACACGGTAAACTCTTGGTGCTGAGACAATTTTGAATTACATATTTCTGTGATGCTTAGTATAATACAAGACAGCTTGGGTCAGATCCATAGGAAATGCCACATTATTAATGAAACTGAATTGAATAGCAATATTAATGTTTGCTGCATTTAAGAGTAATAGCCATTTCCCTTGCAGAAGGATATGACTTTTCTTTCTATTGTGCAAGAGGACAGTAACGTGTTTCTCTGCAAAAGCCAGAGTAAAAGTTTGTCTGTATCTGCATGAACATATTCACTGAAGCTTTTTTTCCAAACTGTATAGTTTTTTATAGAAAAAGTCAGTTAATACTTGACCAACTTGGTTGCACGTGCATAAAATCACAATCAAGACTCTTCTCCAGCAGGGTGATGAGTTTTGGTAACATTACATTGAAAGACCACTTCATGAAAGAAGTCCAGGTGACTTTCTAGGTCACAAGGAAGACCCAGACTTATATTACCCTGAACTTTCGGATAATCTTTTTCTCTGCCTGAAAACCCTGTTAAGGAGCGCAACAGTCAAGCAGGTATATAATCCAGATAAAAGTGCAGCAGGCTTCAGAGGTAACATGTTTTCAAAATGCCATGTAAGTTGATTTTGCAAGAAAATCTTCTGGTGCAAAAACACTTCTTTGCAAGAAATTGGCCTGAAAGAGAACACCTTCTGCTGTTTCTTTATTCATCTGTAAAATACTAACTGTGAATTCTGCTACTCTAGACAATGTTTCCCTATCTGTGAAAATTTCAAATGAAACTGTGAAACCTAATTTTCAAATACTTAAAAGCCCACAGCTGGACACAAGGTACCATGGCTGTACATGCAGCTCTTAGGTACTAGCATATGAAAAAGCCAGGCAGATGAATACCCATATTCTGAAATTGTTTAGGATTTATTTTGAAAACACAGAATAGATTACTTTTTATCTCTGAATCAAATACATATCTGTATACATGTGTATTTGTATGTCTGCATTTATAGACATACATGTCCTCATAAAATTTCAGCCTGAATATATCAAAATATGCCACAGTAACTTGTGATTAGCCAGACCATGTTCTTCCTCTTTTCTTTCTTGCCCTTTCTCCCTGTTGTTGTTAATTAATTATTGTCCTATCCAGAGCACTAGGTTAAAAGCCAAACTGTTGTTTCTGGGAATGAGTGGTTATTTACAAACTGTAACTTAAGACACCTAACTGTTAGAGGAGCCACCACCTCCTGGCTCAGTTTAGTTTTCTGCATTGAATTGCTCTGCAGAGCAGCCTCTGTTTGTTTGTTGGTTTTCCCCCTCCTGTCTGTAGAGGTAATCTAATAAGCAGACTAAATTTTTGGGTTGGAAAACAGCATCTTACTGGATTTTTGTCCTACTCTGCTTCCTTTTTTTTAAAAAAAAAAAAAAAAAAAAAAAAAAGTAGTTTGAGAGATTGATTTGGTATTCATGCTTCTGATCAAGAAGCTCTGGGCTTCCTTTCTGCCTGTTGGCCTGCAAACTCCAAATATGTATCTGGTAGTTACCTTGGGACTGTAGCAGCTCACAGCCAAATGACTATCATCTCAGCAAGCAATGAAACAGATTTGAATAGAGGAATATATGCTAACTTCAGCAGATTTTAGAGGAAAGTACTTGCAATTGTTGAGTGGCTGCATCGGATAAGGTATGCATAGGGGAACAAAGATACATTTGGTGAGCTGTTGTGTTATTTGGCATTTGTCAATATAAAATATAAGCAATAACAGAAAATTAAAGCTCTGAACATAGGAACTGGAAATAGATAAAATAAATGTTTTAATGGGAGTGGAGTCACGTGTATGTGTGTGTCTGTGTCTATGCAAATGATCAGCAGGTGACAAGGTAGCATGTGAGCAGTGGGGTGTCACTCCTCTTGCCTTCCCTGCTTGTCCTTTCCTTCACTTTCTGCCGATCATATTCATTTCATGTTGTTTGCAATACGAACTGTAAATACTTCAGCTCTACTACCATCTTTGTATGGCATCTATGTCCATGGCATCTCAGTCCTCCCTACATCTGCAAATACCACAGAATACAAACCAAAGTGAATTTTGCAATAGTGACCACATTTATTTATTTACATCCTTTCAGGTACAGGACAGCTCAATCTGTTCAGCTGCTTATTGTTTCATGTTGGCTTTTTGTGTGCAAATATGGCCTACCTCATTCAAAGCACAACTTGAAAGATGATTCTCTTATAGAATATCGTTAGCATTGGCATATTATTTTTCCATGTTATGCCATGTGAAAATTTGCTGCAAGAAAAGTCATTTGCTTGTTTATATTGTCTTTGTTGTGAGCTGGGATGTATACTTTTCAGAAACAGAGGTTTAGATGTTAAAATTTAAATCTGTAAGAATGAGAATCAACTGAGAACATCTGTCTCCTCCTTTATTCCATAAATGTGAATGATAATTGACATTTTTAGGGATAAGGGACTTTGTCTAGCAAAACTCATTTTCCAGTATTCCTTTTTACAGGTCAGAAATAATTTGTTTCAAAAGGAATTTTGAATTTTTCACATAAAAGATGGACAAATTTAGTGACAATTAACTATTTTTCTGAGATGTTGTTGTGGTTTAAACCCAGCCAGTAACAAAGCACCATGAAGCCGCTCGGTCACTCATCCCCTGCAGCCCCAGTGGGATGAGGAGGAGAAAATAGAAAGGAACTTTTGTAGGTCGAGACAAGGACAGGGAGGGATCACTCACTAACGATGGTCATGGGCAAAAAACAGGCTCAACTTGGGGGAAAAACCAAAATCAATTTCATTTACTACAAATCAAATCAAAACAAGAATAACGAGAAGTAAAACCAAATCTCAAAACACCTTCCCCCCACCCCTCCTTCCTTCCCAGCTCAACTCCACTCCCAGTTTTCTCTACCTCCTGCCCTCCAGTGGCAAAGGGGGACGGGGAATGGGGGTTGTCATCAGTTCATCACATGTTGTCTCTGCCAATCCTTCCTCCTCAAGGGAGGACTCCTCACTCTTCCCTTGCTCCACTGTGGGGTCCCTCCTATGGGAGACAGTCCTTCACAAACTGCTCCAGCGTGGGTCCTTCCTGCGGGCTGCAGTCCTTCAGGCACAGACTGCTCCAGCGCGGGCTTTCCCATGGAGCCACGGACATCTTGGGGGACATCCCCCTGCTCCAGCATAGGCTCCTCTCTCCTTGGGCTGCAGGCAGCCATCCACTCCCTTCTCACATTCCAATCCCCCTACTCACTACAGGTTGCCCTTCTTAAATCTGTTCTCCCACAGGTGTTACCACTGTCACTGACGGGCTCGGCCTGGGCCAGAGGTGGGTCCAACCTGGAGCCGGGGAAGCTTCTAGCAGCTTCTCACAGGAGCCACCCCTGTAGACCTTTCCCCTCTACCAAAACCCCACCCCACCACACAAACACAAAACAGATGTAGATACATGTCAAAAGGGAGCTGGAAACACTGAAAATTATCGAATATGACTAATCTTTGTTCCAGGAGATGACATGGAAGGGGACCCATGCCTTCAGTCCTGCCCATTCATCTTAACAGGTATTCATTTCTTGGTTTTTCACTATTCTGGCACTTAAAAAATATCCCTTCTATATTCAGAATTCTTTCCTGCATTGAGAGCACATGAAGTTTTATGAAAGTTTTCAGTGACTTTCTCAGCATGGCGAGGTTCTCTAGACCTCTGTTCCACTGGCCGTAAAATTTACCTGTGATCACTGACCACAAGTGAAAAGAAAAACTACTAGTGCAGGCTGCTGATCGTATCAGATGAGCTATCTGAAGTTCTCAGGGCAACTGAATGCTTAGAAGAAACAGAAAGAGGGAAAAAATATGATCCTTATTTGTGCCTCAAAATGACTCTTTCAAAGAATGGTTCACTCAAGCATCTGTTTAGTGTTCAGTGAAAAACATTACCCAGAAATTTTTGAAATAACTTGAGGCCTTTGAAAAAGTAATTTCAGTGTGGTTAACTGCATAAAAACAAAACAGCAAAATCTCTAGATGAGAGAGGTAATACTTTAGCTTAATAAAACTTATATTAAAAATACTCCAGGTTTTCTAGTCCAGCATCCTTACCATCTGTGAATTCAGATATACCAGATGTTTGTACTTAATATATCATGTTATGCACAGTATTTGCTGCAGCAGAGAACAGTGATTCATTGATTTTTGTACGAAATTTGTTAGTAACAAAGCTGTAGACTTTAAACTATTTTTGAATAAACTTCCCCCGTAAAGTATAATCTCTAAATGGTCCACAATTTAAATTACTCACCATGACAGCCATGTTTGAATAGGTCCTTACATTGACTGACAAAGTCCTGTTAGCAGGATGGTGACTCTGTCAGGTAATTTCTACAGCGCATAGTGCCTCCCTTGTTAGGGAAGCCATTTAGAGCTATCTGAAAGGGACCTGCTGATATTCCGTGCAAGTATTGTGTGCAATATGAATGTGAACATATGGATGATGCCTGTTAAATTTCACTACAAGTCATCTGGAAGAGAAGACAACGTATGTTTGAGTAAACACAGAATTTGGTTGGCAGCCTACTGTCATTCCAAATCCTAGGCCGTCTGGTGTCTGGGAAGCAGAGAAAGAGGCACATCCTCTGCGCTCAGGAGAACACCTTCACCAAATAGCGGGGAATTGCACTCTGTATGTAGCTCCAGATTGGTGAAAGACAGCTTGTTTGACATGCAGGGCGATGAAATAGCACCAAGAAGAGCTTTCTTGGGCTGCTTTCATCTTTGCCAGCTTGCAATGTCATCATGTATTTCTGGCAACTAGCGTTTGCATCAGTTCAGTTGACAGGTCCTCATGAATTTTAATATCTAAGCTCCATATTCATGTTAGTAACATTAATGTTCCCTGAAGCCTTTTTATTCTCAGGAAGAATATGAATATTTCAGAAATTACTTTATATTTTTTCTTGTATGTTTGTGTACGCATGTGCTTATGGAAATATATAACATTACTTACATATCAAATTATTACCAAAGTTTAAAACTATTTTTGTCCTGACAAAAGTAAAGCAGAGGCACTAATTTGGGTCTCATATATTCTGAGTGGATGGTATGTCTGTTTTTTTTTAAAAGGACTTGGGTTTTTCCTAGTGTGGAAAAGATCAAAAAGTTTGTGGATACACATACCATGTCATATTCAATTCAGGTTACAAATCTGAGGGGTGATCCCCAACTGGGATGAAATGGCAAAGCTCCAGTGGAGCACAGAGAATGATCGTGGCCTAACACATACAGAGAATGAATCCTTTTCAAGAGGCAATGTTTTATACAGAGGCAGTGAAATACACAAACTCATGAAAGTGAAAGTTGTTTTCAATGAAATTTGAGGATAGAAGCACTGTGGAAGATTGAATAAAACATCTACACTCAGGAATAGAAAAGGCATTAAGAAGCGGTTACGCTTTCACTATATTTTTTGTGTTTAAGGAATCTAGCATATATTAAGAGGAGCAGAGTTAAAACTATGCTCAGTTGTTCAAGTAGCTTAATCGTGAGGCTGCCAAAGCTTTCTTTTAAGATACTTCTTAAGTACTTTCTAAATATATTGGAAAAAAAAAACCCAAACCAACAACCCACTAACTTTGGGAACTGCCTATTCAGCTCTTTGTTTACTGAAGAAGAATAATATAAGAATTACTAATAAAGTCAATGATATGTGTAAAGGGCGAGTATCAGCTGCTTATAGCACTAAGTAGAATGACACACTGTATCATAAATCTTCTGAGTGAAAGTTATGTATACAAGAAAAAAAAAGTCTAGGTCAGGTGTGAGAACATTTTTGGTGAAAAGGTTCTTAGCCAGGAATGCAGTTGCTATAATCCTAAATTTGTTCATGAGCTCAGGAATTCCTTCACGGAGTAATTGTGAGTGGGAAAGACTCAGTTTCAGGAGCCTATCTGAAGGAGGTGGTTGCAGTCTCCTCTCACCCGACAGCAGACTGAGGGTACTCCTACGCTTCTCTCAGCTCCCGCTGGTGCAATAGGCTCTCTTCTAAGGGGAGGGAGGCGGCTATCAATCTCCACTGCTTTTCCAGTCCACTCGCCACAGGCTGCTTAAATATGCAATAAAATAGAGAGCCAGACTCCGAGAAATGAATTTGTAGCATAGATGTTATGTCACTTACACTGTCAGTGAGACATTCACGTTCCAGGCCCCTCGCCTGTGACTACCTATGTCTTTATATGACGATAGCTACTACTCCTGTAAGCTCTCACAGGGATTGTAATCCAGACAAAACTATGCATGGCTTTTGGACATCCTGGTTATGTCCATACTCAGGTGATGTGCAATAGATTCATTACTATTATTATTATTACTCTTATTCCTACTACTATTCCTCTTCTTAATCTGGGTATTCATTCTCTTGAAAATTATTTCAAGAACCTAAAATCAACTAATTCCATTTGAAGTGGTATGAAATGGTTTATTTCTATCATCAATTAAAATTGTGATTTATCAGTCACATTTTCAGATTCTTGTTTTGGTGAAAACAGTAATAAATGCCATTCAGAATGTTGATTTGAGGCAACGTGTTTGTTTTTTTTTTTTTTAATGTCATTTTGACTGTTGCACTAGAAAATTCTGTATGTTAGAGGTGGGTATGGCTGTAACAGTGGATTAAATAAAATTATTGTCAGAGATAAAATAATGAAGGAATCTTACCATGAATTAGTAAAGTTTGTAGACAGTTGAATGCTAAAATCAGGTTCAGGATGTTGTTGTAAAACCAAGAAAATATCTTAAAGACTTAAATGGAACCTATAAATCAGTTACAAAGAATGAAATGATATTTACCTTTTATGCAGTAACTCTGAAGGACTGAGTCTGTTTTCTAATTAAAACTATAGGTAAAGATTAAAAATAGCCTGCTTCTACTGTGTACTTCCAGAAGGAGTATGGAGCACAGTGCTTCTTCATTCACTTCTTCTTTTGAAGGAAAAGCAGAGGTTTTTTATGAAACCATTCACTAGAGAAGAAGTATTCAGTGGCTAGAAAGTGAGAAGAATTTAGTCAAAGTGTTTAAAAGCTGGCTATTCCCCACCTGCCTAAGCCCCAACCCATACAGCAGTCAGGCTTTCTTTTCCAGCCCTACAGAAATTGCTGCAGGGAGTCTCTTGGGAGGGTGAGAGATGAGCAGCAGACTTTTAAATGCACCATAACCTGGACCCTTGCCCTCAGACCTGCTCTGCCTAAGTAAAACCTATGGAAACCTAAACCAATTGGAAAGGGATTTTCTTATTTAACAGCTTGTTTTATGGCAGAAATATCTTTAGAACAAACCAGTCTGAAAAAAAAATGTAAAGACAAAATTCTATTGTCCTTGCCATGCAATCTGAGTGAACTGGATTCAGCTATTTTTTTGCAGTATTCCTGTAAAAAATAAAGATCTCAAAACCATGTTCCTTACAAACATATTTAGATATTCAAGAAGTTTAGCTCAGATACATTTATGAACAACTTGTGATTATGTCATATTTTCAATGAAAGCTGAGCTCTGAATATGCAAGTCTTTAGGGGGGAAAAAAGCAAAATCCATAGATACCCCTGCATCCTACCAACCTGGCTTTAAAATCTGAGCCATGAACAAAAGAATAACTGAAAAATATAGCTGAGGAAATAAAAAGTTAAATACCTTTACAAATAGCTTTTTACATTGTGGTGGGTTGACCTTGGGTGGTTGCCAGGCGTGTTATCAACACTGTTCTAGCTACAACTAAAAGGCACAGCACTAAGAGGGCTGCTATGAGGAAAGTTAGCTCCATCCCAGCCAGATCCAATACATACATAAATAACATAGACTAACCTGAAGTTCAAACATAGCCCAAGCTGGTTGCTGAGCTATAAGCTTAGTCCAAACATAAACTTTAAAAGTTACTTTTTCTCTGTTCCATTTTGTATTTTTTTCAGCTCTCTCATTTATCTAAGTCTTCTTAAAGCTGATGCATTGTGGCCAGCCACTCAAACCTTTAATATAAAACCACTTAGAGCAAACATCTCGGTGACATGATATCTCTCTCAATGTTGCTGTGTTTATAGAAGTCTCCTATTTTACAATCAAAAGCTTAAAAAGAAGGTGTAATCTACTACGACAATATGTCAGAGCGTGTTGTAGCTAGAGCTCATTCAAAAACAGGTTTCGGTCTCCAAATTCTACAGTTTGCTTTAAACCAGTACTTTTAAATATGCAGTTTTGCCATTACAGTAGTTTTGGGAAAGACAAGGTGCTTCTTTGATATGACAGGAGATAGCTGTAGGCTTCCGTATTTGGTAAGGTTTAACTATTGTATAGTATACTAACACATTTTTTTTCCCTGCTTTAATCTTAATCCATGTTTTATCGAGCTGTCAGTAATGGCAATCAAATGGACAAGGGCATTAATGTAATAGATCTAAATCAATCCCCCCAAATCAAACCGCACATTAATTTCAGGGGAGGTGGGGGCTGATCTAGCCATCTCAGTTCTCAGCTTCCTTTGCAACATTGTGTGAATATCGGTCAGTATACGCAGCAGTGGAACTCCCGGTTAGATACGAAAATTAAAAACAAGCACAATGTCCTGCAACAATAAATTCCCCACAATTCATTGATTAACAGTCTGTCAGGTTCAGCAGAATATACAGGAGAGGCACTAAAAATGAGGTACAAAGTGAAGATCCCATATCTACCTTCACTGCCTTTTACTTGTAATTTAACCATTGTTCCTCATTTATGACAACGTGTGAGTAGTCAGCACCTTTTAGTCCTTTGTGTTACTGTTCAGTTGAAATAGTGATCTTCCTCAATGATGAGCAAGTTAAGAATGTAAAGATAGAAGGAAAAATGAGATAAAATCAGCACTGTTATAAGCCTATCATTCCTGGTATGTCAGGTATGACTAGTACTCAACAAAGGAAAAGATTAAGTGCAGTGAATGAGTTCATATTCCAACATGTACTATTAGACATTTTGTAAGCATAGGACAGTTAACAAAAATCAACCTTTTATTTTCAAATTTTTAGAATTAGATTTGGCTTCTGAGATCACTACCTCCTTCTGCTCTGGAGGTACGATGGAAGAAATTAATAACAGGTCTTAGGGTCTTTGGGAGCCATACTCAGGTATCTGGCATTGATTGAGATGTTCTGGTACATTGGTAGCCATGGGTAGTTAGTATCCCACATTGAGAGAGAATATAAGTTTCATCTCTGTCTTCTACACTAAGTGTCTAGTCAAGTCATCCAGACTTTCTCAACAGTTACTTAGAGAATAATCAACACTTTTAGAAGACGATTTTTCCCTTTTGCCTTAGCTAGCTTTGTTACAATGGGCTCAGCCATGCCCTGGATGCTACCTGTCTTTGCTGACTAGATGAATATGTTAGAGTGAATATCTATGTACGGAGAGATGTATGATGTACTATAGGAAATTATTTTCAAAGCACTCAACATTGTAATATTGTCATTAAATCAAGTAGGTGAGGATAATTATGAGACTCTGCTGCGTAAGTCTCCAGCATACAGTTGTAAACCACATACAGACACAGCGTGTGTGAAAGGAGGCAAAAAGTAAGAGTTTTTGAGAAAAAAAAGTTCAAGTTGCATCTCTTTGAAGGAGAATGAAAGCACTAGCAGAGCATGAACTGCATATAGAGGATATGAAGTACTGTGGACACAGTTAAGCATATTTTTGGACTGTCAACTTGGAAGCTGTATATATGCTATCGATTCAAAGCTGCAGAGATGTACAATTCACTGTGATACCAGAAATATTACTATTATTAGTGAAAGAAAAAGTCGTGAATTGTAAAAGATCAGTAGTCATCATCTATGACATCACTATTCTACTACACTTGATGTTAAGGAGAGCTAGATGCAGTGGACTTTAAGAGGCAGGGCATTTCTTCTCTCACCTCTGTGTACTGCAGTGCCAGCCTGTAGGGCCAGCCAACAGTGAGGCTGGATGTGAACACCAAAGATGCAGATCCACCTGGACCCCTCCCTTTCCCTGCTTTTGTCCTTCCCCTAGATATCTCACAGTACGTTTTGCACACACCCTAAGACTCCTTAAAATATCTCATATGAAGCTTTCCATAATCCTATAAGCCCTGCTCAGATATCTCAAAATAAATTTGCTCTTTCCCATGATACCTTGTTTCCCCCTTATCAGGTCTAGCTGAACCTCAACAAGGCTTTGATGACCCATCAAACCCAGTCATATGGAAGTTCAAGTCTTCAGTATTTTCTCTGCTCTCTCTTGTTTGCTAGAATATGTCTGGGGATGGGTGTCTTTCCTTTCTTTTTTTCTTTTCTTTAATGTTGAATAACCATTTACTAGACATCTTCACAAACCAAAAGTTCTTGTATTTGAGGTATTTTCTGTGCCTTCTGTACATTCCTGTACCTTCTACACCTCCTTTACCTTTCACATATCCTTTGCTTTTCTTATATTCTTTACATTCCACAAAACTTTACACCTATACTCTAAATAAGCAACCAGCCAGAAAATAAGCCGTTTAAGGAGCTTTCCTTCTGTTTCCCTCTCTTTTCCTTGGTATAGTACCAAGAAACAAACACAATATTATATAATATAGTAGGTAGGATGCAGTGTTTTAAAACACAGTGTAGCTGAATCTTTTACTCATGGAGATCTCTAAACACAGAATAATCATTTTAGTCCATTAAGCACATAAAATTTCACAGAAATTATTTCTCATGTTCTGACTGTTCAAAACCCTGCTGATGTTTATGCAATAGGATATATACCTATGGTTACCAGGGTCATGAAAGGAAATAAATTATAATATAGAGCCATGGTACTCTAATAAGAGTCTTCTTGTTTGAGAATATTTTAACAATGCAAGAGTGAAAAGAATAATTCATGACAGAGCTTCTAACAGAAATTTTAAATGTCTTTTACAGTTTTTCAGTAAAATCTTAGAAAATACCAAAGGACATCGGCATTTATTTTCCATCCAGTGTATCGAGATTATCTTTCATTATCTTGGGTTTTTTTTCTACTTTTTAAAAACTAAGAATTATCTGGAAACCTGCTTTTCTGTGCTTACTAATTAAGACATTTCCACTTGCCTTCCATCCTTCTACACTTAGGAAGAACTTTAGTTATTAATTCATTTATCAATCTGTTTTCTTCATAAGATGAATGGTAAAACTGTGTACATGTAATTTTATATACACAGTATAAGCTCACTGTGAAGCAAGAATTAAGCTACTTTTGTGTAAGCTGAGACTTAAATGTCTTCAAACTATTTAACATCTTTACAGTTATTAAAAATTTATTTATGAAGATATTGCTGAAAGCTTTGCAATTGGTTACAATAATATGCTTTCTCAGAAAGTATTTTTGATGTGACGCTCGGGTTCCAAAACACAGAGTAAAGAACTGCAAACTTCCCCGTTATTCTATTTTATTAGTTTCTTTGAGACCTGATTTTTTAAAAAATTAAATTCTCTGCCATATCTTCTTTTGTTATCCATTCATTAATATCTTCTTGTTGATACTCTCCTCTCTCATTCATTGTTTTCTTCTCTAAGTGAATGCATAATAATGGAATAATAAATGCAAATGGAATAATGTCTACATTTTAAAACTTGCGGTGTTCTTTTTTGCTGTGTATTAAGACCAAGGAAAACAAGTGAATCTAGGATATTTCAGTAGGATTTCCCGGGAACTAAAACAAAATCTTGATCTTAAAAAAAAAAAAAAAGCAGCTCTTCAGTCTTAGTCTTTTCATATTTTTTCTTGAGAATTGTTTTACAATTTGTTTTCTTTTACTTTATGTTTCTTTAACCAATGGTAATTTCTTTTTTTCTGAACTGAGTTCTATCGCAGGTATTCTGCTTTTGGGCACAATCTTAGAAAAGAATAACAAGAGTTCAAGAATTATGGATGTGATAAAGAGTGGTTGCCTGTAGCAATAAAAATATCATTTTCACATGCCAATAATTGTATTTGCTCTACAAATTTGAGCGTTGTTCTATGAAAACAAACCATGTATGCAACACTTTTCTTTCACAATTTATCTTTGAAAATTTGGAAAAATTACTCAATTCGACATTTTTCTCTTTCTTCCTCATGAATATAAGTTTGCATTACCCTACATATTTTCCATTCTTCATATACATTAGCCACTGTGGGAATTATCTGACTCAAAACTAGTGGCTGCTAATTAAATTGCTGCCGTTTCCAACTTCAAGGCACTCCCTACAACAGGAAAGCACAGCTGTAGTTTAATTACAGGCAGAAAATTTGAATGCCCATTGTCAGTGAAGGAGGACTTCTGCTCATATCTTTCTGAGTAAACAGGGAGTCGAGTGCTTTATCATTCCTTAATGGGATAGGACAAAAGCAGTACTAAGGAACAGAGTAGTTAAATAACCCTGTGGCAAATAAGAGCTCCACAGTGATGAATTCTATAATAATTTCCATCTACTGTAAACATGTGTGTTACAAGCCTGAAGTTTATGAATAATGGCTTCATTTTGAAGTAATTAGAATTCTATGCCATTAACAGCAGGAAGTCTGGATAATTATATTTTAGAATGAAATGTTTGGGAAAAGACATTTCTGTTTCTATGACAATTATGTTTATGATTAATGATAGAAATGACAACATGCAATATAAATACAAAACAACAAAAATTAACTGTATCCATCATGTATGACAGTACAAAAACTACAGCAAATCAGTAATCATAGGTAAGGAAGAGCTCGATAATCTTGTTTTGTTTCATATTGGAATATCTTCATCTCTTTCCCTTATTTTTGAGATGTAAGGCTTCCAACTGCTTCATACCAGACTCTCAGCATGAAATACTAGAGATGATTAGGTGCAAAATGAAGTTATATTGTGTAGGCCAATCAAACGCTGTTTTGCGGGAGTACTAGAGCATTACCTTGATGGGGTCAGTGTTGTCATTCAAACACATCTGTAGAACAACACAACTAATTGTGTTTTGTAACACAATAGTTATTAAGGTCAATTCTCTTTTCTCTGGGCTAATAAGTATTGGAATATCTTAGGTAATATAAAAATCCTTACAAAGCAGGTGAAACTCCTCTTGGAGTTGACCTAAATTTGCTTCTAGACTCCTCCACACTCCCAGTTCCAGGAAGAATTACTTGCTCATGTATTGCTTCAGGTGAACTTCTGTGCCTGTGCAGCACCATGCCTCTGTGTCGGAGCTAAAACAACTTCTACCAACTGGCAATTTTGGAGTACTGCAGTGGAAAGTCAGTCCTGAGTTGCACCATGAGGAGCCTGCTGGTAAGGCTAGCAGGACTGGAGCCATGCTGTAACTGATAAGGTACATTAGACCAGGCATGACTGAAAAATTCTGTCTTTTGACAAAAATCCATCCCATAGCAAACTGTAGACCATGTCACAGGAATAGAAGAGCAGTCACATTCCAGATGAGTAGCTTGTGCACTGCTCTCTCCTCCTGCCACATCAATAGATAATTAAGGTGGAGGCAGACATCATTCTCTTCCCTCCTGTTTATGCCTTCATTGGCAGCGTGGGGTATTTACAAGCAAGAGTGGGTGCTGGAGTGAGTAGGCATAGGTGTGTTCAGCTAACTTCATCAGCATAATTAAAGCTAAGCTGACTAACATACTTAGGGGATTATAAATGGAAGAAACTATTGTTCCTATCCATCAGAAGTTGGAAGTTTTGAAACTGAAGTTTTAAAATGCCTGAAGATGTTTTTTCAATCTTACACCACAACAGACCTTTTCAAAGTAGAGGTTCTCGACAGGATGTCTTTATTGAATTGCTTTTCACAGTAAAGTTTCCTAGTGGTATTCATCATCTTACACTGCATTGATTTTATTTTGCTTCATTTAACTGGTTGATGCATTTAATTCATGACTTCACGGGAAGACTTTACATGCAGGTACTGGCTACTCTGTGTCATGAAACAGGTGGAACTCTGATATACCTGGTACCTCTTGCAGCAAGAGATTTGCTTGTTTGTTTGGGTTTTTTTTTGTTTGCTGAAGACATTATTGAAAGATATTGTCTATCTCTCCTTTTGTTTTGCTTTCATTCTTAATATCTTCATAAACCTATCTATTATCACTTAGGCATTTCTCTGCTAGACCTGTGTATCTTTGTTAGTCAGTTTATCAGTCTAAACATCTCAAGGAGAAGGAAAAAACACAAGACCTCCAACAAAAAGCAAAAGATCTCTGGAAAGCTGAAAACTATCCCATAGATTTTCCTCGACAGCTTCCAAACAAATATATGCATTTGGAAACATGGGCATTTAATTGCCTAGTGCCTAAGAGTAAAGAATGAGATTCAATTTTTAAAGTTCTCCCCCCTCTTGTGGAATTTATTGACAACGATTTCTTCAGATTTTTGGAGAAAAGCTGACTGTTTTGCAGTCAGCTTCAATCAAGAAGCCTGGGTTGTGCAGAACTGTCCTCTGAGGTCCCTTAGGAATCCTTATCATGATAGGTCTAGTCCTTCACTTTGCTCTTTATAACTTTCCCTTTCCCTGAAGTTCCTTCCAACCAGTGTATTCTTTGATTCACCACCCTGTTGCAAAAATCTCCGTTCCTCCTTTTGCCCTCCCACTGCCGTCCGAGCAAGAGGCATCAGGCACTGTGGCAATACACGTGCTGATTAATTGGCAGGCCTCTCAAACAGCATAGATGGTTGTTACATTTATACCGCAGTTTTGAAACCATAGCGTAAACTAATACAGGACTCACTCATTTTGTATTCTTGAGGACTCCCCGCTGCAGATTTTTATGAAAACTGTGGAAAATGTAGTATCTTTGATGCCTTAATCTCTTTGCAAACATGGCCAAGTTCAGTCAGCTTGTGAAATGGGGAACTAGCAAACAATAGAACGTCACATGAACTATGAAAATAAATTGAAAGTATTATGCGCATGGGATTAAGTCCTCTTCTACACTTACAATTTCTGACACTGTTGGGAGTGGCTCCAATTCCAACTGAGCCTTTTGTTTTCGAAAAAACAGCTAAGGAGATTGATTGCAGGAACAAAAAGGGTAAGCCCTCGTAGGCAATCAGAAAAAGCCTGCCGTTCAGTGAAGGTTTCTGTATTCTGAAGATGTTTAATAAACAATGAATAGCCTTAAGTGCCTACACTGCGACTGGGCACTGTAATAGGAAATAACTATTCATGAATATTTTGTAATTATTTTCTCTGTAAGAGTCCTGGCTTGTTCTGTTTGTCAGCCACAACACCTTTTGTAGCACCTATCACTCTAAGATCGCTGTACCCAGCTAGCTTGGAATATATTCTTTGCCTGTGGGGTTTCCCTTCAATCATATATTGAAAAATGGCTGCACCTTCCATGAATACTCACATTCTGTTGTGCAAGAATGAATACAGGTTTCTGCTGTTTGCCTTAAAACCATTCCCCTTTGTTCATGGCATAGAGATGCAGAAACAATGTTGTCTTCACTTTGCACACAGTATTGCCCCACTGTGTTTCAATTAAGCTTATCAGCAATAAAATAAAGAAAAGAAACAGTGTGGTGCCTAATGAGGCCATGTATAAGAACCCAAACAAATAACTTGCTTAAAGAAAATCTTTAAAGGCAAATAGTACTCCTTGATTTTAAAAAAAATAAAAAACCCCAACCCGCAAGCAACCCCCCCCAAAAAACTTAAAAACTTAAAACTTTTTTTTTGAAAAGCAGTTTTTCTGCAAAACCAGGCATTCTGGCTGAAATAAAGGGTGCTTGGGGGGGGAGGCATGTCAAGCCTCAGATCAGGGGATGTGAGAGACAGTCAGAAGATCACCTCAAAGCCAAATTATACACTCTTGTTGTCAGAGGAAAAGTAAATCTACATGGCCATAGGCATTGCCTGCTGGAAACCCATGTGAGATCTTAATGAATTCTGCACATGGTATCTTTACTAGTAGGAATTCCTGTTAGCAGTTTCTGCTTCTATTTCACACACACTAAATGATGCAACTGGTTTATATAATATCCTACTGAATGCAATTGAATATTTTTTGCTATTTTAATGTTTTAGAGATTACTGAGCTTGTTTTAAATATGTGCTACACTTAAATAATGGTTTTATGCTTATTTTTTTTGCTTAAGCAGTATCTTCAAAAGAGACAGTAACTTTTGGGTTGATGGCACAGTTTTAGACCTAGATAAAAGGTCTTATCTACATATCCAGTTAAGTGAATAGGATTATACATAGGACTAACAAATTCAGAGTTCATCGTCATCACAGAAAGGATAAATAGGGAGTGTAAACCTGTGCTTACACTCACATGCCTCAATCACTGCTCTTTCTTAGTAATTAAATTAAATGGAATTCTAGACATTGAGTACAGAAATAATCACCAGACCACCAATTTTTATGCGAAGATCTCGCAATGCGAGATGTAATTACTTCCAGCTCAATTTTGTGAAAGTTTTCTAGCTTTTCAGGTTTCTAGCACAGTCATTGTGTTTGAATTTTTTACTTCTGTTTTCTGGTGATGACCTGCATGTGACCAACAGCTGACCTGAAAAAGTATCTCCAGAACAGAAGGGTAAATGGTAAACAAACCAGGACAAAATCCTGTGAAAAAGCAAAGGTAAATCTAAACTCTCAGCAGGTCAATATTGCTATGTGGTATTCTGTTAACACAAGAAATCCTTTGCAATTATAAGAATGTTAGAGCAAACACTGCCTTAATAAATTTATTGTCTCTTTAAAAAAAGATTATGGTAACAGTGAGGGGAAAGCATCAAGTCCAAAAATCACACTATCAAGAGAAGAAAGTAATCTTACAGCCTACACAAGAGTTTTAATTTTCACAGTTCAGTTTTGGCCCAATGCCTACATGCAATCCTCCTTCACTTCTGATTTTCACTTTAAAATCTGTAGCTTGCTGTCATGTAAAAATAGGACAAAAATTCCTTACTACAGTCTCATATGCATACTGTATATTTTAATACTCGCTTTGGAGATATTTGTTCCTTGGGGTACATGATCAAAAGACTTTCAAGTTAATGTTGTTTAATACAGAGTGACTAACTAAAAAAAAAAAAAAAAAAAAAAAAAGAGACAAAAGTGACCTAATGGAAATGACTGGGTATATCATCTTAGAAAAGAATATTTGTTATACAACAGAATATGTTATTCTTTATACCCATAACTTCAGGACTTAGGGTTGTGGTCCTCCATGCAATTTCCCCAGACTCCTTTCTCTTTCTATTCTCTAACCAAAAAAGTTTCATAGAGGCAGCTCCAGCTGTCACACGTAAAACATTTCTTTCATGAATAATGAAGAAGAATCAAACTATCAAGGAAAAAATCCCAAGAAGCCCACTTTAATGGAGCTAAAATTGTGATTTTCTGACTACAATTCTGTTTAGTATTCAGTACAGTCTGGAAAGTACATGTAAGGAATTAGAAAAGCCCAATAGTCTAGAAATGCAGTGAGAATATATAATCAGGACCTTGTGACAACAGCAGTGTGAAAAACTTTCACAAATAAAAGTAAACATTTCAGATGCTATCTTTTGCAGAATTTTATGTACAGGGTAAGAATATAATCTTTTTAGACTGTATGATGATGTTTAGAAGAATTGCATTACACCAAATATGAGCTTGTGAGGCGCTGTAGAAATTGTAGCTGAATTCTAGCTTCACATACGTGTCTTTTGCCAAAATCTAGGAGAACTGTATATACATTACCAAGTACAAGATTGGCATTCTTTTTAAAAACTTCATGTCTCTTCATGTGTGTCTCTACATCATCTGACCGTGCCTTCCATATTATATTTTATGTGTGTGTATATTTATATACATACAGGTATACATATTTGTATTCAATCTGTGTAAACATGTAAAAAGTAACAAAATGAAAAAGTAAATGTGCTGATGTTATTCTGCAGTGAATGTATTTGTATTTATATCCTGTCTTCTTATTTCTAATTTTCTGTATCCAAAAATTCACATAAGTCTACTTTTGTTAAGTACATACCTTTTGTGGACTACCTAAAACATCATTTAATTGTATTATCGCTTACTATCATTTAATCGTAAGACTTTCAGTGGGCTTACTTACCAATTTCAAAATCATTAAGACATTTCTCTCTTTGGTTCGTCAATGACACTGACACTCTTTGCCTTCATGTTATGTTTTCAAGAAAGCATCTTCATGCAGTCCCAAATGCTCTCTTTCTCAGACTTGGAAGATACTTTCCTTATACAGATAGAAACTTTCTCACAATTCTACCTTTTTCTGGTTTTCCTTTTTTTCTAAAGAAATGAAAGGCACTGGTCAGGTGCATCAACTGAGACTATAGCTTATTATAGTGACCAGCACTGTATCATTTCTATTTACATCTATGGATCTATTAACCTATTTATTTAATCTAAGTATAATTTCCTGTCTTCTCTTGTGAGAACACAAACAGGTTATGGTGAGGTAGCTAGTCTGTGGACTACAGCGCTTTTCAGCATCTGCAAGTGTGCATTCTTCTCATACAACTTTATTCCGAGTTTCCTGAAGAACCCTTGACAGCAATAAATCAGATTATAGGCTGTCCTGAGGTATCTTGCTCATGTTGTCACATGGGAAAAATGTGAACTCTTCAAGGTATGGAGCTTCTGTTTGCTCAATATTTTTCCATGTGTGACAAGAGCCTGGTCCAGCTGGGCCCCTGAATGGTAATGTCTGGCTATGCCTAGAGTAGCAATAACCAGCCCTGCAGCCATTCAGCCTGTGTTAGCATGTTCGCATACTAATGGCCACTTCCAGCCACTAGTTTGGACAAGGTCATGTCACTTTGAAGGTGGAGAGGCTAAAGTGTAAGTCGTTTCTAAGTTAGAAAAAGGTGCATAGCCTGTTTCCTTTGCTATATAAGTGTAACCTCTGATGTTGCTGCAATACTAGTAATAATTATGTAGGCCTGATGATACCCAACAACTTCTATTTCTGTCTGTCTGTATGCAACACAGTAAACTCTGGATCCCATAACTTTCAAATCCAAAAGAACAGGAAGTTGAGAGGAAGGATCACTAAGAACATTATTAATTTGGAGGAAAATGGGAATATTAGGATATTAATTTTGTAATGACCTGTAGAGGGAACAATTAGTTCTTAATCTACATTTGAACATTAGTTCATAATCTACCCTTGCAACAATAGGTCATTCTCAGATCTGCTGAACCTCCTTACACTAAGAGGG
Source organism: Leptodon cayanensis (assembly GCA_027564655.1). NCBI lineage: Eukaryota > Metazoa > Chordata > Aves > Accipitriformes > Accipitridae > Leptodon > Leptodon cayanensis. The sequence continues at coordinate 22,861,627 of JANXJC010000013.1, forward strand.
GAGGGAGGCACTGGAGGGAATGGGAATGGAGGCTGGTGAACCACGCAGAATACATAATAGAAAGAATTATGACTGAGACCTAGGTAAAAGAAGAAAGGTGCAAATGACAAGAGCGAATGGCAAGTGTAAATGGAAAGTGAGCATTATGATCTTAGCATATGCCATTAATGGCTGACTTATAGGTAAATGATTGTAGTTTGTCTGAGCTGAGTGCCAAGTCCTCCTTAGATGGTATTTGAGAGCCAAGTATTTGATTGTTTTATGTAAGGATACAGAAAAATAATTTTATGTATATTTTAAGGTTATACATTTTCACAGGTGCTGCTTTCTGCCAGACAGACCCTTAGTACCTCATCCCAGTGGTGCAGGCTTCTGAAAGAAGAAAAACCTGATATATGCGAAAAAAATCAATCAGCTCTCAAAAAAGCATGCCACTGGGTTACACTGTAATGCCTAGCTTAGACAGACTGTATTGCATGACGCATGCCTGAACCACCTTCCGAGTAGCTGGGAACCTCTCCGTTCCAAAAGCCACCCATCCACTCAGAAAGCCACATGGCATCTCATGAACCAAAACCATATCGCCTGTTTTTAATGTTTCTGTGATCTGGGTTTGAAGTCCTGATGAGTGGTCGCTCAGGAAGCAAGAGACCTACTGTGGTCCCTGATCAGACTGTCTTGACTTTGCCCTGAGTGACCTCCAGAAGAGGAAGCCCATAGCAGAAAGCTCTTCTGAACTTGCCTAGAGGTGTGCAGAGCTGCCCGCTGTCATACTAGCACCATGCTCGGGTGCAGCTGGAGAGTCCTGTCTGTAAGAAAATAGTCTGCTGCCGTGCCTGAGACTCTGCTTGCAGATTTGTTGCCTTCATGGAAAACAAGGCTAGGCCTGAAGCAGCTTCAGGGTACCCTCTGAGACACTGTATGGAGACCTTTCAGTGCCGTGATGAATCTCCTGTTGTAAACTTACTGCTGCTCATACCGTACTCTGTATCTTCAAAATGTTATAAAAGCAGTTTTAAAGATTGTGAATTTGCCTTCTCCAAGAAAAATACCATATGGATTGACAGTTCTCCATATTAATAGACATTTGCTCTAATTAGTTAATTCTCACAAAGTTCAATGACTGCCAGATGAACAAAGTAAAAAATACCGTATGTTTTCTTCGTTTAATTCTTTGTTGAAGCCCTTTGGTTTTTAGTTGTATAATTTTCAAAGATAGTTTTTGCTCCCCAATTCATTCTTGACCTCAGCTGCTCTGGGCAATGTTCCCCATACCCAAACCAATGCGATGAGATTCCTCCCTTTCCTCAAGATTATATTGGACTTCTTCCAGCCCTTTTTCTTATTTTCTTTCAGTTTTCTGCCCTCACCTGGTCCATACTTCCTTTCTGACTTTCACCTGGCATTCCTTCATGTTCTTACTTTCCTCATGACTGTTCACAGGCCGTTACACATAACCAATATACATGAGCACACTTTTGTCTCCCCCAGCACCTCCCACCACAGCCATGTTTTTCGTAGCCTCATTCCATTTTCATTTGTTTCTTAGCTGTTCCTTCAGGTTTCCTTCTTCCCCCACCACAATCAATTCCACAGCTTCTCCTTCCCCTCCACATTCTGTGATTAAAAACAATGTACTGTTATATAGGAAGGAAAATAAAAACACACACACACACAAATTCAGTCACAACAGAAGGCACGGGCAAGTCAAAAATAAATGGAAGCATTCCTCTTGGCCAAAATGTTTGCTATATAAAGACATTTTAATTAAGATAATTCTTAAAATATATTAAGAAAATAATAGTTAAAGTAATCATTGCATGTCTCCACACTCTGTAACCAGTGAGCTAAAGGACAAGATAAACTGAAATATCGAAAGGTCTTCCAGCATTCTCAGTACCCAAAACACTTATTGGTTTTAATGAAAATTCTTTTTCCTCAACTGTGCAATCAAAGGGATATAATATTGTGCTGTATATTGCCCTGCTTTTAATACTGATATTCATGTTTCCCAGTTCAGCAAAATGCTTGCTCTTATCAACTTCCTGGGACTCGGGTAGCTACTGCAGCTGCTCAGTCCCTTGTAAAATGGTATTTCAAATTGGCAGAGGAATTAATGAATATTCATAACCATTCGCCTATGATCCAGCTCGGATATCATGAGACAGCTACTTGCTGTGTGTTCTTGTACAATAGAATGTCATCAGTTACTGAAACCTCTTGCACACACAAAGGGCATTTGTTGTAAATGAATTTAAATATAAATTGTTACAGAGGAAATTATTTCCCTGCCGGTTACTTTTTCCACTCAGGACTGGAATGATCGGAAGTTGTAATAAAAAAAAAATATTGTTTCCCAAGTACTCATGGAGACATGTTATTAAAATGAAGCATACATGTATATGCATGAAGAAAATGAGAAAAACTATTCTTAATCAGGAAAAATGTTTGAGGCAATTTTCTGTCATTTCAAAGAACTCTTTCTAAAGTACCTGTTCACAGTCAGCTACCTCAGCCACTCAGTTCCTTCACTTATAATTACTGCACCTAAGTGTCTATGTTGGCTAAGTGCAAACCATTTTCTGTCCTAGTAGATATCAAACTACTTTTAAGTTCAGGAAGTGCCACAGTCAAGACTTAAATACAGTGGTTTTGAAACTATCAATTTGATCATTTTAGATACTATATATATGTATACACAGTACCTTAAGGCAGCTGCATTATACAGAAAGCTGTCATCACAGATATTCACTCCCCTGTTCTGTGCTGCTATGTAATATCCGTTTGTGCTCACGCAAGGCACTCCAGTCCTTTCTGTAGGGAGCTGCATTGTAGTGATGGATGAAAACACTCTGCTTTATTTACAAGGACAGCCTTTCTCCTTTCATGCAAGCAAGTGCCTTTCCTAACATTCTGAAACACACAGCCTGGTACAAACTGATACTCTTCTTATTAACCCATTAATAAACATAGCACTACTGTGACTGAAATTTTGCTTCAGGCTGGTCTTTCCTATCCCAAAGCTGCTGAATCTTGGCTCACCCTTTTTAGTGAGTTCCAAAACCTGAGTAGATGAACCACCCATTTTGTGATTAATACTTATTAAGGCTGGAGGAAAGGCTGTTGAAATGTACTGGCTGACTGTAAATACATACCATAACTTTTGACCTCTTAGTCTTCCTTTAACGGTAAGGATTTCACACCTTGCTGGTTGGTTCTAGTGTTTGGATACAGCGTGTCAATTCAAAAATCCAAACAGAATACATTCATGTCAGTGCTAGTTAAGCTGAGTGCATCGTTTCATTTTGGGAAACAGCTGAGGGCAGAGAACTCCAGCAGTCAAGATGTAGCAGGGAGCAGTCCTTCCCACAGTGAAGGGTAAATTTAACTGCAGCCATTATGAAGATTTCCATACCTTTCTCATGTCTTATTAATTATTGCTGTTATGTTTATTGATTTGTGAGTTCATATGGGAATATTCAGTTTAATTTCTGTAGATGTATGTTAGGAAATATAGGACCATAACATGTTGTACTGCGGTTTTACAATAGGAAGCACAATTTTACAAGACTATGTTTCTGATCTGACCAGTGTAAACTTACATATTTTTAGGGTTCAGACAGAATAACAGGACAAAGAGAAAATGTTTGAGCTAAGAATTTTGATAGATAGCATTTTAGCAGAATTCAGTTGCCTAGCCATAGATAGGCATCTATTACTGTTTCCGAGAAAGTCTTGCCTTTCTGTTGCTTCTGAAAGATGTGGGAACATAAATATATCTATCATTAGGTCAGTCAATTCCCTTCAGGTGTCTTGCATACCCTATGGTGTTTCAGTATGCCTCTATATGTCCATAGTCAGAAAACCAAGTAATGGTTTTCCTTTTTAAACTAGAACCAATTACTCCAGTAAAGCTTTGCCATGTACTCTGGAGAATCCTCTCTTGAGATAGAATCCTAGAATCGTTTAGGTTGGAAAAGATCTTTAAGATCATCGAGTCCAACCGTTAACGTAGCACTGCCATGTCCAACACTAAACCAAGTCCCTAAGCATCACATCTACATGTCTTTTAAATACTTCCAGGGATGGGGACTCAAACACTTCCCTGGGCAGCCTGTTCCAATGCTTGACAACCCTTTCAGTGAGGAAATTTTTCCTTATATCCAATCTAAACCTCCTCTGGTGCAACTTGAGGACACCTCCTCTCATCACTTGTTATTTGGGAGAAGGACTGACCCCAACTTCACTACAACCCCCCTTCAGGTAGTTGTAGAGAGTTATGAGGTCCCCCCTTAGCCTCCTTTTCTCTAGACTAAACAGCCCCAGCTCCCTCAGCCGCTCCTCATAAGACTTGTGCTCCATTTGAATATG
>JANXJC010000013.1:22866313-22916420 GCA_027564655.1 Leptodon cayanensis
TCATACAGTTGGCCTTGGCCCATTGATCCAGCCTGTCCAGATCTCTCTGCAAAGCCTCTCTACCCTCCAGCAGATCCACCCTCCTGCCCAACTTAGTGTCATCTGCAAACTTCCCTCGGGTACACTCGACCCTCTCATCCAGATCAATGATAAGGATATTAAAAAGAACTGGCCCCAATGTATATGTTTAAATATGCCACCTGGCATACAAAAGTAGCTCCAAAACCACTTTTCTAGTTTTGAAATATCAGGTATTGAAATCATTTGGAAATGGAAAATTATTTTCCCCTCATTTTCTACTAGAAAAGTGAGAAGAGAAAAGAAGAATTGTGAGAAAATAGCACATTAATTTGTAAGTGTTCATGTTGGAAGAGTAACACTTAAAGGGAACGGTAATGCTTTTTCTCATTTGCAGTTGCCCTTTTTAGTCAGAAATCAATATGAACTATCACTCTGAGGAGAGTGTCTATGCAAACCTTAAAGTTCTGCAGAAAGTATGAGCTAATTCAGCATTTAGTGATCTCACCCCCTCCAAGGCTGTTCTGAATTGTTTTGGCAGCAGGAGAGGTGCCCAGTGCAACTCCCAGACAGTCAGACACTGATCTAAAACAGCAAGTGACCTGAAACACTAAGAGCTACCTCTGAAAACCCACCAGCTTTCCCTGTCATATCCCCAAGAAAAAGCTTAAAAGGTGCTCTGCAAGGGCAGTTTTACACTCTTTCCTATAGATTCGTGATTTTCAGGGCTACTTTATGCTAATTTCACATAATGAGACTATGATTTTAATTTTTTACTTAAGAACAATAAAAACCCATGGTATTTTAGAAAATGCCCCCTGAAATGAAAGCCATTCAGAATAAAAATTGGACAGTCTTTTACTGAAGCAATTCTCAATATGCTTCTGATTTTCTCCATTCTCTGAATTCAAGATGTCTTTCTACCACTGACATGGTAAGAAAATGGTATCACTTCCTGACAAGAAATCCAGAGTGTTTTTCTTTTTTCTTCATCCTGATTTGGGACAAAAAATAGAACTTTTGTAACGGAAAACCAGTATGGTGGCAACAACAAAACTAGGATTCTCATTGTGACACCATAAATTTTGAAAGACTTTGTTTTGAAAGCAGTGAAATATTGATACTGTCCAGGCTGCCGAAACACTGGGAACATTTCTATTTCCAAAATAAATATGCTCCCAGACCCCAGCCAGCACAGACTCCAGCAAGAGAACTTGATGTCTGTGACACCAGGTAACCCCCATCCCAGCTGGAGAGCTTGTGGAGCAGCCAGTTGGAGAGCCTGGGAGGCCAGCAGCTCACCAGGTGAACAGCTGGGAAATCAGATGTCCTGGAAAGATTGGCAGGCTACTCATCAGGCAGCTAGCTGTCAGGGGAGCTGCCCAGGAGGCAGGGTAGTTTGTCTCGCCAACCTGTTTCCCTGTATGATTTCCATCAGCATTAACAAAAATAAACAATGGGGCTGATAGTATTCCATCAGAACATATATATACATTATATGTTCTCTGATTCAAAGGTTTCTGCCTTGCCCCTTCATCCCATCTGTCCCTGGATATTAATGCTTAACAAGCCCATTATTTGAATATATGAAATTTTGTCAACATTATTACACCTAGGGGGATGGAGAAGCTTCTCACATGGCTGTCATATCTCATTATTTCTTCCCCCTTTTATTCTTCTCCTTCTTTCTCTCCTTTTCTCTTTCTTTGTGTCTTATTTGTCTGTTACCAATACATCCTCTTTTTCTTGAGTAGCTAGCTATTCCCCTCTTCTTGCAGCCTCTGAGCTTGGTCCAACCCTTTCAAGATCACAAAATTTGTTTGGGAGGTAAACAGGTAAGGTGTGGATGTTTCTTTCCATATCCCCATTAACCATCAATATAAGCAAAGTAAAGCCAGCTGAAAATGCATGTTATTCCTCCCAGGTATTACCAGAATATTTCATAGCCCCTCCTCACAATTGTCACATTCACTTGTCATTTAACGCCTCGCTTTTTTCTACTTGACCATTTTTCTACTTGAAATCTAAGATAAATTTAATAAGGGGCTTCAGAATTTAATTTGATATCAGTCAGTAACACTACGGGGAAATGGAATGGCCTGATAGCTTTTCTTACTTTTTAACAGCAAAAATTAGGTAGGACACACTGTTTAGGAATCATTTTGCCCTTGACACTTTTAAGACTATCTCTTGGGTTATGGAATCTTCATGTGAGCGTGAAACATGGTATCTATGTCGAAGGCAGTAAAGAAATTTGAAACATTAATCTTCAGGCTGTGATTAGAAACTAAGTAAAATATATCATCCTTGGTTACATTGAGACAAAAGGTTTTCCACAAAATCTAAGACTTAATTTTAAAATCAGAAGTAGAAAGTTTGATGTCTATTCTTTTGCTGTTACCGCAAATAACAGAGAACATACTCTTACACTAATATTTCCATTTTTTGAGGATTTTCATGGTTGAAGCATACAAAATACTCTTTGCCTGCCAATGCATACTTTAATCTCTGTATGTCAGACATATTTTTTATTTTTTCCTTGTAAAAAAAGATGTGCAACCACATTGTAAAACAGAAAAATAATAAATAGCTAAAAAAAAAGTTGGAACATGGTCTCATTTGGACAACCAGAACTTTTGTCAGGAAGTGAAGAAACCTGAGGCTATAGTAAACCCAGCTATTCAGCCTTTCTTCCACCACCATACCCCTATTTGATTTTTTACCCATTTGTGGGTAGCATATAAACAATTCCACAGAAAGTTTCTCCACGCTGCCTGCCATCTGTCAACAAACTCAATTCTGACAGGAGTAGCCAGCATCTCAAGGGTGCAAATCAATTTAGTGTCAGTGTTGGATGTGTTCCAGTGCATTTCCTCAGCACATATGAAAGAAACTGTGTCAACTGAGCAGTGTTGCATATGTTTTTATCTGCTGTTGGCTGGGGAGTGAGCTAAAACTACTAAATTCACTTCACTTAGAATCTCAAATTTTATCTGGTACTCTATGTATAGCATGCAGCAAATAGGGGAGGAAAATCAATAGCATTGATGGGCAATTCTGAAATAAAGAGACAGACATGTATGGTAAGAACTGATGTAGAATATAACTGTGAGTGGCCTGGGATAGGGAAGAAAAGCACAATGCAAATAATGGCAGGTAAATATAAAATTCATACCTCCCACAATTTTCTTGAGCTATGAATTGCTTTGTAAACCAAGACTGCCACTGCAAGAACAAAGCATCCTTTAAAGAACTATGAACTCTTTTCGTGAAGCAATTCACCCATATCCACCTATGACCTTTCATTTCATAAAATGCAGGGTATATCACATGTCCCTTCTCTAGGAGCCTATCTCATTTACAACAGATGAATAGAATCATTGATGGCAATAGTTCAGATCTTATGAATTTGACCTCTGTTTTACCTGAGCAATTAGAGATAATAAAGGGCATGCAGAAACCTTCCAAACATAAATTCTTGATGCCTCCTTTGATAAGGGCAATTTAATGATCTGAGTAAGGGTTTGGAGACATGAGCATGTTAATCCCTGTAAATCACACTGCCACAGTTTCAGAAAGCTGTGAATCTTGACAGTTATCCACATCTGAAAAAGCAAGTTAGCTCCACCCCTAAAGTGGCAATGTGCAACGAATGAGTGCGGGCCATATTTGTCACTTTTAAATATTGACCTTTCTATATAAAGTCTAATAACTTTTTCACAATTTGAAATGTACACTGAGCTCATTCGTATTCTGCTGCTGCTGTGATTTGCTCCAGGGTTATCCAAATCTTACTTTTCCATTCACATGTTCATAGATTAATACAAAAAATTGCAGAATTGGTTTGTAAGAACCTTATCCTCACTTCTAACAATCTTATTGCTAGCCACAGATGATGCTTTCCCTGTTTTCATGTAAGGTCCTCAAGAATATTTAAGGAAAAAAGTAGAGAAAGTAACATTTATAAATATGATTTGTCGGTTGCCAAATTCCTGAGTGCTTTTTAATGAGATGTTGGCCAGAATACGATACAGAGAGAGACCTTTCTACAACACTGAAACAGTATGCAATCACCAAACACATGCGTTTCGTTTGGAAGAGGCCACAGTGAGCAAGGAATCCTATAATCCTAGAATCATAGAATGGTTTGGGTAGGAAGGGAACTTTAAAGATCATCTAGTCCAATCCCCCTGTCATGGGATAGGACATCTTTTACTAGATCAGGTTGCTTAAAGCACTGTCCAACCTGACCTTGAACACTTCGACAATGGGGCATCCACAGCTTCTCTGGGCATCCTGTTCCAGTGCCTCACCACCCTCACAGTAAAGAATTTCTTCCCTGTGTCAGATCTAAATCTACCGCCTTTCAGTTTAAAACTGTTGCCCCTTGTCCTGCCACTACAGGTCTTGGTAAAAAGTCTTTCTCCATCTTTCTTATAAGCCCCTTGACATATTGAAAGGCCACAATAAGGTCTCCCTGGAGCCTTCTCTTCTCCAGGCTGAACAACCCCAACTCTCAGCCTTTCTTCATAGGAGAGGTGTTCCAGCCATCTGATCATCTTCATGGCCCTCCTCTAGACCTGCTCCAACAGGTCCACGTCTTTCCGGTGCTGAGGACCCCAGAACTGGCCGTAGTACTCCAGGTGGGGTCTCATGAGAGCAGAGTGGAGGGGCAGAATCACCTCCCTCGACCTGCTGGTCACGCTTCTTTTGATGCAGCTCAGGATACAATTTGCTTTCCAAAAGGATCCTCCAAAGTGGTTTGCATGGATCCATGAGAGCTGTTATGACTTACTGTGCTTATATACCCACCAAAACTTTGCCTTCATAATTCTACAAGAATCGCTCCTTCTCTAACCTAATTTGCTATATCTCCATCGTGTTCACCTCTGTACTACCTGAACATTTCCAAGGAGTTCCTTTAATGATGCATCTAATGCTTGCTGCAAATTTCTTTCTCATTCTCTCTCCAAGGGTAGAAAAATGTAGTGGAATATTTTGTTTTCTAAAGATCTTGGTGGTGTTTTTTTACTGTTTATGTAAATGTCTGCATTTCTTTTCAGGAAGGTGGCAGTGGCAAACTCTGTGTTTGGAGTATAAACTGTTGTGGTTTGTAATGTCTGTTCCAGCAGTCATTGCAGAAACAACCTACTGGTCCATGTTGTGCAGAATAGCACTACCTCAGAGTAGTGTATATGCTATATTTTGTCTCTGATCAAAACCAGTTAAAGGACAAATGCAATGACACTGGCTGGAGGTTTAAGATCTCCGTGTCTCATGAATATCTGACGTAGAATTTTTCTAAGATCTCAGCCTAGGCTGGAGAACTCACTGCTGCAAAAGATGAGAATAACCACAGTCTGAACCACTTTCTGACTCACTTACAAAATTCTCCCCTTTGATTCACTTTTACTCAGTGAAGTTTTCAAGAACATACAAAACAGTTCAGCTGATTCATCTTGAAGTGGGGAGGAAAGGAAGAGTGGGAAGTTGTTATTTTTATTTTTTAATACTGGGCTATTATGGTTAATAGTTGCTGAGGAAAACAAATAAATAACTAAAAGATTAGATAAGAATAAATGAAAGAAACACAGGAATCAGGAATCACAGGATCATTTAGGTTGGAAAAGACCCTTAAGATCACTTCACATAGCACACTGCCAGCTTATGAAATTAAATACCTCTGGGTATAATGTACTCAAATATTGTGTAGAGGAATAAAAGGGAACCAGATAATAATGACTCAGAACATATCTGTTAAGATAATCAAATCCTGTACTTTTGGATGCATACTGATGACTCCACTGCAGATATTGTTTTCTTTCTCTAATGCATAATGTATTATAGAATATTTTATGTGGATTTAGGGTATTTTTCATATACTTTTTACATATTATAACTGGAGAAGAACTTGATGCATTAATGCAAAATCCAAAAAATATAACCTAAAAATATAGGTAACATTTAAAACAATGTTTACCAGAATTTAAAAGACTGTTAAAGGATATCCCAGAAAACTGGTGCGTGTATTCTTTATCAGTACTTTTGTGCTCACATGATGTAAGATACTTCACAAAATTCTAAAAAAATTATTCAGAATACTAACAAATACAAATACAATAATGATCACAAATGGTGGTGTCTGACTTCTGAGTACTATCTTCTCAGCAAAAGGAAAGGTGAATTTCATCTCCAAGGATCATGACTGTGGATAAAACAACAACACTAAAGCAAGCTCTATTTATTTACATGCTTAGAGGAAAAAAAAAGATTTAGGATTACCATTGTCTGCTAAGGAATGAACATGACCAAGTGGGCAAAAAATAGAGTTTTGTGGTGAAGTAGTTTAGATAAAAAGAAACATCTTGCCATGTAAAACTACATTTTCAGTTGTGCCCATGCCTAGTTATGGCACAGTGACAGGAGTGATTCCATTGCCTTGATTAGAAAGTAAGGGCTTTGGTCATATCTAAAAAGATACATAGCTGAAACACACCAATAGACTCATGATTTATGTTCCCTGCTCCATGAGATCAATATGACAGAAAAATTTTATAAACGTTTCAAACACCATCTTTAAATAACGCGGACGTGTTTCTTCACTATTCATATTGGAAAATAGTTGTAGACCACCACTTTCCTGTGTGAAAGAAACTAATTTCTAGTTCATAGATGTGTCTTTTTCCCTTTAATGTCATGTCATCTATATATATATATATATGTGTGTGTATATATATGTAAATAATATATGTATATTTAACTTAAAATACCCTTCTTCATCTCTGGAGGTTACTTCTGAAGATACTTACAGAGAGCACTATTATCTTCAAACTTATCTTCCTCTAACTTTAATCACTATTTTAAAGTCTAGAATACTCATTACTGTGAAAGCCAATCAGTTCCCTCTACATTCCACCATATTTTACAAGCAGATGTATTTGCTGCTGTCACTAATACAGGACTTGTAGTACTGCAGTCTCAATGTCCAGTTTCCTCCACTGCACAGTTTTGAAGTTCTTATGCTGCTCTGATGCATTGTACAAGTTGCTGTTCTTCAGAACCTGAAACTTAAGCTGAGACTTGCTAACAGTTCCAAAGTTTATCCTGAGCCATTTGAAGGTTTTCCTCTTATCACTACTGCTCAGCTGTGGAGCTGGTAGGAACTTGTAGGAGCTGCAATAATGCAAGCTAAACAAGGTTACTGTTAGCTTCATTGTCTTTGTGTCTTCTTAAAAAGGGGGAATGCAAAGTTATTCAACATCCAAAGCATTGTATTGTCATGGTCTATAAATGTGTTTGCTGGCTGCATACTGTACTTTCTTTATCTGACCTTGCTCATTGAAAGATGCACTTGTTATAGTATGTCAGTCACTAATGAGGCCTTAAGTAATTGAGCCTGATTGAACTGGCAAGATGCTGCCTAATTATAATGATAAATGGAATTGGCTGATCAGCCATGGAGGGTGAATGGCGTGGAGAACATTAAAACAAGGTCACTCTGTGAAGGAGAACCACTTTTTTTTTTTTTTTAAATTATTTCCTCCCTTTCCCACAGTCCTCCAAATTTAGACTCTTAATCTCACTACATAGTCAGGCATTCAGTGTTTAACTGTAATGGGACTGTTTAGGACAATGACACTCTAGATCAGTCCAACAATGATCACCTCCTTCCGCTAACTATACTCGAAAATGCATATGGAAAATACGAAAAGACATATGATGGAAGGGTTAACAGATTTTATAGGTTCATAGTTTTTGGACAATATCATCCACACTCATTGTCCCACAAAGAAAAGCTTACTGGTTTTAGGCCAAATGAGTTCTAATTTATTTTTTAAGAAGCCTTCCGATAATGCCACCAACTCATTACGTTCTTTGACTCTCTTTAAATCTGTGACTAACACCAGAATGAAACTCTCAAGGATCTCCTAGGAAAAGCCCCATTTTGTGAAACGAGGTATTGCCACTTCATTTCAGAAAGGATCTGAAATGTTCTCATGAGGAGGAGCCGCAGTTCAAACTGGTGTTGAGAACAAATGTTGCAGTTTGTGTTCCATGGGCTGACGGAGACGGAGGAGACCTATTTCTGAATACAGGGAGGACAGGGGGATAGCTGGAAAGAGCTGACATAAATTTACCAAGGGCAGGTTGTGCCTCACCAATCTGACTGCCTTCTGTAATTAGACTAATCTCTCTGTGGACCAGGATAGATCAGTGGATTTTGTAAACTGAGTCTAGGAAGGCCTTTGAAATGGTATCCAGTAATTTCTTGGTAGCCAGGTTGGTGAGATATGGATCAGAGAACAATGAGGTGGGTGGAGAATGAGAGGGACTGCCATGCTGAAAGTGTTGTGAGCAGGGGCAGAAAATCCATTTGCTTTCTGGTTACTAATGGTATCCTTCAGGCATCAATAGTGGGACCAGTACTGTATACTGTAGGCGTACCTGTCTTCATGCCTTTATCTGACCTTGTTTCCCCAGATGGACCTCAGACCTACTTAACAGCCTTGTTTCAAGTCATGTATTTGGCCGTGTCTCCTGGATGGACCCTGCACCTGGTTCATCACTCACTGTGTTGGAAGCTGACCATAAATCTTGTTAGCAGCAACTGGGTCTGTCCACTTTGTTCAGACCCTGTGAGATGGTGCCAACTGGTGAGGGCACAAACTGAGCTAGGGTCACCCTTGACTTCCAGATTGTCCCCCCTCGTAGACCAGACTTGCTCCTGCTGCCTTCTGACAGACAGGAGTCTCATGAATTTCAACAAAAGAAAATGCAAACTCCTTCACTTGGCACAGAATAATGCCCTGCAATGGCAAAGACTGGGCGCAAAATGAGTAGAAAGCAGTATTACAGGAAAGGGCCTGGGAGTCCTGATGGACAAGCTGGATGTAAGTCAGCTGAGTGCCCTTGCAGCAAAGAAGCCCAGCTAAATACTGGACCTTATTAGCAAGAGCCAGAAAGTTGAGTTAAGTGATCCTTCCTCTCTATTGTGCACCTGTGAGACCGCAACCGGAGTAGCGCATCCAGTTTGGGCACCCTACTACAGACAGACAATGAAAACCTGGAATAAGTACAGGGGAAGGCCACCCAGATGGTCAGGGAACTGAAGCACATGATGAATGAGTAGAGGCTGAAAGAAGCAAGTTTGTTCAGCCTGAAAAGGAGAAGGTTTAGAGGAGATCTTTTTGCTGGCTACCAGGGTTTGATAGGAGATGCATCATGATAGAATGAGGATCAACAAGTTGCATTATAGGAAATTCTGACTAGGTATTATGAGAAAAAAAAAAAGCACTGAATGGTTGGCCAAACCCTGGAAGGTGTTGCCCGGAGAGGTTATGGAATCTCTGTCCTTGGAGTAATCTAAAACTTCACTCGATGTGGCCTTGAGCAACCTGATTTGAATTGGCTTGGCTTTAAGAGGTTACATTAGGTGACCTTCCAAGGTACCTTCCATCCTACATTAGTTTATGAATTGATGGTACTGTGTGGTGGTGATCAGCATGCAGAAGTACCAGTCACTACAGATTCTGGATCCAAGAGAGAGGGGAAGTTTATGAGTGCCGCCCAGATGTGTATTCGCACAAGGGCTTGAACCATGGCACCTCTAAATGTACACCTCCACCTTCACTTGGATACCTCTTTGCTAATCCAGAAATGTCATTGGACATACATATACACAGCTATGTGAAAAAAAAAAAAAAATCACTTGCAAATATCAGCCATTTTGCACAGGAAGAGTTGTACACTCCTTTTTTCCCCCTATCTCTTCCCAATGTAATTATAGAAGATTGAGCAAACAGTTCATGTATGTTTCTTACAGAAGTAGAGAAAGGCTAGGGAGGAGAACAAGAGTTAAGTCATCAATCACCATGTTGAAATATTCCCATCAGAGTTTTGCGTGCTAAGTAAACTCAAGGAATAGAGCAGAAAATTATGTCAGTGGCTGTAGGAGGCCGCTTAAATGAAGATCATTGAAGTTCAAAAATTCTAAGGTTTAATGAATCTCCATGGGTAGGTTTATCTTTTAATTGCAGATCATATTTAGAAGAACAGGACTAATTAGAAGTGATTTATAAATGTGTTTAGGTTTAATTGAAAGTAAGATTTTCCTGTGTTAAGTTCAAGATGACTTTGTGTTAATATATAGAGGTTCATTTTAAGTAGATGTTACATAGAACTAAAACCTGATATCCATGTGTCTTTTTTCTGTATATTAGCCTTCATGCTGCTTTTTTTTCTATTAAATGTTAAAATCCATTCTAAACAATCAAATTACTTTTGGTCTTGAGGCATTTGATTTTCAGAAATAACTTCAAAATACTAACCTTAGAAATTAATTTGTAAATATTTTATTTCAGAACTCTTTTTAGTACAAGTAATAAAGAAAAGAAATAAAATGACAAAATTGCCTAGAGACCATATAGCTTTTTGAATGACTATATTTGTTAGCCAAATGTTTGTCATCCACTACAGCTACAGTATACATAAGGTTTATAGTTTTTAAATTTTTACAGATATGAATATGAATAATATTAATAGGTATATTCTATTATGAATTAAATTTCTAATTATTATTAATAAGTTCTGGGATTTTTCATTAGTATTATGGACTTTTGATTTACATAGTAATGTTATTATGTCTCATAATTAGACAGCACATAAACACTGTTCACGACTGATGATAAGAATGGCTCACTACCTCCTCATTGCTGAATTGCAGGGTGATTAATAATGTGCAGTTTTTATAATCTGGGAGTTTTGCACACAGCCAATTACTTTATGGGTGTAACTAAGCTCTGCTTGCTAAGTTTCCAAGGGTTTGAAGATCTGATCTAAATACTATTTCAGTAGTCCATGCTTACTGGAAAACAAAGCTTGTTCTTGTGGAGCTGTATCTTGTTTGTATTTGTTGACTAGTGAAAATGGGGAAGAGAAAGAAAGATTGTGGAATATATTCAGAAGATAAACCAGATTTCTGTGATTAGTGTGCAAGGATATGACTACTGTACTTCATCAATGAAAGATAACAGGTTAGTAATGAATGTTGTACACTGTCATTTAACAGCTGGGATGTAAATGTATGGGAAGTAAAAAATTCATAACCATTTGGAAGTAAAGCAGCCTGTCACTGAAGTTTCCAAGAATACGATTTAAAAATTCACTTTTTAAGTGTGTAGGACTCTATGTATGTAGTTACCTGATCAAGCAGCTAACCATCTGACCATGGCTGCCCATGAAAAGGAGTGTACCTGCATATTACATTTATCATAAGATGTTGAAGGAAAAGTCTGGGTCACCTGGAGTACCTTATGACCACATACATAATTAGGATATTATACAGACTTGGACATGAAGGAGGACTTAAGCTCTTCAAGTGTAAGACGTTAAAATTAAAGTGTCTACATGGAAGTAACTATACATTGAGTAGACATCTAAGATTGGATTCTAATCACTAGAGGATTTGCCAACACATTCAAAGCCCATTTATTTTGATAAGCAATTCCTAATGCTCCCTTCATACTAATAAATTAAATCTGCCTAGGCAGATTCTCGGCACTGAGGTCACCTGGCAGAGGTTGGCATGTGTTTATGCCAGGTAAGTGTCCTGTGTTTTAACCTACAAATTGTCTATTGTAATGATCCCTGTACCATTTTAATAGCTAGACCATGCCATGAATTGTCCAAGATTAATGATGGCTGGATTGAGTCAAATTAATGGCAGGAAATGTTCTAAGTGTTTGCTGTTACAGACACTTGCTTTCTGCTGCCAGGAGCATATCCAAACCTGGCTGAATTTATTGTGGTAAAAAGAACATAACTGCCTACTGCCACTTGAGATGCTTAGGGTGTCCCACCTGCCCTTCCACTGCTACGCTAGAAGGGCAATGCTCTGCCATGGCTCCCGTGTCATATCTCTCAGCCTTGTGTGGATATCTTGCATATCCAAGAAAATCTCAGATGGCACTAGACAGCTAAATATGGGCAAGGGATTAGAACTTCAGGTGAAGTGAATTGTCCTATAGAGTCCTTCAGACTTTACATGTTAGAGCTCCATTGCATTTAATAGGAGTCTAGGAACGGAGATGACATGCAGATGCCTAATTTGGTTTTGAAACCTACCCTAGATGCTGGGGAGTTTCTGCCTGTAGGAATAAAATGACCCTTTAAAATTTGATTAAAGTTATTTATTAATGCTCTTCAGCAAGACTGTATTATATCATGAATACTTCATTGTTATGTAGTTTTGGTTTTATCTGTTCCAGTAATGTTAAAGTTGATAAATTTGCCTGCTTTAGAAATGTGGACTATGTCAAAGAGCAATAAATTTGGGCAGCTCATTAGACAAAATATTGAAGTGAGTTAATGAAAGGAGAAGAAAGGCTGTTGGGATGAAATACTGTACATGTATACACGCACAGCATATATATTTGTTTTGGGGTAACAGTTTAACTTTGCAACAAGAATTGTGTTACCTGAGGAAAAAAAACAGAGAGCAAAGAGGACTTCTCACTTATGGTTTTCAGCAAAGAGAAACTGGGATGATGATTAGTTAGAAACTAAAAGAAACCTCAATCCAGGAACTGATAAGAGTATGGCTTGATTGCTAGGTGTCTGTAAAGCCCTATCAGAGTTAATAGGGCTCCATGTAGCCAAAACAATCTGGCTGAAAATGATCAATTTCTGGGTTAGAAAAAGGACTATTGTATGTTATTTCAAGAGATAGTGACGAGTATGTGGTGAGGGAGAAGTAACGCTGATTGAGGGAAGCCATTCTGAAAAAATACAGAAAAGACTAGCCCCCCAAAACCAACAGATATTAATCAATAATAGGCATTAGGGAATTAAAAATTATGCACCTGAGAAGATGCAGATGTTGCATGTAGAAATGGAAAAATAGCTGAGGGAGAAAAAAATCTAATTGTTTTGGTAAAGTAATGCTTAATCTTTAGTGGTTTGAATTGGCATTTTTTTCCATCAATTTGGTAAATACAGTGAGAAAATGTTCTGACTTGTTATCCAGTATTTCTTTCAACATCATGAGCAGCTTCCAAGAAACTTTGAAGAAAACTGCTTTAATGTATATTAATACATATATTTTATCAGGAAATGTTACATTGTTACATCTGTCTAGCATTTTAATTTGGCCACCTCTTACTAATGTGGTGGTTAGAATTATGATAAAAATCATTAGATCAGGTAGAATGACTCATCCGTTACAGCCTGGAGAAAAGTCAATATTGACACTCCCAATGATCTCATATGCACCTTTCACGTATAATTGGTTAATGCTATTATGTATCTGTGATCACGCTTTCCAGGGAGGAAACTCCTGTAAGGTTAAGTTCAATAATCCTCACAAGAAATGACGATTAGAGGACCTGAACATTCTTGATAAATTTTAGATTAACAGAGAAGATGACATTTAAGCACAAGAAGTGAGCAATGATTAAAAGGACATTAGGAAGAAGGGATCACACTGTGGTTTCACTAATGTGTCATCTTTTCAACAGTTTAGGTTTCTATAATGATCCTTGGATGCTTGCTTCAGCTTCTCTGGGCAAAAGAATCCCAGTGTCAAAGATTTCCTCATACTAAAGTTAATGGTTTCAATTCTTCACCTACTTCTTTACCAAACTAACATCAACATTTTTGCAAAAATAAGTATAAAGCTGAGTGTTATGCAGCCGATTCCACATGTAGTGCTTTGCTCTGACCTTATTTTTTCTTTGTTTATGGTAATACAATGTATGTAACATAGGGAAGTTCAAAATCCTGAGGGAAGTGAGGAAGGCAAGAAGCAGAGTACAGACCCTGGACTTTACTAGAACACTTTGGCTTGCTCAGGTATGGTAGATTGGATCCTGTGAGATGCAGCTGTGAAGGGCAGAAGAGCTTAAAAGAACAGGCAGATCTTTGAGAACAACCTCCTCCAAGCATAGGAATGTTCCATCCTCATACTCAGGAAAACAAGCAGACTTATGAGGAGGTCATGATGAATAAACAGGCATACTCATGATTAAGGTCCAGAACAAAAAAGACACATACAGCAAGTCGAAACAAAGACAGGGTATAGCAGAGGAACACAGAAACATTGCCTGGGCATGCAGGAATGCTGATGGAAAAGTCAAAGCTCAACTAGAGTTGAAATTGGCAAGGAATGTCAAGGATACTAAGAAGAGCTTCTGTACCAGACATACAGTAAAAGAACCAGCAAGGTAAATGTTGACCCACTGCTGAAGGAGGTAAGCAATCTACTGACAGTGAATACAAGATGAGGATGAGGTACTCAATGCCTTCATTGCTTTGGTTTTCACCATCCAAGTCTTCCAGGCCTCTGTGTTTAGAGGCCAGATTGCAGAAGGAGAGAAACTACCAGCAGCGCATGAAAGTTGGAATCAGGGATTTTTTGAGAGAGCTTGATTCATACAAGTTCATGGGACCAGATGTGCTACACGCAAGGGTACTGGGAGAGCAGGGGTGGGAGACAAATACTTCAACCGTCTTCAAAAAGTGTGAGGACAATTCAAAGAACTATGGGCTTGTCAGCCTCACTTTAGTCACTGGGAAAATCGTGGAGCAACTCATCTTGGAAGCCAGTTTTACATGCATGAAGAAGAAGTTGACTTGAAGAACTAGAATGGACTAACTTACAGTAAATTGTGTCTTATAGTTATCTTCCATCATAAAATTATTAGATCTGTGGAGGAAGGGAAAATGGTGACTTTCCCTTAGTCACAGATAGGGAAAGTGTTTTGACTTTAGTGAGATTTTCAGCATAGTCTCCTCTAACATCCTTGTGTTCAGGTTTGGACATTATGATATAGATGGGTGTATTACAAGATGAGTGAAAAACTGTCTGGATTTCTTGACTCAGAAGGTAGTGTTTAATAGTTTGTAATCTGCCTGACAGCAAGTTACAAGTGGAGTTCCTCGGAAGTCTTTCCTGGCACCTGCTAGTCTTGTTTAACATCTTTATTAGTGACCTGGAGGAGGCAAGGAAGTGCAGTATCTCGATCAAGTTAGCAGATGACACCAAGTTGAAAGTCTATATGTTTGAGGGCACAGCTGCTGTTCAAAGACTTAGAGAGGCTGAAGGAACTTTATGAGGTTCATCAAAGCCTTGCACCTGGGATGGATCAATTCCCACAAGAGTCCAGGGTGGGTATTTACTCTGACTGACTGGCTGGGTAAGTAGCTCTGAGGAAAGGGCCTGGGAGTCCCGGTGAGCTGCCACTGATTAACTAGAGTCCCATGAGAGCCATAGAAGAAGGCATGTGAAGAGATGCTAAGGGTGTGACTCCTGGCAGTGGGAAACTAGCATTGGTTTTCTCACAGTTAATTTAAAATAAATTTTCTTAATATTACATGACTGTAATGTTTATAATTAGCAATACTTGTAGAAAGCAGATAAAAGAAATGGTGTGTTCTAGAAATATACATTAAAAAAAACTGAAATAAAACACAGACCATCTTTCATCCTTACTTCAATGCAAAATATGCAGACAGATATGTATCTCTCTGTCACCATTCCTTGAAACCATCAGATGCCTTTGTTTCATGCTCACTAGAGATGTGCAAAGTATTTTTGTACAGGTATTGTGCAGGCATCCTTCTACTTCTTTCCCTGAGTTAAGATCATACTTGCAATAATTACAGATTTTCTGCTCAGTGAGATTTATAGACTGAAGATATTGGTTTGATCCTCTGATTCATCCTGCTTTGCTGGCCTCCTTGTCTTATCCTTACATCATCCTCAATATCTACAACAATTTTTACTGAAAATTTTAACTGCCCGGAATCTCAGGTCAATGATCTCATATTTAATGAGTGTTTCCACACATTGAAAACTGCCCCCCACCCCCAGAAGTCCAGAATACAGTCTGCTAGATACCACATCATGGTCCAAGTCAGCATGATCTGTACCTGTGTAAGGGTATGGATGCCTTGCATTCATTGCGGTGGCTGCAGCTCACCTAGGAGCATAGAGCCTAGCCTGGCTCTTCTCACAGAACAGCTGCAGTAGCTCATAGCGCAATGCGTGCAGCTAAAACAGAGGATCTCAACAAATCCTGCCAGAGCCAAGCTCCTGATAGCACCTTTTTAACGGGGAACAAATTTACAATTACCTACATGACCTGCAGTTGCTGACAGGATAGTTCTGTAGACTTAATAACTATATTACTGTTTAGATGAAGGATTTCTTTTTCCCATCACTTATCCATGGGCATTAAAAGAAATGCCATAGCATTAAAAGAAATATTAGTCTTTTTGCACAATATAAAAGTAGTAAATGGAAGCTATGTAGATTAAACCAGTTTTCTAATGGCAAGTTTCCTACTGAAAAAAAGCCTTTTTTTTCTCCTGATTCTTCTTTTACATTTGTACTTGCAGAAAAAAAGACACTGCTAGATCAAAAACAATGAGCAATATTACACCATAGCTTTGGCACTGTCAAGCTGGTCAGTACACAAACAGGGGTAATGCTAGTGGTTAACTCAGACATCTGTGGATTACTGAAAGTTGACTTGAGGCTTACTAAGTGTTAGAGAAGATTTAAGAGATTGAAACTCTATTCTTTTGGCTTGCTTGGGCTCACTGGAATATTGTGTGGTGTGGCAGTGTTCTTGCTAGCCTTACTTCCCATCAGTACATTCCTGACCTGGAAGGAGAAGAACAGAAGCAGTTAGTATATAACTAAACAATAGTTTCCTGCCATTGAGGGATCCCCTTGTGTCAAAGAAATCTACCCTGGAATGCATCTCAGATAAATGAGATTTCTTTTTCCTTTGTGCCAAAAGAACAACCTAGTGAAAACAACAAGGAAGAAGCTTCCTGTATTAAGAAACAGAGGAAGCTTTATGTCTCAGGTCTCCAGGTAATTAGGTGTCAAAGCTTCTTGTCAGCCAGGGCTTCTGTGTAGGGCACATTCTTACTATGAGAGAGGGAGAGGAGTTGCAGATTTCACGTCCACATGTAGAATACCTTTAAAACCAAACTTGCAGCAAGTAACCTCTGAATTTTACTGCCCTGAGCCTTCAGAAGAGAGGGTATAACCTGGAAGGATGGCTGTTGTCTTTCACCTCTGAAGAAGGACTTTTCTAATTCATTGACTCCTACAGTTCTCACAGTGGAGACATTTTTACAGCTGTGAGAAAAATACAGGTCATTAGCTCAGTACATGACGGATATCAGATACTCTGCTTCCTTGCAAGTATCTTTGCAGCAGAGACCAGTTTTGATACAGATTGTTTCCCCTGAAGGGTTTAAAATAGAATTTGACCACATACAGGACAAAAGACTAGAGGGGAGGAAGGGAAGAGAAGGAAAGTGAAGGGAAATCAATATCATCAATGTCCCCAACAAGTGAACAGCTGATTCTGGCCAGATTTCCAGGAAGAATATGATGGCAGATAAAATGCAATCATACTGGAATGGATTTGTTGTGACTGATCTCATGATAGTGCAATCTACTGTATTATCTATGAGAACTGCAGGATTACTTTACAGAAGGGGGTGTGTGTGTATGTGTGTGTGAAAGACCACATGAAATATGCTGTTAGCCCCCAAAACATGCATGCTCACTGCAGAAACAGAACATTTGCTTCAGCATTTTTCATGGCTACCTGCTCATAATTATACCTTGTGGTTAAAGAGCAACCTCTGTTGCATTAGACACTACCAGTTTCCTTACAGTTGCATATAATTTCCTGCATGACTTTACTCTGATATAAAAGTTGATAAAAACATGTTGTCTTTACTACTGACTAAATAGGGAAAAAGTATTGGTAAGAATGAAGGGTTTCTATTGCTGGTATGAGAAAATACAGAAAGATTTTCCTTAAAGAGGAAGTTTTTTCTAGGCACAACTTTTACAAATCTTAGTATGTATAAATCAATGCTTAGGAATCTTCTCAGACCATCGCTCAGTAATATAGTAAATGGTAAATATTAACGTAGGTCTCTCAGTGTGAGGCCAGAAATGCTGCAGACATCCTGCCAGAGTGAGACAAGCTTACATTTCTTTTTCATCTTTGTTCAAAAAATGTTGGTTGGCTACTCTGCTCTTGCAATTTTTTGACTGGGTCAATAGTCTTTCCACACTATTCTAACTTTGCGCCGAATCAGATATTTTCTGACAAGTGCTGGTGGTGTAAAGTATGTGTAAAGTCAGGGAGTCAGGATACTCTGAGGGGTAGTCTGCATCATGTGTTCAGGCTAATTCCACAGAAATGTGTGCCTATGTCTGATCTGAATCGGGTTAGTACTGCTGGGTAACATGACAGTGCGGAGATCTGGTAGTGGTGGTGGTGAAAGCACAGCATACTTGCTGCACATTTGTACATGACCTCTCAGACTCATGTCTGAATTTGCCTGTGGAAAGCAATTGCAACAGAGATGAATCTGCAAAGTCCACAGCTGAATTAATTCAAAAGTTTTGTAATACAAGTTACGTGCAAGGAATAGACTACACAAGAACTTTTAGTTGCAAAGCTGTGGAACTTGGTCCAACATGGCACGATAAAAGAAATTTTGAACATACTGAGAAAGCCAATACCCTGGGTTTTTAAGAACCCAGAAAAAAGGTTCGAGAGTTTAGGTGGTTTGCCTTACATTAATTTGCCAATGTTTTTTCCTAACACAAGTACTTCAAGGTACAAATATTACCCCATGAACATTTGTTTTTTGACACATTAAGGCTGTGAATGTCTTGCTAAGATATTACAATGAACAGTCATGAGCAGTGGTCTACATCTAGCCTCAGACAAAAAGGGCATGTTAGGCATGTGGAATGAGTAATAAGAACCCTTGAAAGTGGAGACTCTTTTAATTTACAGCGGAAACAAGCATAAATATGACCCAGAATATGACATGTGCAGCTTTACTTATTCAGGCCAGTGCCAGAGCAAGAGGAAACACATCCCCTCTGTGTGAAGCTGATGGAGCTCACACTGCCTTATCAGTTTTGCTTATTTTCTACATCTACAGGTTTGACACTTGCATAGTTTGCATGGGTACAATTTGCCCACTGATGTCAATGGGAGTAGCATCTGTGTAAGTGTTGGTGTATATATGTTTTGGTGCCATTACTGAACACTCTGCCATAGATGAATTAATTTGTTCAGGTGGTGTGTTAGAGATGGTTAAAAGTTTCTATATAGTACTGCACCAAACAGTATTTTCATAACAATTAACACCAAACCTTCACCAAAAGGAAGATTTTCCTTTTAGTATAAAACGAAAAAAATAGCAAGGAGGTAGTAAGTCACCTGGGCAAAGTGGGAATACCGAAAATCAGAGCTAGTTTTGCTTTACTTCTCATTGTGCTGATTTGGGCTGGGATAGAGTTAATTTTCTTCATAGTAGCTGGTATGGGGCTGTGTTTTGGATTTGTGCTGAAAACAGTGCTGATAACACAGGGCTGTTTTGGTTCCTGCTGAGCAGCGCTTACCCAGAGCCAAGGGCTTTGCTGCTTCTCCCCGCACCCCAGCAGCAAGAAGGCTGGGGGGGCACAAGGAGTTGGGAGGGGACACAGCCAGGACAGCTGACCCCAACTGACCCAAGGGATGTTCCAGACCATAGGACCTCATGCTCAGCGTATAGAGCTGGGGGAAGCAGAAGGAAGGGGGGACGTTCGGAGCGATGGCGTTTGTCTTCCCAAGTCACCATTACGCGCGCTGGAGCCCGGCTGTCCTGGAGATGGCTGAACACCTGCCCGCCCATGGGAAGTGGTGAATGAATTCCCTGTTTTGCTTTGTGTTTGTGTGGAGCTTTTGCTTTACCTATTTAACTATGCTTGTCTCAACCCACAAGTTTTCTCACTTTTACTCTTCTAATTCTCTCCCCCATCCCAGTGGAGGGGAGTGAGCGAGTAGCTGTGTGGGGCTGAGTTGCTGGCTGGGGTTAAACCACACACTCATCTTTTTGCCTTTGAAATTTCTTTCCTGTCATCTGAAAAGGTAGACAGACAGAGAGAGGGAAAGGAAAAAAAATCCAAAAAGCAAAGCCCCAAAGCTTTAATAAAGTGTTACATGTGTCGGAGCAGACAGACAACTAGTGAAGAGAGGAGACATCTTTGGCAAAGTGACATTGAGAGCTTTCAGAGATGCTTGCTGTGTTCATGCTGGAGAAATCCTTTATGTGTGCAATAATCTACAGCCATAACCTCGAAGGTTTCTTTCTCTGTCTATCACCTTTCCCCTTCCTGCCGCCTTAGTTCTCAACGTACCTGAAAACCAGCAAAACAAGCTAGAAACATCTCAGCTGTTTTTCATACTATCAAGTGATTAGATAGACAAATAAAGAAAGCTATGTGTTGGGGTTTTTTTGTTTGTTTGTTTGTTTGTTGTTTTTTTTTTATTCTTATTCTGTATTTCCCCTCTTTATGTGGCTTTTAGTACTTGGTTGGTTGGGTTTTTCTTGTTTCAAAAAAAAAAAAGCTGTTTTACACTTCCAGAGTGCCATTACCACCAGTGAGCATCAACAGTAATGGACTTCATGTATAATTCATGCAATCAAAACTTTGCAACTGTGCAAAATTGTTACCCCACATCCTGCGCCTCCAAATCGGCGTCCATAAACTGTCAGAAGTTACAGCAGTGTGGCTCACTGAGTGCCCATAAACCGAAGCACTAATGAAGCTGCCTGAACAGCACCATAGAGAGTCATTTAATCAGCCTCTGTTTTTAATTTTGATCGGCTGACAGGTGGCCAAAAGTACCGAAACACTAAAAGAAAAAAGAAAACCTGATCCAGTTATCGCTAAACAGAATAGGAAACACATAAAGAGATTTTAATCAAGGCTTTACTTTTGATGGCCAAAATTAAAGATTACTTTGAAAACACCTAAGCATTTGTAGTATTAAATATTGAAAATACACTACCCAGCTTAATAATTATGGAATTAGATATGAATTACTGAAGTAAATGCCTTCGAGGCATTGTGACCAGGGAGGTGTGTTATCTCAAATTTACATATGCCTTAGAGTTTTTTAATAAGATTTAAAAATAGCATCAACTTCCCAGCTCCCCAGATTATACTTGTGCTCCTTTTCTTTCTTCCTCTCCCCATTTACACTGATTTGATCTAATCAATGGCTTCCTGAATTCAGGCAGCACTGACTGTGCTGCCTCAAGAGACAAGAGTAGAGAGATTTGTGAAGTCTAAATCCATTCCATTTTATTAATTGCACCAAGTGAAAATTCAGCTGCTGAAGTCAATGAATGCTTATTTTTGCCATTAAGCCCAGTAAGTGTGGGACTTCACCCATGAACTGAGCTCAAGCACAGTAAAAAACTGTAAAGAATGGTTTTATTGTTCTGTCCACAGACAGTAATGGGTGGCTTACCTCCATACAGTCTGAGCATCCCTTCAGATTTTAGAACATTCTCTACAACCTGATGACAAATGCGTATGCTAACCACATACATTCGTAATCCCTGCTTCTTCCTTTCTAAATTTCTGATACCAATATTACCCAGGGGCGTGAGAGGTTAATTACGTTTCTGTAAAAACATACCCAATTTTATCAATATGAAGTGTGTCAGCATTCAGTGTTTCTGCATGGTCACTGGATTTAGGACTTAGATGAAGGATAAATTACCTTTGAATCACTCATCAAGTTTTCTCCTTCTATCATGTCCTCTCTTATTTGTTCAAACCTATGAAGTCTCCAGCTTTTCAGTCTCACAGCTTGCATAGTTCCCTCCCTGCCTGCATCATCCATTATACTAAAAGCAGCACCTTCAATTCATTTTATTGGGAATTATGGTTGTTGTGAAGCTACTTTACATGGGAAATTTAATATAAACTAAAAATCTACAAATACTGTGCATTCAGATTGCATTGTATTCTAGAGTGTCTTACATTAACTATCCTGAAAAAAAGGAGCTTGGAATCTACTTAACCAAGTGAACAGTGTCCACAAGAGAGTTTAGTAGTTTAAATTACCTTCTTCAAAAATTCATGGGAACAGTTTCCTCAGTACCCCTGCACATGTTCCCATAGCTTATTGGTGTCCCTTGTCTTCAACAACATTCACATCTTAACAGATGGATAGTTGTATTTCCTCTTAGCTTAAGCTTCTGAGTAGAACCAGTGTACAGCCCCTGTGGAGTGGAGATTGAAAAGCCAAAGTAGTAACAACATACAGGATGGTAATATGTTTGGGATCAGAAAAGAAATACCATAAACTTCTACTCAGAAGTACATGAAAAAGCATCTTTCTGCCCACAGCTGCTGTTTGACCTTTCAAAAAAGTGCCTGGATATAACAAAATCCCATTGCAAATCTAAGACAGAAATGGCAGATGCTATGCTTGCAATTCTGCATCTGAATCTTGTATCATAGGTGCCAACTTTTAACTATCCTTTCTCCTTCCTCATTGCTATGAATGAAGTCAGTGGGACTTTGACCACTTTCTGATTTCATTTATGCACCGGGTTATTCATTCTTCTAAGGTTGCTGCATCTAATTCAAGGGACCTATAAACATAGAGTCACCTTTATTTCAAGTATGTTTTATCTCATGAACATTCCTAACAATCTTCTGTACACAATGAACAAAGACAAGATCAATTCTGGCAATATTAATATGCATAAATCAGCTGAGCAGAAGCACACTGAACCAAAATACCATTTGGAAGGGTATAAACAGAAATAACTCAGGAATAACTCTTTAACTTCTGCTAGTAGCAATTGACACAACGAGAAAACATGCAATGTATAAAACCAAGCCCCTCAACATTTGTACATAACGTTGTTAACCTGTTTCTAAAAAGTTCAGTATGCCTTCTATAGAGACCCTGTTCTGAAACATAGTGGTCCAGAGTCTTGAAAATTCTGAGCATGCCATAAATTTCTTCTCCACTTTTTAATAGACTGCCTCATTAATTACAAAAGACAGCAAAGAAATGGTTTTGTGTGCACTGGTATGCAGATAGTGTTCATCTTGGTGTATGTGTTACATGGAGGAATTTCTGTCAGACACTGCTGACTTTTCTCCTTTCTCCCAGCTTATTAGGTCCTGACTGTAAATGAAAAAGGTTAAAGAAAATTCTGACAGTCATAAGCACAGACAAAACACAGCAAACGTACAAAAATTCCATTGCAGAAATAGTTTTGAATTTTCATCCACGTTCTTTGACATTTTTGTCTTCAGCTTTGCCTTGTCAATTAAAAATACTGTTAGACAAAGGCTGTGTCTACAGTGATAAAACTAGGAGAATTTCCAGGATATATCAGCACCAGAACCAGAAGCACACTGACAACCCTGCACCTTGCCTCTGTGTGAAGAGAGCCTAAGAGCAGAAGGGAGCTGCAAAGTACCCTGGGCGTCTTCCCCATACAATTTTGTCTCAGGCTGTCACTTGACTGAGATGCGATCAGAGACAGGAAGAAACATCTTGAAGGCATCTAGAACAGGAAAGGAAATGCAACATTCTGTTAAGAAATGTCCTAGAAGAAAAGTCTCTATTTCATAATTTGAATCCATGGAACCATTTTATTTGTAGAAATAATAGAAAATGACTACACGAAAGCTACCAAACTGAAGAAAACGATCTAACTGCAAACCACTGAGATCCTATATCTTCTCTACCAAGGAAACTAAAAAATTATTGCCTCTACAGTAAGAGAAAAAAACCCACCTTGTATATTATGAGCTATCCCACAGATCTTGTGTTCCCAGTGTGTCTGCAGGTCCAAGAGGTGGCAGCAATAGCCATATGTACCTTCTGTGGCGTTGGTAAGTTGGCCAGACAGATTGAAGAGCCACAGGGGGTCCATGATAGACTATAAGGCCATAAAGAATAGTGAACTGTGGAGGCTGGACCAGCCCTTTTTAAGCCTTGTACTGGATGTGGAGGGCAGCCTGAGCTGGAGGCCCTCCACCTTGCATTCAGATTGATAAGATGTTTTGTTACAAAGCCCTGGCAGTTGTAAGACAGAACTGTGCTTGCCAAACGACACTACTGAGCAAGAGAATCTGGGCCAGATTCTTTAAGACTTCTTAGTATTTGTGCACTGTATATGTTTGTCATTTTTCCCACGTGAATTTTCAAAATTGGTGTATGAAGAAATAATAATAATAAAAAAACACCACCTACTTTTTGTCATTAATTTTATGATACTTGGGTAATTTTGGAATTAATCTTAAAATTTTCAGTATTACCAAGACTTCTTTATTTAGCCAAAGTATTATAGAATTACAATTTTTCAAACCAAATTTTACTTTCACACATCATTTCCATCTTGGCAGTGTAAGAGTTGCACACAGTAGGATCTCCTTAGGTGGGTCCTCCTGGTAGCTGAACAGTGCATGTTTCTCTTCCTCACCAACAAGTAGCCTCTCCTGCACTTCTGAATAAATAGAAAGAGACTTGTCATGTTTGCAAGGCTAAATATTCTTGGCCTTCTTGGTTTCTTTTTGTTTCATATATTGCATTATTAATATGCAATTTCTCTGTAACTACATTCACACTCCATTTCTGACCTCAGATAAAATGAGCTTATGTGTTTTACATGCCTTTACATTTTTTGTTTCAATTTTCAGCCCTCTAACTGCTGGACACAGTTATGTTGATACTGCAGGGACCATGTTCTCATTCACTGATTTCTCTAACTGTGTAGTAGTCCAGGTAAAACCACTAGATTATTTATTTTTTTTTACTGTGGGAGTGAATCTGGGATTCAAATCTAACTGTAAGAGTTATGACACATTAAAGCTAAATCGTAGAATGTTTCAAAATATGCTCATATACCTAGGACTTCCTGCATCTCTAATATTTAATTTCTTGCTCTGGAAATTGTCTTTTGGTTACTCAATATATAAAAAAACATTAAATGAAACGAAACCTTGACCCAAAAACCTATGTGGTACTTACATTTGCATGCACAGTCACTAATTTTACAAGACATACATAGTGCCTGCATATCTGAAAACAGACTTGGCTTCTGTAGTGCCTAGAAATAAGAAAATTATTTGCTCTTTCCAAGACCGTGATTTCTCTTGCCTTTCATGTGTGAACTGGTAAAGTGTTTTCTATCACACCATAAGAATTAAGGTTGCAAAAGTTAATAATACATGCCTGAATCCCCACCAGAATAAGTCTCTTTTATGCCACTTCATGTTTTATGCAAATTAGGTTTTTGCTTGATTTTTTATTGCTAGAATATATTAAGCTTTAATGGACCCAGACAAGAATTGGATTGCAAAAAATTAGAGCTACTGTCATAATCTTTATGGACAACTGAGGAAAGAATGGAAAAAAAAGCACATGAGGTGATGGGTGGCAGGATTAGAGGAGGAGAAATTTTGTAAGATGCTTTATAGCAAATGTTCTGAAAATTCTGATTATAGATACACAATGAGATCTCAAATTATGTCCAGTGGGATGAATATTTTCAGCATTCCTACATAAGTGTTACTATAACATCTGAGGCAAATTCTGTGAAAATTTTCTCTTCCTCCAGGTTAGACTATCATATTCTTTATGTTCACATTTAATGTCCATTTACCTCAAAATATAAATTCAGCTAGAGATATCTATTAGTAGCAAAACAAAGCACTTAAATATTTAGTTGAAAAAGTTAAGGAAGAAGATGAAGTATAAAGACCTGTAAAGATGTACATACCTATGAAAAGTCTCACTGGGGACTTTATTCCTATCTCATTAAAGTCACTGGGAGGTTTGCAATTATCTCTAGTGGGCATAGTAAATGAATTCCTCATCTCATAAAAGGCACTATGAACATTTAGTAAATAACGTGAATGCCTTTGCAGGATTGAGGGTTTTAAGGTCACTTGATGAGTCCTCATTCTATAAATTAGTACATATAATTTCTCCCATTGTCTGTCATTGCTAGGAATGGTCTTTTGGAGATGAAAAAGCTGTTTGTTGTGGTTTTTTTTTTTTTCATTCACTGAAAGGATTACTTAACAACAGTAGGGTGAGAAAGAATAAGAGCTAAATCTGCATGAAAGTGCATAGACTGTATTATTGTCCTTCTTCACCAGATGCTTTCACCATTCAAAAGATTTCTAGAAAGTAATTCTCCAGTAGGTAGAAAACGGACCACTTACCTCTATATATACCAGAAAAGATACAGAGCAACAAAACTCCAATGGAAGCCTTGGTGAACATTTGAATATTTTACCCATTCGTCTTGAAATAAGTGATTCTTTCTTAATCATGAAACATATATATTTCTAATGCCTTATAAAGTTTTGTTGGTTGAAAGGTTTTGCAATGCAATTATAACTCCAAAACAAACAAATCAAAAATACCAGTTTTTATTTCTGTAGGAACTATCATGAAAAACTGAGGAATTTTGGTCATCTCGTGAATCATGTCCTCCTGTGGCAGCTGCAGATGTTACAAAAAAATTGTGAAAGATTAATATTCACTGACATAGACAGGTAGAGATGTCAGGATAGTCGCTTCTCTGTTGGCTTGTTTGATTGCTTTTTAGAGTGCTTTCGAAATAGACTTTCCCACCAGTTCTAATTGTACTGGGCAGTAGTGAGTGTCAACAGACTAAAACAATTTTAGTTGACTCAGAAATACTTCAGAGTTGAGCTGAAACAACTGGAACCATGGAAGTTAACTGTATCTGTTACATGCTTGGGCATGTAGTCCTTGCTTGCAAGTTACCTTGACCTCTCATGCTACTACAGATCAAGAGCCTTATTGCATGAGAACTTGGTGGAAAGTCATCCACGGAAAACACAAAGTTTGTGAAACATGGTGTTTGTCACCAAAGTCTGTTTATCCCTAGTGCCTGGTGTGAGAGTGATCCCATCACACTTTTGTCTTTTTGAGAAGCATCTATTAAAATACAACATCCCTGGAACAACCTGGGGCAGACCTGTTACTGCAGGAGAGCTCATGTTAGCAGATGCAGATTCCTTTGGCTTCCTCTGAAGCTCTTTCAGCTGTGCGCTACAATGGTAACTCCAACATTTTTTGTTGTGAAAGACTAATTTTGCAATTACGTGCTCTGATTTGCAATTTAATTTTTAATCACTGAAACACCTGACTATCTAAGGGAGGTTTTTATGTGATTTCTTTAAATGAAAAGGAAAAGCAACGTCTGGCTACCTGTGCATCATTACATTTTAAGATTACCTTGTGCAAAATTATCATTATAGACCACTATTTATCCAGTGTCTCAGTGTCCTCTGATTTCAATTAGAAGTGATGTTATTCTGTGTCTACAGGTCCAAACAACTTACAGTGTTGCTGTTTGAAATATTTGCGAAGTTTCAATCAGAAATGTTCTACACAAGGCATGTCATTTTAATACTGTGTTTGGGTGCCTCAAGCTGCAAACAGTAAGTATATGATAGGATATGAAGGATTTTCATTCCTTCATAATCTCCATCTCCTATTCAGAGATCCTCAGCTATCCTTATTCTGTGAATCATTGCTTTACATTATTCTTATAACAAGGGGCAGCTGTGATTAGCAAACTAATTTTTCATCTGTTGGATTACTCAGACACAGCAGAGCTTTTATGCCCTCAAATACACATATGTTTAAAATTCCATTTTGTGGAAAAAAAAGTGTTTAACATAGTTAATGGAGTAAAATATGGGTTATCATCTTAACATTTGCATTTTAAACAAATATTAGATTGATTCTTTCATGAGGTAGCATTTTCATGCCCAAAAGGTATCTTGGACTGAAT
Source organism: Leptodon cayanensis (assembly GCA_027564655.1). Classification (NCBI taxonomy): domain Eukaryota; kingdom Metazoa; phylum Chordata; class Aves; order Accipitriformes; family Accipitridae; genus Leptodon; species Leptodon cayanensis. The sequence continues at coordinate 22,894,022 of JANXJC010000013.1, forward strand.
ATATTTATTACCTGTGTCATGCTATAATACAGTAAACTTCAATAATTTTGATTACCAATGGGAAATCATACCATGAGCCTCCTCCATCATTTCTGGATGAGATCACTATGTCTTGAGAAATCAGCAAGCCTGTAAATGATATTATAGTGCAGTGGGAACACAGGTAATTTCATAATAACCTGCTTAACTTAGGTAAGAGTACATAATAGATACCAATTAGCTATATATCTGAATTTATTTCTAGGGAGTAAGAACTAGGTACTTTGCTACTACAATTCAAATGAAGAAAGAAAAAAGTTATATTACAAAGACATAAGTAGAAAAAGCTATTAAAAGGACTCAGTGATGTTTATGAACAGTAAACAATGCTCTTTGTATGGCTTTCACATAAAAAAAATAAGTACAGGTCCTACTAACACTAATATTGATCTTATTATTAAGAATTGCAGAAGTATGTAAAAAAAAATCGAGCTACAGAAAAATCACGGTAATTCGCATTCAACTTAATTACAGGTAGTGATTGTTCTTTTAAGAATGAGTCCAGAAAAAAAGTCTGTCCTTGATTATATTATGAATGTGACACATAGAAAATTCCATCTGCCTTATTACCTATTTAAATGCAAATATTATAAATTTTTATATTGTACATCTGTTAATACACACACACCGCTAAACACATAAAGGTATTGATATACATTCATCACTATTGTATGTCTTCACAAAATTCTCTTGAATGTAGAAAACAAAGATGTGTTGTGAATGACATTACATGTGCATTCAGTTTTTGTCTGATGTTAGAAATAACATGATATTTTCCTCACTGTCAGAACAATATAAAAAGAATAGCATGATAACAATGCATAAAAATAACTTTTTAAATAATGCCTGACTAGTGACATTTCAATTTTAATTTTGTGGTGATCACGTTTCAAAAATTCACTATTATTTCCACTGAATTATTCTTTATCATCTGCTTCTGTTTAGAATAATATGAAGAGTATATTCAACTCCTACTGAAGTCAGTAAAAAATCCTGACTCATACATTTTCTGTATAGCTCCAGTAGAGTGTGATATGAAGGACAAGAGATGAAAGATTATACTGTGTAAAACACCATCAACAAGGCGGTGGAAAGGAGAATATAGAGTTTAAAAGAAGGATCTTTAATTCCTGAAATGCCAGTTTTGTTGTATAAAATACAGTAAGATGCTGGCAAACGCTCCTGAGCCTGCAAAACAAGATAAAGGTGCTCTACTAGCCTTTTTCTAGTTCTAAAGATAGCTTGGGTATTATCACAGGGGGTGAAACAAAGAAGAAAACAAGGAACAAAAAGTAAACGAGAACTTTAGCTGCTCCAGCGTGGGCTCCTCTCCGCGGGCTGCAGTTCCTGCCAAGAGCCTGCTCCTGCGTGGGCTCTCTATGGGCTGCGGCTTCCTTCAGGGCTTGTCCCCTGCTCCGCGTGGGGTCCTCCCCGGGCTGCAGGTGGAGATCTGCTCCCCCGGGGACCTCCCTGGGCTGGGGGGGCACAGCCTGCCTCACCATGGTCTTCCTCAGGCTGCAGGGGAATCTCTGCTCCGGCGCCTGGAGCACCTTCTCCCCTCCTTCTGCTCTGACCTGGGGGGCTGCAGGGCTGGTGCTCTCACATGTTCTCACTCCTCTCTCACACAGCTGCTGCACAGCGTTTTTTACCCTTTCTTAAATGTGTTATCTCAGAGATGCCACCAGCGTCGCTGGTGGGCTCATCTTTGGGTCCTTTCTGGAGCTGGCTGGAACTGGTTTGGGGGGCCGGGGAGAAGCAGCCAACCTCTTCTGACAGAGGCCACCTCCGCAGCCCTCCTGCTACCAAAACCTTGCCACACCAGTCAGTCATCGCAGTGATGGCATGTGGCATCTGTTGCCTTTTGGGCGATTTAGCTTAAGGTCCTAATTTTATCCTGTTTACCGCTATGTTCTGCAACTTCAATGAGAAGTGAGTTAGAAGGGTGTGAAACTACTGTTACTACCTATATAGGTAGGCCTAGAGTCACTGGGCAGGTTAGAGATGGTAATTACATCCAGAGAAGAGAGAGATTTTTTGGTCTTGCAAAGCCTCTCTTTTTTTCTACATAAAACTTCTTGATAAAGGATCAAGACCTCAGGTGCCAAAAAAAAAAAAAAAAAAAAAAGGAAGAAAGCGTTACTGCAGATTCTATGCTACATGCTATGATACTTTTAAATTTCTGGTGGTTTAGGTATACTTCTGTTTGCATAGTATTTAAGATGTTTATCTGTTGAAAATAAAATATTTTATATTACTTATCTATTTATCTTAAACTATACAAAATAATAAAAATATGCTGCATATAATGAACTCACTTCCAGTTGTGCATAATGGTAGACAGTCTTACCGGGAATAAACTATGCTCCACTGATAGGCTACTGAATTGGTGGAATACTGCATTGGTAACAGGCTCTGAAAAATTTTTCAACCAAAGATTATCTGAGTTCCTTACCAGACTTGTATTTCCACATCACAGTAACAGAGAGAGACCTCTTTGTTCTGGCAACAGAGTTATAGAACAGTTCCTTGACTAATGCAGGCCGATTTTTGGTCACAAAATCACCTTATTATCGGAACTGTTTAATAAAGCATAAAAAAAATAGACCAAGCACATAGCCAAACAGTAGCTCCTATCTCCATGTTTAAGTCTTTCAAGGATATTCTGAACTAGAAATTGCCTCTAAATGTTTGTTCCATGGCCATTCATAGATTTTTTCCATGAATGTGTATAGTCTCTTCCTGGATAGAAATATTCTTTGCTACCCTGTGGCAATGAGTTCTGCAGTTTCTTTACGCAGTTTGTTCTTTTTATTTATTCTGATAGATTTTATCTAATGTTTTTGAGTCCTTTAGTTAGGAAGTACAGTAAAAAGACATGCCTCCTTTTTCATCTCCATGACATTTATGATTTTTAAAAATCTATAAAATGTTTTGCAGTTGTCTTTGCTCCAGGCTGAAAAATCCTTCCCAGTTTAATCTTTTCTTACTCAGAAGCCACTGTATTCCTGATCATCCTTATCAGCTTTTTGGGATGTTTTATAGTTCTACTACATTCAGTCTGGAATGAGAAAACCAAGACTGCGTAGAATGGCTGAGATGTGTACACTGTGGATATATGCAGTAACACAATCAACTCTTTTTTTAAAAAAATCATGGACTGTGGAGTAGACTGCTTACAGCAGAACACAAAAAAAGCTTGCAAAAAGCTTTCCAGTCTCTGCTTCTAATGAAAAATCAAGCTAGGAGGCTACTATTATAATACAGTTATTTACCTGTCTCTGCTAGCTGTAGCTTGCAAAGCTGGAGTCTGTGTGGTAGAGCTGGAAACAATATTAAAATGTGAGATCCAGATTTTTCAGTGCTACTATCATGCAAGCCTAGAATTTCTGGTTGCAAAGTTCAGCTGATCAGTTCAGCAGTTATTGTCAAATGATACTGAATGCTTATAGACCAACCTGTATGTCTTTTTGATAGGCAAGCTCCACATGACACATATTCATTTGGTAGTGGAAATACAACCCAAATCATTCAGTTCCAACTTGTTTTACCCTACTGTAAACATATTCAGATTTCTTGTCTCTATATGTGTTCTTATAAGCCAACAAAGGGTGGTTAGAGCTAATTCAATTTCTATTTGATCATTACCACATGAGAATTACAATAGGCTTCCAAAGTTGTCATATTTCAGTTTTTTAAAAATTTCACCTGCAATCACAGAAGTGCTATGCCTCAATCTTTCCCATTTATTCCTAAAGAATGTAGCACAGAATTGATAGGCACCTAAAGAAGTGACAGTACTCAAAAGCATTAAAAACCACCATCCCATGTCCTTTGCAACTTCACAGTTTAAGCTCATTTTCAGGAGGAAGGAAACTGCTGTTATCTTCAGATTAAAAGAGGATCTCATTGATTGTTTACTTTGAACACAAAAACGTTTCCAAAGCAATTAGCAAAATATAAAAAGTAGATTCAGAAGAAAATTCAATGGCTCTGTTGGAAATGTCACACATAGCTGGCTCATTTCTAAACTTTGCCTCTGTTTGATTCTCACAAAGTAAAATGTGAGAAAAATTAAGTCATTAAACTTTTAAGAATTTGACTTCACTTAAAATATGTGATTTTTAATTAGCAAATTAATTTTTTTTGAGTGCAGTATCTACAGGGATGAGTATCTGGGTAATTAAACAGAAGTATTAGTATGACTTAAATTGTACTTCACTAATTTTTCATGCTAATTAATGTCTTCATGTAGCAAGTCACTTCACCTAGATAATGCGTTGTCTACCATAAATATCTACTCTCTCCCCATTGTGGTATTTAATGCACATCATGAAGTTGAAAGATGGATTAAAGCAGAAAAAAAATAAAATCTGCAGATTAAAAAAAAAAAAAAAAGAAAAAGTTTGAAGTCCCTAGAATGAGGTTCAACTCTGGTTTAAGAAATGTACATGCATATGTATATATATAGGTTTCCACAGAACAAGAGAGATCTTGGACTCAACTGAGTTCCTCCACAGAGTTGAGCATTGTCATTTGAGACATCCTCAGGACTTGGAGACGCGGATGGCAGATATGAGCAGGAACTATGGGATTTCTACAGCTTTCTGAGGACTCGGTGGTATTTCAAACAGCATTAAACGTGACAACTTTGACTTACACCCATAGTCCATGAAGCCAGTAGAATTTAACTGACCAGCTGTGAATCATAGAAACAGAATATCTCAAGTTGGAATGGACCCGTAAGGAAAGGATCATTACTATTGTTTAAACAAGTATCTAAGCTTTTCTGTGCCTTAGATACCCTAGGAACATCTTGGTTTCCAGCTCCCTCTCCCAAAGTGTGCAGATTTTCCACAGGTCCTGGGCTATGTCTGTCAGCCCTGAATGGCAGTAATAGATATATTAAGCAACTGAAACAGTATTAGAAAACAGTGCTTATGCAACTGAATCCTGCCCCAGGTATCTTTCTTGGCATGAGCTGAATTGCAGGCTCCGTTGTCAGCTCTGAACTAGATCTCTGTAGATAGTACTAGGACCTTACAGACATGATGGTTATGTAGACACTTCCATTTAGACACTTAAATTTAGGTGATAATCTTAAACTGAATTCAGGCCCTTCAGTGAGATTAATGCCATTCTGCAGTCTTGCCCAAACTGAAAAGAAATGTTTAACTATACTGCTTCCCTGCTTTCATTCAATATGTTTTTAAGCCACCGTTAAGGATCTGAACAGAGACTTCTACAGCTTCTTATTTGGAATGATTTGTATTTTGAAGAAACTGTAATAGTTTCACACTTCATCATTTTATACATTCTTGAGTTTTAAAAAGTTGAAAAAATAAAGACCTTGGACCTATTTAGGAAACTCTTCACTGGAATTTCTTGTATGAATTCTCCCAGTAAAATGCCCTCTGCAGAAATTCTGCAGAAGCTCTGATAGGCAGCCTCTCCAATGTATGTGATCATTATAAACACAATGAGCACAAATTGGGAACAAATACAGTTACGATTCCTCTTTTCTACTTCTCTCTAGTGAGGTCTTCAACAAGGTGGGATAAATTAAGAATTCGTTATCCATATCCGCAAAAAAAGCAGGTTTCATTCCTAAGATCTCATGATCTAGTTCCGACTGACAGGTGTGGGCATCTAACTTATCTGTCACAAAACCAATAATGCTTAAGATCAAGGCTCAACTATATAGGACTGCAATGGAGAAAATGATTTTGATATCTAAAATCTGTTCTGTTCAGCTGTTCTGCTCAGTTTAGGTGTTATGACTTTTCTCACTTCTGATGGTGTAAGAAGTCAATTTCTGGCAGCTGCAGACCACAGAAAAATGTTTCACTCGCAGTAGTCACCATAGCTAGATTAGGCATGCATAAAAACTATTCAAGTATGGCTTTCAGTCAAATATAAAAAAGAAATGGAGAAAACTATCTGAAGTTTCTTACACCAATAAGGTATTCAGTGGTATTTAAAAAAAAAAAAAAAAACAACAACACAAAAAATGAACAAAAAACCCCACTGCAAAATAACTTACTGAAATGCATAGATGACGAGAGACTTTAAAATCCCAAACCTTGGCCATTATCTTCCAAGAATGTTGTTGGATTTTCTGCTAGATGTTGGGAGATTAACACTTTAATGATCAGTCATGCAGAAAAGACTTGGTGTTATGGGGGACACCAGGAGGAACAGGAGCCACTCCAGTGGCTCACTGCTGGGAGTCTGCTGCTGGTAGGGTGTGCTGGGCTACACCAGGATGCTGACCTGCGTAAGAAAGACTGTATCCAGTGCTGGACTTCCCAGGTCATGGGATGGGTGAGGAGAAGCTACAGAGACTTCAGACAAGGGCTATCAGGTCAGTGTTTAGGGCCTCTACCAGGGCCAGCAAGGAGAGTTTGAGAATATTAGTTTTAATTTGATGAAGAGGAAGCGAAATGCCGGCCAGCTTCAGCACCTGAAGGGGACATATAAAGAAGACAACACCAAACTGTTCTCAGCAGTGCTAGAAGCTGTCAGAGGGGGCACAGGCTACAGGCTGTAGTTAGGGAGCTTTAGGTTCATCATCGGGAAAAACTTTTTCCCTGGGAAGGTACTGCAGCACTGGAACCAATTGCCTCTCTTTTCTTGGATGTTTGCTGGCCTGGGCTAGAAAAAGCAAAGGCTGAGCCAGAGCAGTGTTGATGGCAGTCCTGCTTGGAGTAGGAGGCTGGACTAGACAATCTCAGGAGGTTCCTCCCAAACAACATTTCTATGCTTGTATGAAAATATCAGATTTTTTTTTCCTATTCCATTTCCAGATATTAAAATGTTATGCTTCAGTATTTTAGCATTTGTTTTCAAATTTTTTGTTTGAAGAAACTAAATGTATTGAATTATGATTATTTTATTGATTTATTTTCCACAGATGTGGAATCTACTTTTCACAGAAAAAAAAAATCATAAGAATTTTATTTACATTTGCCAAAACCAAAATATGTCAGCATTTCTGAATGAAAATATTTTAGTGTGTAAATCTAAACTAACAGTTTTTTTTTTGCTTTTGCTTGCCATCAAAGTGAGCCTAGAATACATATATAAACAATGAAATCTGCCTTTTAAAAAAGGATTGGAATGAATGGCATGAGTTCCAACTCCGAACACAGCTATTCTGGAAGAGAAGATTACTCTTCAACTGACACAAAACTGAATGTTTAATTCAGCCTGGTAACTGGAAGGATTTTGATTCACAACAGACACACACAAGTGCAAATACTTCATTTTTAAGACATAGAAACCCAAAAATTTCAACTGGGAAACTCAGATATGCGGATATTGCATATTTCATGAAAAAAAAAAGATAAAAATTTTCTGACTCTCTCTGTGTGCTACGTTTAAATTGTACAATGACAAATCTTCCCACAGTTTCAGAATGATCTATTTTTAGTGTTAAAAAACTTACTGAGCTAACCAAGAAAGCTTTAAAGAAACTAAGGTTAAACTATGGGCCATGTGTCTGTTAAAATAGACATCTGAGAATGAATCATAGAATGATAGAACAACCCGGGTTGAAATGGACTTCAAAAGATCATCTTGCCCAACCTTTCACGGGAAAGGGAGCCTAGATGAGATTAACACCATGTCTAATCGCATCTGGAAAACCTCTAGCAAAGGAGAGTCTAGCACATCCCTGGAGAGGTTGTTCCAGTGATTGATTGTTCTTACTGCAAAAAATTTCTTTCTAATGTCGAGATGAAACTTCTCCCAGTGCAACTTGTACCCATTGCCCCTTGTCTTCTCCGTGTGTCTTCTTGAGAAGTAAGAGCCTCTCTCTGCTTTGTAGCAACCTTTTAAGTAAAGAGGTAAAGAAAAGAGTGGAATATTGGAAATAAGGAAAATATAAACAATCATATTGGAAAATATAACACTACTATCACAATTGCACATGCTTTTTTACTTTTCCATCTCTTGTCTCTGCCATTTGGAGAGTGTCTTCTGAGCACAAAGCAAATTTTTCAGGAATGCATTATTAACTCATCAATAAAGCACTTCACAAACTTCAACTAGCAGGAGAAATGTGTCAGAAATTGCATACTAATTTGATTAGTACAGTCTCTGAAATGAACATGACCCAAACATTCTTAGATTCTGATCTGTGACAAACCAATCTAGTTTTGAAAATAATTAAAAAAAAAAATCTGGTATTGTGCATGAGAATGACATGTGAATAGCAAGAAGCCAAATATCTCCTTGGATAGAACCTTATGTAAAGCAGTCTTGATTCCCAAGAAAGTAGAAAGATGTGTGTTTTAAAATATTGGCCATGTACTTTTATATGCTGCCCAGTTATAGGGTTCTTTTATTATGTATGGATGGCAGAATTGAGTATTGTAACAGATCCCAGTCTGCTTTGGCTTTGCTTGTATCTCTTCAAATTTCCTAATCTTTCCATAAGAAGTATAGGAGCGTACTCCTTTGTTAAAGCCAATACGGATCTACTTCTTATTAAAACAAAATGTTCCTTTAGTGGCCAAGAGAGGTAAAATTGCATATGAATAGGGAGGTCTCCTTTTCTCACTTATTCTAAGTCACAGGATAAGACAGGGCAGGCCCACATACACTGGATGCTCTCCATGCCACAGCATTTCTGATTCTTCACCTTGTAGATCAGTGTAGTCAGTGAGAAAGTGCACCGAGAATGTGAGGCACCAATATCAGAGAAAGCCCCTTCACTTCTTAATAAATCTACAGCTGACAATAAGAATAGGCTTGATTATTTTATGTTTGATTATCTGCCTCATACGCTACACCAGCATTTACATCGTCTTTGGAGCAACGGTGTCTGAGAACCTTGTTTTATTTTCTGTTTTGAAGGATATGGCAAGAGAATAACAAATAGTTGAGTTACCTAAGCTTAGTAAGGTACATCTATTAACTGTGCCTTGTAACTGAAGGCACGTGAAATTCCCAACTGTTGCAATAGCAGGCTAAGAAACATATGAGCTCAAAATACTGCCATGCTAAATTGTTGTGTGTATTTAGGACATGGCAACAGCTAGAAATTTCACATACATAAAATCTATCTCATAAAATAGAAAATCTATTTCAGAAAGATTTGAGCCTTCTGAGCTAGCAATTGTTATTTCCTCTGTACAACAATAGCTATGGTTCTTTACAGAGATGGGCAACCAAATCCTCATGATGACTTATTTTGCATTTTCTGTGGATGAGGGAGGGAGTTTTGTGGCTCCGTTGATACATGATAACTCATTAAACCATGTTAAATTGATTGCTCACATTTAAATAATATGCAGTTGTTCACCAACAGAATTTTATGTGCAGCTTATATGTATCAGAAAGTAGAATTAAAACTTAATCACCTGAAGAAGTATGTTCAAACTCATTCAACTTATTTCCAAATACATACATACACAAATAAACACATACATATACAAATATACATATAGTTGTATACACAGTGAAAGAAAGATATTGGTATACTGAAGTAGGTCCAGTGGAGGGCCAAAAAAAGTGGTGAGGGGGCTGGACCGCTAGACACATAATAGCAGGCTGAGAGTCAGAATTATTCAGCCTGAAAAAGTGTGTGCTAAGGAAAGGTCTTATTGCTCCTCAGTTACCTCACATACCTACGATACAAATATGTTGGAGCCAAAGACTCAGAAGTGCAGAGCAATTGAACAAGAGGCAGTAGTCATAAGGTGCAACAAGGGAAATACCACTGTAAGGAAAAAAACCCAACACTTATCACATATGGGTAGTTAAACACTAGAATAGGCACCAAGAAAGAGTCTAGAATCTCCACCCTTGGAAGTATTCAAAACTCAGCTGGACAACAGCCTGAAAAACCTCATCTAAGTTGGCTCTACTTTGAGCAGCAGCTTGTACCAGAGACCTCCAGAGGTCCCTTCCAACACACTGTATTCTACGTTCCAATGATTCTGTATATATATAATTACTAATTTCTGAGCAACTACCCTTCCTTTTCATGTTTCCTTCTCTTTTAACCTTTTCTATATTTTTAGCTTAGATTTTAATTTAGGAAGAGTTATCTGAACTTCACTATGTTTACTATGTTTGTAACAGCTAACTAATAAAAAGAATGTTTCACAAAACAGTTCACTTTTTTAATATCCACCCTATTTAAGTTGTCAAAATAAGTAAACATTCGTGGTTATCGATGACATTAGGTCCCAATTAGAGCTGACAGACAGGTTGTGGCCTGTTTGGATCTATAGAAGTTCAGATAAAAAAAATTAAGGTTGGATGCAGTGGTGTTCACTGCCTCCCACTTATTGCTGACTTCCAAAAATCAAAGCTTCTTCTCTGTGCCAAGCTGATATATGTCTCCACAGCTTGGATTAATATTTGTAACTGGATGATCATATTACAGGTGGTCTGCTGAGTCTCATCAAGATATTATTCCTTGTTTGCTTCTGCTTGCTTTTTCATTTTCCACCACAAATGTGAGGCTCGGTTTTTATTAGCCATTTTCTGGTCACTAGTGCAAAAGGCCATAACTTAAGTTGTCAGTATTTCTCTTGCATTTCTATCATTTGAGATCTCTAAGACTTGCTACTGTGTCACACCTAGAAAGAAATAATTTTCAATTTCTCAAGAAACCAAGCAGTGAAGAAGAAAAAAACCCCAGACATTCCTGTAATTTGCTTGTGTTTTGATAAGTTATTATATGACATAACTAAGAAACTACTAGTGGATATGACAGATTCAAAGTGCAGGAACTCAGTTAAAGGGTTTGCAATTAAAAGCATAGCAACAACTTTTGTTGTCATTTAAAGTTGTCCTGAAATTTACCAGTCCAAATATTCTAGCAATGTTGCACAATTAAGGGTATCACTTTTTCTTTTCCTTTGCAACAACAGCAGAAATTTAACTCACAGTCATTAGCAGAATACAAGTCAATGTCTTGTTTACACAAAGGTTATTGTTCAAACCAGTTTCTGAAATGTAATTATGCACTTAACGTTTGGAAGAAATCCTCATCAGTTTGGAAACTGCAGTGATGCGATCCTTTCGGTAAAATCAGGTTTAATAATCACTGCCGCTTGCACACCACCTCCCTCTTCTTCCCACGTCTGCAGTATAACGGTGTTTGGCAGCCCCAGCCAGGGTACCGTGTGGTGACCTGGCTCTATGTTTGATGGAATAGAGGGCTGTTGCTGCTGCAAAGCCCCAGGAGGGAATTCAGCTGGGGATAAGTTGTATCTTTGCATGTAACAGCTCCATGCTGTTCAATCTCACCACTTCTTCAATTAAAGAGTGATTTTGTTAGGATTTTGCCAGTGGCAATGAGGCAGCTGGCAAACGTCTGTTACCCCTGGGTGCTTCCAAATATTGTGTCTTCCAGCTCATGGGATATAGCAAGTTGTGTGATTTGATATCGTGTCTGAAAATACAGGCTCTGGAAGATGCTAGTGCTGAGACTATATCAAAATATCAGACAATTAGGTTCTTCTGTTATGTGTGCAGAATAAGTCCCTTAAGTACCAAAAGATGTACTGATGAAAAATAGGGCCAGCACCCATGTGGCTGTGGCTAACAAATTACTTACCCTTCCTCTCTGTGTTATTGTGGTAACTCAATCAAATAAAATTCATCAAGCTGGTCAAAATTGAAACACACATGAAGAAGAACATATGTATTGTTGTGCTGTGGCTTTCTGCACACAGTATGAAGCCCTTTACTGTCATTAATCATTTTAAATCTGGTTCTTGAATAACTGACCATTGACTCTGCCTCTTTGAATTTACAGATTTAATCTCGTAAGGAAAATGACTCCTTCAGGAACTTTAAACCTGAAAAACAATACCTATATTCTCTACTACAATGATCTCAGAAATATTTGTGTAAAAGTCTGATTTCCTCTGTGTCCTCTATACCATTAGAAGGAGTCTTACAAGAGTTTGAAGCTTACTTACTTGTTACTAAATCCCTTATAAGACCTTTATTGCTGGATCTGCCTGATATAATACTTCATATATCCAGAATCTGACTCCATTGGATAACTACTCAGGCTGTCGTGGAAATAGATGTTTGCCCTTTTTTTATCCCCCCAGCTTTGCAATGACTGCACGTGGCTTTCTCTTGCCAATTCAAATGCAAACAAGAGACAAATCTGTGCACATAATGCCAGGGTCATTGTTCTGCAAATGCAAACCTTCGCCTCTGTTATTTGATAAGAGTCACACGAAGACTATTAGCCTCTCCAGTCAAGTACCTGACCTCTAAACATGTCGTATAAAAAACCCTCATTCTTCAGAGACGCTGTGTAATACTCCACCATAAGAGGAATATGCCTCTTTATCACAGAGCCTTTATTTTACCTCCTGACACACGTGAATGAAATTACTTCTATAATAAACCTGCTTCTTTATATTATATCATTATTTGTATCAGTGTCAAAAACATTCCAGTTCTGCTACTCTGATTGCCTCAATCTTGTCCAATGGCTTTCACTGGCATAGGTCGTTTACACAATATCCTGAGCATTGTGTCTTTTTGACAGTTAGTAACATGCTACTATTGAATTCTGAGGGTCCTCTTAACTATATAGTCCAGTGCACTGTAAACATGAGAGCTTTAATTACCAAAGTAAAGGAACCGAACGGTACTAACGCAATTTCACCAGAGAGCAAAGTGCAGGCCATGCATTTTCTGAGTGAAGCTCTGCATCTTGGCACTGTGGTTGGCAGAAGTGGAGAGAAGAGCCCAGGTTTTTCAAAAGGAGGTATGGGAAAGACAGATAAAGAACTGGGAGTTAGGTTGTGACATAAGGTAACAAAACAACTAAATGCCAGGCTGTGTTTTAGCTACCCCACTCTATATTTATGCAAAGCTCATTATAGTGAGGCATATCCTGCCTGCCTTACTGCAGCAAGATATAGCAGGTTGTTGAACATTGCAGCTCAGACAGGGAAGTGGGAAAAGATGTGATGACTCTTTGTCCCATAGTGAATAACAAAAATAGGAAGTGTGACCAGCTGCTGAATAGCGTACCGGAACCACAGCAAAGACTTCCTCTTTGAAATGAGACTCCACGTTTGATTTCAGGAACCTGGTATAGCTGACAAAGATTAAACTGTAAAAGACAAAGGCTGTGATCAGAAAAATTAGATGGAAAACAATTTTCCGAGACTTCTGTTTCAGTTATATGATACCATATTTTCCCATTATGAACTACTACAAAGACTAATGGGGGCAAAACACGACAAACAAAATGCAAAAAATGTGATCTTTTTGTACTGGACTGGTTACTTATAGTTTGTTTACACCAGAATCATTTAGACAGTGACATTTGATACTCATATTTCTATGCCTTATAAATAAAACACAGAAAACTCAGTTAATGAATCTCTACATGGAAAAAGCTGGATTGTTCCACATTTGAAGGCAAACAGATAAAATAGTTAGCTTATTAAACTAAAAATCTGTGACTGGTGGCAGTAGGGAGAACAAAGCTGTTTCAAATCACAAGTTTGTGGCTAGTCCGGTTCCAAAGTACATAAATTTCCAGTACGTAAAGGGGGCCTACAAGAAAGCCAGAGAGGGACGGACGTTTTACAAGGGCATGTAGTGACAGGACAAGGGGTCATGGCTTTACACTGAAAGAGGGTGCGTTTAGATGAGCTGTAAGGAAGAAGTTCTTCCCTGTGAGGGCGGTGAGGCCCTGGAACAGGTTGCCCAGAGAAGCTGTGGCTGCCCCATCCCTGGAAGTGTTCAAGGCCAGGTTGGATGGGGCTTGGAGCAACCTGGGCTAGTGGAAGGTGTCCCTGCCAATGGCAGGGGAGGTGGGACTAGATGATTTTTAAGGTCCCTTCCAACCTGAACCATTCTATAAAATTTGTTTTAAGCAACCTAATTTTTGACAATTACAGTGATTCTGCACTAGTGCAGGTCTCTGTGACATCCACAAGCAGCAAAAAAGAATCTGAAAGTACTATAAAGTGTCAAGTCTTCTCTTGTACAACAGAAGTCAAAGGGGGATTTATCATAGAGTTGTATAAGAACAGAAGCAGACACATTTATAAAAAGTTCCTGTAACTTCTATGGAAGTGTTATGGGAGAGGCTTGTTTGAATGAACAATCCATCCTTCATCTTCTAATGTGACAACTATAAATACAGGAAGCAATGAAAGATGCAGGTGGAGTTTCCTTAGCTGGAATCACTCCACACTCATTGCAATACAAAGGTATAAAACTGTAAATTATTTAACTAACTTATCTGGCAGAACACTGTGATTCATAGTTGATTCATAAGACCCCATTTATCCCTGATGATTCTTTTCTCTCCATAAAAGGGTCAAATAAATGTGAAGAGTGTTATAACCAAAGCATCTTCATTGATTTTTTTGGAGATGCTACTAATTTGTATTCAGAGAAAGCTAGATATAACATACTAAAGGTTTCTTCTAATGATTGTCAGCCATCATACACTTCTGATCCCCAAATCAAAAAGGTCGGCCACCATTACTTTATTATTACAAATTACCTATGCAGTGAGAATACACCTTGGCTCCCTCCAGCTTCAGCTCCCCTTTGCCATGGGAAACACACAGACATACAGTCAGAAACTTTGCTGATCTGACAAAGTTGCCAATAGGTGACCCAGCTTGCTCGTTGTTGCACTGCAGTTCATGTGCTAAATGAAGACAAGATCCCAAGTTCAGTACCCTGTCTCTTGGGTATTTCTACCTTTTTTCCATTATGTTAAAAAATATGAGTAGCACCAGATATGACTATATCATTCATTTCCTCAAGCTCTTCTATCAAGTGGAATCATCTATATTAATCATAAATGAAGGCCAGACAAAAATCTCCGGCAAAATAGCAGATCCTGAACAGCTTAATCCTATTGGAAGGGTCAGTTAGAAAGTAGGCAAGATAGTGATAAGAAGAATCTCTACTAATGGGAAAGAGATTATGAATGAAAAGTTTGGAATCTCTACTTCACTACAAATTGCAATAAGCATGTGTTATGCAAGTATAATTTGAATTAATAAGCATATTCTTAGGGTTCCTTGTCAATGTGTGTTAAGTTTAAAGTGCTTGAGTGACATCATAAAGTGTCAATGGAGGAAATACAAGAAGAATTATGCTAGTTTAATTAAGAATAGAATTTGATAAAGATCTCCAGAGTTCAAAAATACTCTTATCAACAACCTTCCTTCCTCTGCAACCCCTGGCAAATTTCTAGTTTTCACTTTCAACTTTAAAAGCATCCAGCATAGCTCAAAGGTAAGAGCTGCATACTGAAATGTAAGTCTTTGAGATTTTCACATCTTACAGTGATTTTCCTATAGCCTTTATCTCACAATGGAATTAAGCTAGTCCAAACACATTAAAAGAGAGGACATTCCACCCAGCTAGGCTGGAAAGAAGCTAGTCTGTCAGAGAAATAATAAAAAAGATACTGGCTACATGGGTTTTGTGCTATTTCATTTGCAAATAAGGATATTTTTATCAGATGTCTCAAACATGGTTTTGCAGCTCTGCACATATGATGAAAATAACACCTCTTTCCCCCCAATTGCCCTCAAAAGCTCCTCTATACATACCAAGCAGTTAATTATTCTGAATTCATGTCTACCAGCAGATTTGACACTCTAAACAATACAGCTCATATATACAATAGCAAGTAAACATGTTTTCTGTTTAAAAGACAAGCTACGTGAAACGGAAACGCTAAAAAAATCAATGTTGGAAGAGATCCGAGAACAAAATTCATATTTAATCAAAGTATGATTACTTAGAAGGATTATCCAGCTCTGGGAAAACAACAGAAAAAGAACATATGCTTCTTGTTGTAGCTCCCTCTTAAAGGACAGAGAGGCAAATATTTCCATTAGGAAACTACAGTAAGCATCACTAACACTTGGACACATCTTCAACTTAATGATATATATTTTCTTGTAATACATGGGAACTGTACTCTTTTTGCTATATTTCTGAAGCTAATGGAAGGATGTCTTCTTCAGAAAGGAAGGTTTTTCTTCCTTTCTGCCCTTTCCTCCCACTGCATGCCACAGAGTTGAGAAATATAACATTTGTTCTTTTTGCATGTTATCACGATAACTTCACAAGAAGCTAAGTAAGTATCAGCAGCACAGAAATTGGCCTAACCTGTGTTATCTCTGCCAGAGACTGAAAAATAAAAAGTAAACAATCTCTGTCTTGAGTCACTGGTTACTTAGAGTTTCAGTTCAGAGAGAGGCCTCTTATTATCTGACCTTGCCAGAAAGGGCCATTGGTAAGTGGATGCTAGAGATCATTCCACTCAGAGCAACAGGACCTTCAAAGCTCTAACAAGATTTACCATATACTCTATGATGAATACATTTGAAAAAGGTCAAGAAAACAATGACAGTTTTATTGTTTTGTCTTATTGCTTTTTATTTCATCTGCTCTTTTATCTCCATATGGCGACCTTTCACAGAAGTCTAAAACATATTAAAAAAAAAAAAAAGAAATGTGCTGAATTTAAACCTAAAACTCCCATGGGGTTTCAACTCCTTTTCCCTCGGTGATTAAATCCCACTCCCAAAATGCTTAGTATGTTTTTCCCCCGTTTTTTCTTTTCTTTTATTTTTCTTTATTTTTTTTAAAAAAAAAAAACTAAAACATAATTCCATCAGAGAGATGAGGTAGAAACTAACTGACATTTAGAGTGGAAAATGGATTGATTTTCTTGGAATTGAGAAAAGTTATGAAAATCAGAGTTTCACTATATTTATGGTCCATTTTTATACAGGCAAATTTGACATTGAGATTTTCTTGACTGTAGAAACACGTCCATGCAGATAAACACAAATAATAAAGGAAATTTAATTTGTATCGCCTGCCCTGAAAATCCTTTTTTCGTAATTAAAGCGTGTTCCCCTCATGAGAAGGATCATCTTTCAACAGCAGGTTTAAGTGTCCCCAGAGCACAAGAGTTTTTGCTTCTTGCATCAGCTTGCTTTCTGTGTGTCTGGGGAAGAGACTACACCTCCCTTCCAGGCACGGCTGTTTCAATAAGACCATCAATGTGATTTATCTCTGGCCTCATAACTCCAGTCATTGTATTGCTGCACAGTGAAAAATCACTCCTAGAAACTCTTCTAGCCACACTCTTCAGGTCTGTGGAATTTTAAGAGCTGATGAAGTATAGTATTATTTGGCCTCCATGCTGCCTGTTTGCCAGATGTGTCTCCTTGTTAAAGTTCCCTTGGTACCCTTCTGGTCAAAGAAGACTGTTAATCCTTTTAGCTTGGTCAAATTCCAGTTCAGGGAGCTCTATTCTGTCTATATGAACTCCCTTCCCCCACTTTAATAGGAATACCTGAGGGTTTTGTTAGTTTATTTTTCTGTTCCTCATACAAACAGTCACATACTGTTTTCTCTTATTGTGATATTTTGTAATTCATCTGAAAATGCACCATATATAATAATCAGTTAAGGGGAAAATGTTGGTGTAAGTGAATTCAAATTCAGGACTTTAATGTCTTGAAATTATCAGTTTGTAAAATATGTAGGGATTGAAAGCACTATGTAAACATGAGGTCATTATCACATTTTTTTCAGAAGAAAAAGAAGAGTGGGAATTGCTTCACTAGTTCCAATCACATGAGCTGCTAATGGAAATACAGAGCAATTTCAAACATATGCAAGATGAAAATTGAGTAATATACTCACAAGAATGTCCTCATGCTGTTGTGCAAAGAGGATGTATAGATAATATAATTAGGTGCAGTAACAGCAACCTGATGAGTAGTAAATTTTAAGAAAGCATAAACAAATGAGTGTGGATGTAAAACAGCAAATCATGATCACAAATTTCTTCTGCAAATTTGTAGTTTTCTTGTTTATATTGAACAAAATCAATTTCACTTTTCCCAGGCACATTGTCAGAATCCAAACAATTCTGACTCTATTTCACCTTAGCTTTCTGTCTTTTGTGCAATGTTTTTGGTTCAGTTTGCATGAACTCTGCCAACTCCTCTTCTTCTTCTTCTTCTTCTTCTTCTTCTTTCTTTTACTAGGGAATTTACAGAGAGATTTTACACAAACTAACACGATTTTACTAATTCTATAATCATGTGTGGTTACTGTCATGTGTACAAAGATGTTTAGCAATTCCAACATTGCATTTATTGATTCTTACATTCAATATTTTTATGATTGCTGAAGTTAATCTATGTCTGTCTTTAATATCTAAATTGTATAATGACTTTTATTATCAAGAAAACAGAGTTCAGGGGTACGTTTGTGGCTTTTTTTGGTTTGGGGAAGGTTTTGAGAAGGATTACTTGCCTGTTATTAGTAACTTCTTTAAGTAATTGCTTTACATTTATAGTATAAAGTTCACAATGTCATGACTTCTTTACCTCCAATTTCTAAACAAAACAATTCTAGCAATTCTGGAGAAAATACTGACAATACCTAAACTCGTTGATGTTCAATTTCAACTCGTGTACCTTTACTTCAAGTTTGCAAATTAAGCCCTTCCAGAATAGAAGACTTACATTTTGTGGCTACTTTATCCAAAACAGCAGAGAGAAGGATATGGAATTGGGATAAAAGCCTGTTCTCCATGTGTCTTAATACAAGCACTGCATGTTGTGAGAGGGTGGTTTGGGAATGGCAGTAATTAAGGCACACCTAAGCAGAAGGGGGTGAATGCATCACATAACTAATGAGAAAGTGTAGCTGGGAGACAGCTTTGGCCACCCAAAGGTGCAGGAGGAGCAAGAACTCTGCTACAATTTCCCGTGAAAATATCTGAAACCACTCAGGTAAACCTCTGCTTACTGTTGTCACCAAGGAGTCTTTATCAGTTTTTCTCAAAGGCTCATCTGCAGTAGGCTGAGCCCAGAAAGTCATGATGAAAACACCAGCACCACATTTGTTTCCAGACATTTTGCACAAGCTTCTTTTTTAATGCAAATTTACATACCTATATTTTCTTTTTGGTAAACAGTTTTCACTTTCCCAGATGTCTTGGCTGTGAAACCTCTTTGGCTAAAATGAGCTCCAGGAAAGCTAACACTAGCTGGAGGAAAAAGCTTCTCAAAATCTATAAAGCTTTTTCAAGCACCTCAACAAACTTCATTTATATCACTCCTTCCTGAAAACAGAACAGCTTTGCTGTTCCTCCTCCTTTTCCATACTTACTGATATATGAATAACAAAGATGAAGACAAGTATCTTCCGGTCAGTACATCATGTCATCAGTCTGATAGATGTAGACCTGACCACAGCAGCAATTGTATTTGTAACCTTGGTATTCAAATGTTAGAGAAAGCCATAAAACTACATTCCTTCATTTAACCAAAGTCCATATGTCTGTCTTAAAGTCTAAAATATTTTCCCTTGAGTATAATGTAGATACACCTTTTACACCAGTGCAACACCTCATGGTCATAATTTTTTATATGAATGCCCAAAATAATGGAAAAAAGCTTTCAGAAATATTGAATCTGTGGGCTAGGAAAAGATGGGGAAAAAAAGAAATTAAAAGTAGCAATAGAGCTAAGACCATCTTGGTAACACTGACTTTTTTCTGTTCTTCCATATAATTATATAGACCTTGAAAAACACATTCCCACAAATAATTAACAAATAAATACATAGCAAGGGACTTTTTTTTTTTAAATGAGTGTAAGTCTAAGATCCCATCTCATAACTCAACTTCATATGTAAACTGCACCCGTTTACCAGGTAAAAGGTGTCTGATTACATTCATTGCTCTTTCCCACTGAATCCTCATCCTGTAGGAGTATACAATGAACAAGCAGAAAAACACATAGTTAGCTCTGCAGCTTGTGACTCTGGGATTTCATCCCTTGTCTGCTGGAGGCACATTTACACACAAAGGTTAAATCAAATGAAGCAGTCTAATACCAATCTGACTATAGAAATATTGATAGTGATTCATGATTTTGGTTACTCATTTTGTTATAAAATTCCTGTTCTGCTTTTCATTTGATTGACTTAATTAATTGACTTTCGTTTGTTTGGCTTATGCTGCTCCTCTCTAGTCCAGTAATCTAGACAATTAGGTTTATATTTCAAATAACCTTTATGTAAAGAAACAGTACCTGAATTTCTTATAAGCTTCTTAAATTTCTTGACATCAATCCATGACCTAATATTTGGGCACAGCTGACAGTGTTAGCAGACTGACTCATTTTACTTTATCTCACTGTTAGAAATAAAAGAATGCAGTCTGCCCTACTGAGTATCCTTTAAAATTTGCTTCAGTCTTTCACACAGGGAAAGAGGGACAAATATTTTAATGAGAAAGATTGAACCCTCTTACACACTGCAGACTCAGTAGCCTTTGCAGGAGACCAGCAGATAAGAATTTGCTATTTCATTTCACTACTTTAGTATTAAAGGGTCTAATTTTGCAAATCTTACGCATATCTTTTCCTTATTGTACATGTAGACTCACTGACTTCATCAGGAATAGAGGGAATCAGTAAAGAACTACCAGGAGCAAATCCACTTTTATGCAGCAAAATTAACAAGTCCAAATCAAAACATATTTTTATTAAAAGTAAAAAAAGTTTCGTTTTTAAAATACAGATTTTTTTTAAATAATATTGCTACTGATTTTATATGAGCTTCTAGCTATTTTTTTTTAAACAGGTAATGTTTAAAATATGGAATCAACAAATGAAGGAATATAGGCTAATTATTACTTGGTTAATAAGAACTTTTAAATTAAATACCATCTCTTTCCCCAAGCACTTAAGTCTTCCCTTTCACTTTATTCTGCTTCCCATCATTTACTGAATGCTTGCATATATACAAATGATAATGTAACATATTTTCAGAGATAAATGCAAAGCTTTGTCCTAACATGGGCTGATGACACCCACACCAATCTGTACCTTACCTTTCGGAAAGTGACCGGGCTAAGGTATGAAGAAAAAATGGCCAGTGAGGTTCTAATTTACATCAGTAGGTTCTCCGGGTGATATGCAGTTGGATATCTAGATCAAATAAGCAGTACAGTGGGTGAGCCTGAACTTTCAGCATTATAGCAAAATATTGTTCTGATACTTGATGAAGTATCTTGCAGAAAATGGACCATATTATTTGAGAAGGCAAGCCAGCTTTACACAGAAGTTAGGATGTGGAACACAAACTTAATAACAGTAGATAAACCAGAAGGACAGTCTAAGAGACTAATATGGTAGTTTAATATTGTGGAAAATGCATTACACACAGCGAAATAGGTATGATGGGAAAGTGAAGAGGCATAGAAAACTTTCTGCTCTGAAGTTGAAGGCAATCAGGCATAAAGATTTTTCTGTCACACCGTAGATTTTTTTGCTGCCAGGCAGCAGATTTTTCAATACACAGTGTAATATTTTATATAGAAACTTTAATTTGTTAGGAGTGTCAGTGGTTTGAAGTGGCAATGACCCTCCCCTATCTTGTCTGAGCAGGTTAGTTCCTGAGAATAAAGCTTCAGAGGTGTTACTACAGATCTCTTACACCTTGGTGTAATGCCTTTTAAGTTCAATTTCAAGTGGTCTGGTCTGTGGTACAGACCATTTATTGAAAAGATATAGTTACGCAGTCTTTGAGCTCATGTAAAGGAAAGAGATTTCTTGCTTGTATACTATTCTCTGCTGGCTCACTCGGATTTGTTAAGGTGACCGATGTGCATATGGTTTGTACTGAAAGCAAATAAGTTATTGCAAACTCACAGAAGGACCCATTATCTTCCTGGTAGAGAAGATTAGCATTAAAATTAGTCATTTGAAGTGAAATCCAGAATTCTCTGAATAAATGGTAACTTCCATTGATATTAGCTGAGTCACGTCTTCAAGCTTTTTAGGACAAACTGGGCCAAGCTTTCACTTTCCCTAGGATCTTTCACTGTACTCCTTCTTTCTAAAAATGAGCCTTGCTGTACAAATTCTTCATACTAAAATATGAAACATAGACACACTGTGGACTAACAGGGTTTAAAATCTTCCTGTTCCTTACTCTTATCAAAGTATATCAGTATTTTACTTCTATCTGGAACAGAACGTCTAGAAGCAATCATGACTGGGTATCTCTAGCAAGTAAATTGAGGCTTTGGTTTTTTTAACATTTCAAAAATCTGGCTGGAGTTCTCTCAGGATAGGCCCATGCAATCTTACTAGCATGAACATTAACTGAAAACCCTGGGCACCCTTTCAAAAAACCTGAAATTTAAACTTCCTTTAAATACCTCCAGGGATGGTGACTCAACCACCTCCCTGGGCAGCCTGTCCCAATGTCTGACAACCCTTTCAGTGAAGAAATTTTTCCTAATATCTAACCTGAATCTCCCTTGCCTCAGCTTGAGGCCATTTCCTCT
>JANXJC010000013.1:22920311-22947258 GCA_027564655.1 Leptodon cayanensis
TTAGCACCAACTGAAAACATCAGTGTGTTCTCAACATTCTTCTCATACTAAATCCAAAACATAGCACTGTACCAGCTATTAGGAAGACAATTAACTCTATCCCAGCTTTAACCAGGACAATTACTCATTTTGGAAATGCATCTGCTTGTCAGCTTTATGCATCTTCAGTGATGTATATTACCTAAACATGATTGTTGTTACTGGTTTTTGAACTCTGAGACCATTGCTATCAGTAAGTAAGTATTCAGTTGTCACGTTTGTGGTAGTAGTAGATGAGCTGTAGCACTGACCAGAGAGAGTTTCACAAAGGTAACACTGAGTAGTCTGGAGTCAAGTAGTGTTCAAACCTAAGTAAGCAGAGCCTTCTCAGAAGATGGGCAAAATAGTACACACTACTTTTTGTCTCATAATTTACTGAATGTCCCCTAGCACAGTTATACTCACTGACTTCCTGAATAGAAAATACTGTCCTGCAGTCATATGCATTGGTATCCACAGCAAACCTGAAAGTGTATATATATTGCCTGAGCCAAAATATAGATGAGATTTAGATGTGTGTAAGCAATACAACAAATCATACTGCTATGTTTTTCACATTATATCAAAAGCTGTCTAGCTACCTACTTGGACAGCAGTTAAGGAAAGCATGCTCAGGGGATCCACTTTTACAGAACTAGAGAATTAATATGAACTTGTGCAGGTATTTTTCTCTCTTGCCAGGATTTGATCTAGTGACCATGTGAAGAACCAAAGGGACTGGGGTAATATAATTTATAGCCATGGCTATTTTTTCTCAAAAGTTCTGCAAGAAGAAGCAATGCCCATCTTTTGTGTGTCTTCCACTAACATATCCATATGAGAGGACAGAGCATTCCCTAGCCTCTTCAGAGTCCAAAGAAACTTGAATCCATGACTTGCACATCAAGAAGATTGCTCTAGTTATCATGTTACAGAGATTCTTGAGTAGAGCTCTTATCCATCCCAGTAAAGCAAGGTCATGGTGTAGCCAAGGAGGCAAGAATCAATGGAGTTCGAGGGCAGCAAAAGAGGAAGCCAAAAACATAGTTGGAAAGTTCTGGTCTGGCTACCTCTCCACACCCCACACCCTCCAACCCCCTCAATTATTTATTATGTACTTCATATCAAGCCATGACAACATAACCCTTGAAAATACAGGCACAAGATGGCACCAGGGTTATAAACACAAATCAGAAAAGGCTCATTATTGGTCACTGAAGGAATGCAACCTGGTGTGCAGGGTAGAACTGGCTTCAGGGCATAAGAAAGACTAAAAAGAAAATGTATTCAGCATATATAAATCTTCCTATATGTGGCAAAAACACAGGGGAGTTAACAAGAAGTATAAAAGACAGCTACAGCCCCTACAAGAATGGTAACAAAGGGAAAACAGACAGAGACAAATTACTCTGCCTTTCTCCCCTGGTTAAGGATGCCATCCCTAACTAATGCCATTATTTATCTGCTAGGTCCATCCTTACATCTTACATACCTCTGCTTTTTGATTTGCCATTCACCACATTTTACTCTTGCAAATGCAGCTTCCACATGTAAAGGATATCCTTTACTGTATGAGTTGGTTATGCAAACTGGAATTTAAAGGAATAAGTGTGTCTGTGTGTTTCAAGCCCCAGCCTCCCCACATCACAAGGTGATTGTTAATACAGCAATGAGTCAGAGCAAATGACACAGCAACAGATAACTGCTGCACAAAGACAGACATTTCAGAGGAATGGAACATGTATTTTTCCAAATTACCTCTTCAGCATTCCATAGGTGTTGTCCTGGAGTCCCATAAGGCTACCATGAAAGGCAACTAACGCAGAGAACTAAGTCCAATATCAATAAACTCACATTTGTATTAATGAATAAGCATCAACAAAATATCTCAAAATCCAAAAATGAAAAAAACCTGAAACCACCGAATGTGGCTACATGGAAGTCTGCACTACTCAGTGGATGTCCCAGTGGATTATCCTACAAAAAAATACAAAGAAACAAAAAAACAAACCACCAAAAACCCCACCAGATACAAAACCATCATTCATTTTCCCGTAATGAATGATCTTTCTTCAAGACCTGATTGGTATGCCTCAAAATTATTTGGTTGTTCATTTTATTGCTTGGGAAAGCATCTACAGTACTGAATAAATGGCTTTGATTTTGTCTTCAGTTGTAGAGTTTGTTCTAGTTTATTTAAAGTTATTAAAAAATCTGGTTGCATATTTCCAACTGTATAATTTCTGACCAAATTTTAAAATCTACAAACATATCCCTCAACAAAACAGTCTTTCTTCTAAAGACACAGTTTGTATAGTTTATTCATATGGAAAGTAAAGAAGTCCTTTTTATCCTTACTTCTGAAAGAAGAAAAGGAAATCCAAATCACAGAGAAAGAAAGAAGAAAAAAATATGTAAAAAATATAAAGATTTTATATTTCAGTAAGTTTTCTGAGTTTAGAGTAAGTCTGAGAAATATCAGAACAGCTGAGCCTTTATGAATTCACTATAAGTGTTTGTTTTCAAGCCTCCACAGCCTTTCAATGAAATCTATGACAAGCTCTTTATGTCTAAGGAAATTTAAAACTCTTCCAAGATTCTCTGAGCAGCTCAAAGATCTCATCAAAAGATATTGGTGTAGTATGTAGAAGAGTCTGAAGAAGTATGCTTTAAAGCTTTTGGTGGTGGTGGTGGTTTTTTGTTTGTTTAGGTTTTTTGTTTGTTCATTTTTGTGCTTGTGGTTTTGATTCTTTTTTTTCTTTCCCCCCAGAGACTGCAGCGTCCCTCTTTCTCTGTCTTTCATTATCAAAAATGGTTTGGGTTTGTCTGCTTTTGGGCCAGGCAATTCCTGAGATGATTCCCATTCATCCTGCTGCAAAATATTCTTTTAAAGGCAATTTACCTCTTATGCATTCTTCTGGAGCAATATCTGGACCTTTGTGGTGCATTCAGAATAACTGAGATTATAGAAAAGGAAAAATATCTCTAGAAGGGCTCTGCTATTTTTCACATGCCCAGGGGGAAATGGAAAAACATGTCAGAAGAAAATACGTAAATACTGTAAATACTTCTAGTTCATTTACTATCTTTCTGTCTAGTGTCTGCCATTAAAGTCTTTGATCTGCTTATTTTATTTTGCCCAAATGACGGATTGCATTACTGTGTCATTTTCGACTTCTTTTACAACTGACTTGCTAGCGAGGTGTCCGGACCTGCTTTGAATCAGCACCATGGACAGAGCTCCCCAATTAACCCTTCGTTCCCCTTGCCATCCAGCAATTTCATGAGCAGTGGAACCAACAGGACCGGTTCCCGAACACTACAGTATTTCTCTCACTAGGAGGTGGAGTTCCACTTCTCTACCAAGACACCAGCTCTCAAGTAATCTGAAGAAGATAATGTTTTTGAGACTTCTCTGTCAAATCCGACAGTTATGAAGTTATGAAGTTTCTCATTTTTTTGGTCAAAGAATTAATTGGGTAGCAGGATAGTGAAGCAGTTTATCAAATTCATGCCTATTACTGCTCTTAAAAAGGCAGAGGAGGAAGGCAAAGCTGGGTGACTCACTGCTCAGGAAAACTGAGTTCATGTGCAATTTAAAAAAAAAAGAATTAGTAATTGGCTGGTTTTGGCTGGGATAGAGTTAATTTACTTCACAGTAGCTGGTATGGGGCTGTGTTTTGGATTTGTGCTGAAAACAGTGTTGATAACACAGGGCTGTTTTCGTTCCTGCTGAGCAGCGCTTACCCAGAGCCAAGGGCTTTGCTGCCTCTCCCCCCACCCCAGCAGCGAGCAGGCTGGGGGGGCACAAGGAGCTGGAAGGGGACACAGCGGGACAGCTGACCCCAATTGACCCAAGAGATGTTCCAGACCATATGACATCATGCTCAGCAATAAAACTAGGAGGAAGGTTGGCTGGGGGGGGGCACTGCTTGGGGACTGGCTGAGCATCGGTCAGTTAATGGTGAGAAATTGTTTTAATTTACACCACTTATCTTTCTCGGTTTTTATTTCTGTTTGCAATTTTCCTTTTCATAACAATTTGTTGTCGTTGTTGTTATTTTATTTTATTTCAATTATTAAACTGTTCTTATCTCAACCCATGAGTTTTCTCACTTTTACCTTTCCAATTCTTTTCCTCCCATCCTGCTGGGAGGGGGGAATTGAGCGAGCGGCTCTGTGGTGCTTAGTTGCCACCTGGGGTTACACCATGACAGTCCTAAAAGGAGGTTCAATACATGACAGAACTTCTCAGTCATGTCTGAATGAGGTAGAACATGAACTTGGATCACACCATTTATTCTCAGATCTCTAAATATCTATTATGAGTTACCCAGTGACCATACTCATAATTTTGCAAAAATCTTTTTTTCAAAAGGCATAAAGAAAAAAAAACCCGAAAACAACCCAAGTGTGAAAACAATGTGGAAAAGTAGAAACCACGACCCCATTTTGTATTCAAAGACAAATATCTTTGTCCACACCATTTTATTGCTAAACCTTCCATGAATATGGATGTGTTTGTGTACAGAGATGCACACAGAGCTGCACATTTAGGTGATTCTAGCATGAAAGTTATGGACATTGCTCATGTATTCCTGAGGCCACAGGACTGCCAGAGCTTTCAGCTGTGTCTTTTTCTGAGAAGTACATATCAAAGGCTCAGACGACTTTTATCTGAACATTAGCTAGATAGTAGATCATTTAGAATAGAAGAAATTGAGAATGAATAAGACAGACATAATGAAACAACAGTCTTCCACTTCTCCCTGCCTGCTGTGTCTTGTCTGTCAGTCTTGTTCTGATTCCAGTAAGTCCAGGCTGCAATAAACCCCACACCACTTCTGTGTCCCTAGGGAAAACCTCTTTTTGTCATCTCTCAGGCCTGGCCTTTCAGATGTCTTTTAGTCTGTTATACCTTTACTGCTTTATCTCCCTGACTGTTTTCTTTCTTCTCCATCCTTTGATTTTCCAGGAAACTCCTGTTTCCAGGTAACACCAGTCTGAACTGCCATCCCAATTCCCTCCTTGTCCAAGAATTCACCAGCCAGCAGAAGACAAACAATAACCTTCTTTCCTACAGACCACTGGCACCTTTTTGAAGGACCATAGTACAGGTAAGAGACAAGTAAACCCCAAAACTGCCCATCATATATCTTCTTATTTTTTGTCTTTTTGCAAATCAGATTCTGCACACATTGCCATGACTGCATAAACTTTGTTGTGCACACATGCATGTTTGGGGTGTCACTCTTCTGTATTTCTTTCCTTTCATTTCTATCCAATTAATCTGAGAAGATATAAAAAAGAACAGAATGTAATTCAGAATGCTTCATATTTCAGAGGTAAGTTTCAAGCCACACGTAAATTAAATGTTATTGTTTTCCAAGTGCTGTCAAAGATGTTAGCCGAATTTGATCAACAATAGTAAAAACATTGACAGCTTCCTTAAAGATGTCCCTGGAAAGTGATGAAGACTTTAACATCATATGTTAAAGACAAATCAAGGGCAGAATTTCTCTCATTTGATCATCTTTCCAACAATAGTAAAATTACATGCCTGGTTATACTTTCACCATGCCACTGATGAATTACACTGGACTTCTTTAAAGACTGTAATCACTGGTAGCAAAGGAAAACCCAGTTCTTATTTTAAAAATATTGCCTAATAACTTGTAATAAAAATTTAAATTTTAATTTTAAGAACTTTATTATTCTATAAAAAAATTTAAAATTTAAAATAAAATATTATATTCTTAAAATATAAAATTATTTTCTTCACCTCTACAATTCTTTATCCCATGAATAAATGCCATTATTGAACACCAATATTTATTACTTTTATTTAATAAATAAAAGTTGAATTAATATAGTCAAGAAATGCTTTGGCTAAAAGATGCCGTTCCCTGTATCTCTCACAGCAAAACGTTCGCACTGTGGTGCTTGGAACACTGTCCGAGAGACCTAATATGCTCCTGTTGACAAACCGCGCATCTGATCTACTTTTTAATTATTAGTGAAGATGGCCATTTCCTGTAAATGCAGAGCGTGAGAAATGGTAACGATATTTTGCCCATGTGTGTATGCAGGTATGTATTTAATTTAGGAAAAATCAGAAAGGGAGTAACTGCGGGGAATTGCCATGCATAACCTAAGTGTTTTTATGCATCCTTAAAAGCCTCAATTGTTGAAGTCTGTATCAGAGAAGATACAAACTTACCAGGCTTTGCCAGAGTTAGGCCAGGTGCACAAGCTGTGAAAACTGTACTAAATTATCACATTTTCTAAGCCTTGCACAGCCCTGAGTCAAATGATACCTTCAGGGTTAACAGCATCAACTCATGAGTCTCCCTGAGCTGGAGGGGAAGCCAGGAGGGAATCAAAGTTCGAAAGCTTACATCTAAACCAGGGAGTTAGGTCTAGCTACCTTTGCCTTCTCTAAGAGGAAGATTTCTACTCATCTGACGGTTGCTTCAAATAACTGCCGCTGTGGCACTGAAGTTTTCAATACCTCTTGAAGTGAAGGTGGAGATGACAGCCCTCCTGCTCCCACTCAGCTGTCAGAAGGCTTGGCCGTACTGCGATCCGCTGGGAGACATGAGACCAGGTGGAAAATAGACCAGATGGAAAGTACCTTGGACAACAGGTAAGTAATACAAACCACTTTTAGTATATTTACCAATATTTTAATGTAATAAATCCAAACCAAAATGCACCTCCAATAGTTCCTTGACAAATTTTCTTTGTCCAGCAGTAAAACCTGTCTTCTTCAAATACCTCTTGGTACAAAATGAGGGAATAAAGAAAGCTCCTTTTGTGAATGACCTTGAGAATCCTGGAACAGTTTTCAAAATCAATTACTCTGCTGTGTTATGCTTAAACAATAATAAGTTAACCTATATGATTTGGTTTTCTGAAATCAGTTTAGAGAGAGCAGCTCTCTGGGAACTAAAACTATAAGCATTCAAATAAACTGCTTTGTAGGCTCCATACTGAAAGTTAGATCTCAGCTTGTATGCAATATGCATTTTGTGATCAGTTTCTGTAATCAGAAAGAGTTAAAAAAAAATAAAATTAGTTGTGGATACCTTAATGTTTAGCTAAAGCAAAATAAGGTTTTGGAATTCTTTCAGAAGTAAATATGGAAGATTGTGTCTCTCACAGATATTGTCACATATTGTTTCCTGTTGACTATGTTATCAGATGGAACAGTAATAGTATAACTAAAAAGTTCTAAAAGTATTTACTGGAAAGACATTCTCAATACTTATTTAGACTTTACTTTTCTTACAAAGTGGTTTTATTACCTTTTTGATTACACATTTGTGGTTTCCATAAATGCTAGCAAATCAGGTCATACAAATGTGGATACTTATTCAATTTCTGGTGCAATCCAATTTCTGAAGCTAAGATAGTTTTCTAATATAAAAATTTCTGAGTCTTTTTCCTAGCACAACAAATTAACCAACCAAGTTTTAAAGTCTTAATTTCTAAATTTAACTGCTGCAAAATATCCCGGTAATGCTTTTGGCAATTTAATGAAAAAAAAAGACTGTGCACTGGCATCCTTCTGAAAAGCACATAAAAATAAATCCCTACGAATGCATTCTTTGCTTTAATGGTTAGTTCATGCAAATTTAACTGTCCTAGATGACATGTTTTAATTTCTGCTTCTGCCTCTGGACAAATGCTAAATGAAGTTTTACTGACAACATCTCAAGCACTGTACGCAACATGAGGATTTAGCAGACCTCAGCATTTTTGTGAAGAATGAAAGCATGCACTACTGCAGACATTTTCTTAACCCTGTTTTTTGATGATTTTGACTTTTCCTCTAACATGAAGTACAATCTTAAGAAAGAATGAAAGGATTATTTTCTGTTTCTTACTCATTGATTTTCAATGAGTAATGGATCAGGTCTGTGGAAGAAAAACAAAGATGTTACAATAGGAAGGAATTTCTCAGGATTTTCTCCCTCAAACACGGTATGTTTTTTTTCCCTTCAAGCATCTGTAAATCCTGATGCTTCTCTCAGATACATTGAATTTTTTAGGTCACAAAGGGGTTGACGTCTCCTCTCTTCCTCCTAAATCAGTGTTATTATTCATTAAATACTTACAGTGGAGCATTTCTTTGGTACTTGGTTGATTTGAGTGCTTTGCACGTTGCAGAACTGAGCCCAAAAATGAAGGAGCTGGCTGAGAATGGTATTTCCAGGCAAAGCTGTGTTTCTGCAGTGTTTGGGGATCAGATTCTTTCTCCAGTGATAAGATTTGTACAAAGCGGAATTCTGTATTCCTAAACATTATTACTCATACCTTATGATCCTCAGTGAGTGAATAAGGAACAATTTTTTTAGAATGGAAATTATTCTGTATGATGGTAAAATAAAAAATATTGTGTTTTAGCCCCAGCCCCCAACTAAGCACCACGCAACCACTCACTCACTACCCCTCCACCCATTGGGATGGGGGAGAGAATCGGAAAAAAAAAGTAAAACTCATGGGCTGAAGTAAGAACAGTTTAATAGGACAGAAAATAAGAAACTAATAATGATAATAATAATAAAATGACAATACTAATAAAAGGTTTGAAATATACAAAACAAGTGATGCACAATGCAATTGCTCACCCCTCGCCGACCGATGCCCAGTTAGTTCCTGAGCAGCGATCTGCCCCCAGGCCAACTCACCCCCAGTTAATATACTGGGCACGATGTCACATGGTATGGAATACCCCGTTGGCCAGTTGGGGTCAGCTGCCCTGGCTGTGTCCTGTGCCAACTTCATGCTGGCTGCCCGCCGGCTGGGCATGAGAAGCTGAAAAATCCTTGACTTAGTCTAAACACTGCTTAGCAACACCTGAAAACATCAGTGTGTTATCGACATTCTTCTGCCACTGAATCCAAAACATAACACTATACCAGCTACTAGAAAGAAAATTAACTCTGTGCCAGCTGAAACCAGGACAAATATGCATGAATCTCCCTAGCTGGTACAATAGTCCAATAGGGATCTGTCTGCTTACATACAGATCTACACATCTTTCAAATAAATCATGGATTCAGATGGAAAATAAAGAAAATTAAGAGCACCACATGGATTTGAAACTACCCCTGGGAGAACTAGGATCCACAATCTAATGAACGGATTACACCCATCTATCAAAGATTCATCCCATAAATGTACAAAGAGGTTATACTCCAGAAGAAAACAGAACCATCTGCAGCAATCTGTGACACACAAGTGCAGAGGCAGAGCTGACTGCTAGAGGATTCTCCTGAAGGTTTCTGAGGCTTCCTGAGAATTGTGTTACACACAATTGACTGAATGTAGAACATACTCAAGTATATATCATGTATTATTTTCTCTCTGATCATTAGAATGCCTTGAAATAAGTTATCCAACTATAAACTGCTAAGGCGATTCAACTCTTTCATCAGTTTAGTGAACTATTCCCAAACAGCGTCTGTGAGTGGAAATTCCTTCTGAAACATGAGAGAAGGACCAGAGGACCACTTGCTGAGCAACATGCCTTTTAAAGCTAGTCTTTGTTGCTCACGTTGGCACTGTTTCAAATGACCTAAACTACCTCTAAGCAAGTTCAGTTGGATACTGGGTGTGATCTAGTCAATGGGCCGTGTGTGCGAAGGCTGACTTAATAGCCTCAAACACTATTTTGCTGGAATGGAGCTGTACTGCACTGCATCCTACTTCAGTGGCACATTAGTGAGCTGTGTGATATTATTTGGTTTTCATTGCACATTGACCTATGTACTATATTCCATTAATATATCACAGAGCTTCATTTTTCTTTTCCTGTGAGAAACCCTTTGATTAAATTCATCGAACAATGAAAAGTCATCAGTTTTTATAGTGCTTGAGGACTTACTGAATTCTTAGAAAGTAATTTTTGTTTATTTCAGTGAACTGAAACAAATACTTAGTGTTAGGTACTCTTTTTAAAGCTATGCTAAGTAAGGATGAATTTGCTATCCTTTTTCAGATTTAGCAAAGTGCATTCTCAGAGCTTAGCTTTGTGTTCTGAAACAGGTCAAACCTAACAAATATTGAACAGCTCTCTTCTGAATAGCAGTTTTTACTATGCTTTCAGAAATTTGCCTCTTCATTATTTGTGGAGTATATAGAAAAATAATTCTCATCAAAGATTTTTATCCAAAACAATTCAAGATTTAAATATCAGCTGCTTACGAGGAACAACTCCTACCAAAAAGTTTTAGTGGAAATTATTTGGCAAATATATTTACTTCATCGATGTAAGACAGTTGCAGTTCAGCAAAAAGAAAAGTTGGTAATATGATTGACATTTTTGATCTCAAGCCCCTTTATGATTTTCCTTTCCGGTATTTGATGTTCAGTTAAATCCTTGGTCTATTAACATGGGTATACTAAAAAACATATGTATTTCAGGAACTTGCATTTCCAGCCACTGGAAGAAATAAAGGTGGAGGGCCAATGTATAGATTTATGTACTGCACATTGAGGAGCAAATCACACTCCGCACTGTCTCACAACATATTTAATTTACACATCAAAAAGTTTGCCCTGAATCTGCTGATCTTTTTAGCTTCCTTATAGTCAATAAGAAGGGATAGGTATGGAGATGTGGATTTTTTTTCAGTATAAAATAAGTATCTGCAATATGATAGGTGCTTCTTGGGGGGAATTAGCTTACACTGAAGTAACTACCTTCTAGACAGGTTAAGTCAGGCAAGAGGAATCATTACAGAAAAGGTAAAAGATAATCCTTACCACACAAAAGGGGACTAATTGCACATTAAAAAAGGAAGCATATAAAACACAAGAGAGATTGCAAATAAAATAACATGATATAAGCAAACATGTTCTATTGAACTGTGAAGAATGTACAACCGCTGTTAATGAACATCACTTTAAGTGGCATAAAATTTTTTGCTGTAGAGTATCCATCCAGTGCTACTGTGGCCAAGACAAACTTCTGCAACCTGTTTTGTCCTTGTCCTTTCTCTTGCAGAAATGGTATCCATATTCATATCGTTAGACGTTGCTGAAACCAGGCACATGAGGGAGGTGAGGCTGCTGCCGCTGCAGACCCCCATCTGGCACTGCTCCTTCATGTGTGGGCAGATGAACTCCTCACCATATCTTACAAATGCTCCTTGTTACCCTTTTTTCTGATGTGATGACAAAAGAGAGAGAAGTTCATAATAAGACAGGTAAAGTATATAGGCACCATATAATTTAGTGCAAATTCTACATCCTCAGTGAATGGGAAACTTCCTGAATATAGGCTCAGTATACTGCGAAAAAAATACATATTTCTTTTTTAGACTATGACATTTAGTACCAATAGAAATTACATGGCTAAACAAAAACAGAATATTCTTTAACTTTCCAGATGTTACAGTCTTCAGGCAACTAAATGTGGAATTCAATTGTCCAAGCACACTTCTTCTAGAGCCATTTTTGATCCCCTGCAGCATCCAAAAAATCCAGACAGGACATGGGTAGATATGACTCAGTCACTAGGCAAGACAGAATCCCATCTAGAGTGACAGCTGGAAGCAAGGAGGGGATTATTAAGGATTAGAAACCTACAGCTTAGCAATTGAATCCTGCCTATAAGAGTCTCTTTTTCTAGTGCTTTTCTAAAGACCAGAGAATCACCAGAAAAAATGGACATGGAAAACGTGCAGAAGCAGGTGTGTCTTCCTTTGCGTTGTGTGTCTTCAGCCGGCGATATCCATGGTTGCAGCGAAATAGGAAGGGCAGATGCTATAGATGAATTGTTCAGAAGGGCTGGATAATTTTATAGGCAATAATAACATTTGTAGTTATCCATGTAAAGATGAGGGCAATCAAATGTTATGCTTCAGGGAATAAGGCAATCATTACAGAGGAAAACAGGAATCTGTCCACTTCATTGTCTTTCTCCGTGAATGGTATTACTTACTTTGTGAAATGTACTATATTGCTTTGTCTTTTTCTGAAGCAACCGTATGGTTCAGTGATCTGTTTCCATACAGTGACAGCCACGTATTTGTGTCTCTTAATTTAAAAAGTATATTTCAGGTTTAAGGTAATTAGTGATGTCTCTTTCATTTTGAGAAATTTTTGGAGCAAAATAAACAAGGCTTCTATAAAAATAGTATCGTTAGTATTAGCGCAGAGAGCACTGTGTATTTTTCTTGAAAATCTATACCAAAAGAACCCTTACTTATTCTTAACTTAAAAGAACACTCTTTTCTTACTGTCAACTCATTTATATTTTTATGGTGAAAAAAGGTTATAAACGATAAAAGTTTAATCAAGTATGGGTCTGTTCAGAGCTAAAATTCTAATTCCACTAACAGAAGGTTGATAATAGCTTTGAAGTGCAACAACACTTTCTGCCCACACACAGTAATGACCTGTAGGGGATAAATGTGCCAAAAGGGAAATCCATGCACTGTTTGATTTACAACCTCGTTTTTAATGATGGGTCAAAGAAATAGCAACAGAATGCACTTGTAAATCCTTCTGTTTTTCAGACTCAGCTTTCAGAAAGAGAATATGATCAGATAATTTAAAGTTGCTTGTGTCAATTGGAGAGTAGCTCTATAGGCTGTGATTTTACAAAGGAACTGAGCCTTATTTAATGCACTACTTGCAGGTTTTGCAGTAAGAAAGTGAAAAAAGTGTTTGCTTCAAAACTGAAATCAAGAGGTTGTTTGGATCAGGCTATTTACCTCTTCCTGTAACCAGTGCGGTAAAGTAAAAAAAAGCTGATGATCACACCTTTCAGACACTTCAGCCAAGTTTTGTGCGATCTATGGTTTGGGTCACAGACTTGTATATACTTTTCTACTGTCACAACCAGGAATGAGTAGCTGGAACCAAAGATTAAAGATTGGGAACTTCTTTGGCTGACTGCTGCTGAAACTAGTATCTCACTAGCTTCTTTGTGACTTGTTTGTTTATTTTTTTTTCTGGTTCTGATTAAGATTATGGGACTCCCTTTGCATTTCAAGCCAAGTATGTTCTTAAGGGTAATACTTCATCTAGGAGTAAGGCACAAAAGATTTTTGGCCAATTTGACACCTGGCCCCTTTTGAAGTCCAAGAAAGTAAAACCAAGTAAAACCAGCTTACATACATTTTCATATCAGCTTGAGAGGAAATACCTATTCCACACTAGCTCCACGTGCACTAACTCTAAACCATGTAGAGTGGGAGTCCAGGGAGATCCCACCTGTGGCAGGAAGCAGTGCAGATACTTTGACTTAGGAGGCAGGACGATCTACTGTGGGAGATGCGTAATATGGCCAACAAGCATCGGTCTCTGTTCAGCACCTTTGATCCAGGGCAACATCCCCAGTGAATAACATGTGCAGTCATTGTCCTGGGGATGTGCTGCTGCTGTTATCCCTAGGACTTCACTTGAAGCTACCATAGGTATTTCTGCATGGGCTGCAATCCTATCTCTACTGGCCCTACAGAGGCAAAAGTAAGTGTGGATGCACCGCATCAAACAAAGACCCAGCTAGTATTCTTCCTCCGGCAGCTGATGGCAGCTGTCTGTCTGGAAAGAATAAAAAAATAGCAGACGTATAAAAAAATTCAGGAGCAATATCATTGCTATACCCAAGCTGCACTTCAGAATATTTGTAAAGGCATAAGGCAAAAATCAATTCTTTGCTTATGTATGTTGTTTCAGTGGAGTTCCTCTGCATTTATGCAAGGTAAGAAAGCATTTGTTGTAAATGCAAATAAAGGCCTGTGACCACAGGAGACATGTTTCTTACTTTTTGTACCTCGGATATACCTTATATCTGCAAAAGTAAGAAATGTGATTCCTGTCTATACAGAGTGTTTGTTCTTGTGTGTGTGTACATCTAGAATACACAACTTCACTTATATACATACATATTAACAGTCAACATATACATTTAAATACATGATACACATGCACACCAGTATAGATGACCAGTTCTGATTAGTTTGTGCTTTTAAGTTATTATTGGTAAAATAACCCCACAAACAGTATTTTCAAAGGAGTTTAAGGTGATCAGCACTGGTTTTAGGTAGAACATTTAGTTAAATCTTTAGGTACTGAGGTCATGTTTAATTTATTGATAACTGACTTCATGTTTAGTTTATAAAAATTGCAGATTATGTTGCCATTTTTACTCATGATCGGTGAACCATGTTCCATATCCAGTTTTTAGCAAAAGAAATCAGGTCTTCATTAAATCAAAGCCCAAGCTGTAAACGTAAAAACGAAAAGAAAAAAAAATCCCTCAATGCACTATCAGCCCATTAAATTTTGACATATTTCAAAACCATATATATACATGCTAAATCTAGAAAAGCCTATTAAGTGGTGCATTTTGTTGTGAAAACAGCATATTTAAAGAAATCTACTTAGGGAAAAAACTTTACATTATTTTTGCTTAAATTAAAAGAATGGGAAATTTTATTATCTCAGCTTTCTGGTTTTGAAAACCAAACAGAACTTAATAACAGTTTCAAAGAGGAAATTAATCACAGTGCACAATGGGCCTGGATAACCCCAAAGGAAAAAAGCCCAAACAAACCCACAAACCAAACCAAACCAAACCAACAAAAAACCCACAACCACTCTAATTAAGATGTGAAAACAATTTTATCTATTATAAAATAAGCACTTACAAATAGTTCTGCAAAAAAAGTAAATATTAAAATAGTGTCTGGCAAGAAGGAAATCTATCTCAGTGCTGCTATATAAAAAGCTTCTAGGAGCAGATCATGTTTATCCATGTTGTTATAAAATAGAATGATAGTTCTCTAGGAAAAATGCATTTATAGTGTAACACATTTCTACCACATGTATAAAAATTTCATGCATTGTGATATGTAGCATAAATCAATCACAGACACTTTCCATTATCCCTAAACTCTGTAAATGCTTGTATGTTTTGAGTTCTAGGCAGCAAAAGGTGTGTATTAACAATGAATTTTATTTTTCAGTTGTTTCCAGCATTCACTAGACCTTTTGGACTGCCATTTAGCATGGAGATCTATTGTGGAAATTGCAACTGTTCATTTCGTCTGTTATGGCCACATGGGACCTTAAAACAAATGAACAGAAACTGTCTTTGCCTGCAGGAGCTCACAAACTGCGGGTAAGCCAAAGACTAAGAGGACAGGAGACAATCATTTAGAAGCATGCTACTGCTAAGTATAAGCGATGGACGAATAACAGTGTATCTTTTGGATGGTTAATTATATGGAAATCTGATTAAAAATAAAAGGTTTCCAAAGTCTAATAGAGAAAAGTCTTGGAAAAGTCTGAAAAGCCAAAATACAAGGAGCTATCAGTCTATGGTAAAGTCAGAAAGCACCAACCAGAGACATAGTTTTACTAAACTTATAATTGAAACATGGTTCATTGCAATTTAACCAGGCAAATGGAGAACACACCTGACAGTGGTGAAAACGTGGAATACTACCTCCAATAGATCTACTTAAGCTGTTACAGAGAACATCAAGGAAAGGAATGCAGGTTTTGATCCAAAGTTATCACTGTTAATGACTGGTAATGCTAACTGAAATGCTTCTATCTGCCTAGAGAAGCTAAATAAGCTTGAACCTTATACTGCTTATGCCCATTTTTGTAAGTAATAACTCATCATAGTCTGGTTTGTCACCAGCTGTTCACAATTATGTAAGAAGTGATGAAAATAATAGGGAATACTTGAATTCCTGCTCACTATCTCAAGAGCCACCAGCTCAAAAGCTTTTTATTAGATCAATAAATACAGCAGCAGTTACAAAACCATTCTGTTGCTCACATCAAGTGTAAAGATGGGTGCTTGGGTCTAAACCCAGAATTTACAAACTGATTATCATAAATCAGATATCATCTTGCAGAAGATTATTTTAAGTCACTGGAGAATATGTAATAAAGCATCTAACTTCCAGACTTTTTGGTAGAAGTACCACAAGC
Organism: Leptodon cayanensis; assembly: GCA_027564655.1. NCBI lineage: Eukaryota > Metazoa > Chordata > Aves > Accipitriformes > Accipitridae > Leptodon > Leptodon cayanensis. The sequence continues at coordinate 22,936,296 of JANXJC010000013.1, forward strand.
ACTTTGTACACCTATCTTTGAGAACAAATTCTAAGCTCTAACAATGAGTTTACAGTAGAAGGGAGTATCTGCTGCTCTGAAAAAAGAAAATTCAAATCTCATGTATTTTCCATCTGGGAGATTTCTAATACACCTTTCAGTCTTGTATAAAAGCAGCTTCACCATCAACCCATACAGGAAGGCAATTTAATTTGGCTTAATAGGTACTTTCATTTTAAGCATTGCAGCGTGCAGTTTCTTTGCTTCATATTAGCAAAATGCTGCTTGTTATTTGAAAGGAAAGCCAATCCTAGTACTATCTCAGTATTCACAAAAGCAATAGCTTTTTCTTTCTTTCAAACATTAACTGAGCTAGATCCAAGTACATATATGCAATTTTAACAGTGCTTTTTTTCTTCTTTCTCAATATTCTTTCTTCTACAGTAAGTGTACACCACATACTAAGTTTTAAAGCATGATAGTCTAACCCGATTTAATTGGAAAGTGTGATATGGCACCCACCTATGAAAGTACAGAGCTTTGTACAACTTATTTTAGCCTGCTTTCAGTCTGGCCTGATTTGAGTATTTATACATTATATTTTAAACCAGAAAGTGTACATGTATATTTAAATTCCTCTGAAGTCATTATATTGACAGGTGTTGAACATTATCATAGCAACGTATGAAAAATAATGTTGTTTCTATCTTTTGGATTTCTTGCTTTTAAATTGCTATAGACCTTCTCTGTTTTTATGTAGTTAACCACTTTAAGTAATTTATGAGGTAAACCCCATCTGTACTAGCTGGAGCAAGCACAAATTGTCAAACTGACTACTGAGTATTTGTTAAATAAATGAAAATCATGGTAAATCACTCATCCAGTACAAAGAGTTTAGAACTTCGTAATCCAGAATTTAGTGATGCCCTTCAGCTAAGGGAACTTCTGCTTTCCCTTTTGTCATGGATTAACCCCAGCCAGCAACTAAGCACCACACAGCCACTCACTCGCTTCCCCCCCACCCAGTGGGATGGGGGAGAAAATCGGGAAAAGAAGTAAAACTCGTGGGTTGAGATAAGAACGGTTTAATAGAATAGAAAAGAAACTAATAATGATAATGATATCACTAATAAAATGACAACAGTAATGATAAAAGGATTGGAATATACAAATGATGCACAGTGCAATTGCTCACCACTCGCTGATTGACGTCCAGTTAATCCCCGAGCGGCGATCCCCCGCCCCCACTCCCCCCAGTTTACATACTAGATGTGACATCACATGGTGTGGAATACCCCTTTGGCCAGTTGGGGTCAGCTGCCCTGGCTGTGTCCCCTCCCATCGTCTTGTGCCCCTCCAGCCTTCTTGCTGGCTGGGCATGAGAAGCTGAAAAATCCTTGACTTGGTCTAAACACAACTCAGCAACAACTGAAAACGTCAGTGTGTTCTCAACATTCTTCGCATACCGAACTCAAAAACATAACACTATACCAGCTACTAGGAAGACAATTAACTCTACCCCAGCTGAAACCAGGACACCTTTCATGTCTAAGCAAGCTGGAATAATCTTATCTGTGTGTGCCTCCTGAAAACAGACTTTGTCCTCACATTTAATTGTGATAAAAATCATTACAGGGAGACGAAGGAGGTTTTGAATGATCCATGTCTAATGTAGCCACTTGGCTTCCTTATCTCCATACGTGAACGTCATCCCACAAAAAAGTAGCAAAAGCAAAACTTGAAGTATGTAGGTGTTCAAATCAGTTGAATGTCCTATATCTGCATACGTACAGTTTAGGTTCAGTTTTCATAGGTGGAAGGTATCACATTTCTGAGTGGTGTTCTCTACTGAGAATCTTATCTCAAAGAGGTGCTGCCATGAGATGATAAATGGTTGGGGCACTGTTAAAGCTTGCATTATGCAGTGAACAATTATTTCTTAGATTTACAGTGAAAAGAATTCAGGCACAGACCATTTGGCAAAGTTTTGGGACTGTTTTGCCTTGCCCCACATTTTCCTTCACCAGCCTTTCTCCCCTGCTCCCTGCAGTCCCCCTGCACTCCTGGAACATGTGTACCTAGTGCCCGTGCTGCAATAGAAAAAAAGCCAATGCCATGATGCAGGAGTGGAAGATGGGAGAAGATGAGCCTTTCCCCTGTGCTTTCTGCCTGGGTTTTGTGCCTGGAATAGCCATTTGTGCCTTGCTTAGGGCAGTTGACAATACTCAGGCTTGCCAAGCAGAGTCTGAGCTTGTGGGAGATTGGGACCCACCAGGATCCTGCTGCGTTCTGTGCCCTAGGAGACATGGCCCACCTCAGTTCAGGTCATGTATCTAAATCCGGGCTCTATCTGCTCCTCTTCACTAGAGTACTTGCTGCTGAATTGATGGCAAAAGACAAAAGCCATTGATTCAGTCTAAAAAGAAAGAAGAGAAAAAAAAGGCTGATTTTGAAGTTCAGAAATTCTGGAGGAGTCTGTTATTTCAATCCTGGCAGCAGACACCTTTGTAACTTGCTATCCCCCATGAACAGAGTCACAAGAAGCAGAGATCTAGGATTATAACAAATAATTTGCAGACATTCAGGCAAATGCCTTTGGCTGCTGCCATCTAGCACACTGTAATAGCTATCTGGTGCCCACCCCATATGAGAAATGAGTAGAGATAGGCTGTGACCCTCTCCTGATACATGTTCTGATCTCCAGGACTGCTGAGCCAGAGCTTGTGAAAAAGTCTTTAGAAGATTCTGTTCCTGCATCTCCAAGATTTGGTGATTTTTTTTCTAGCCCATTTTACTGGTCATTAACCTATCATAAAAGGACCCTAGGAGGAGTAGGAATCTCTTTCTAAGGCTTTAATTTTTCTCTCCTATGTAACACTTACATGAAGGAACATTATCTTTTAATCTGGCAACCCAGCATGCAAACCACCAGAAGCTGCATTTTGACTAGTGAAAGATGAACCTCAAAAGCCTGCAAATTCTTTTCACTCAGACAGTGTCTAAATGGTAGTATTGTTATTTAAATATCTTCAGTCCATACATTTGTGATGGAAATTTCCCTACTTTATGCATTCTTATAAGATTTCCAGGTAAAATGGAAAAACAGAAAAAGGTTTAGATGCATTTTTAAGCTTCAATTTTCACATCAGTGTGCTTAACCCTTATTTTAACTTCCATATTTTTTCAGCCTGGAAATAAAATCCTGCAAATTAAAAATACAACAGTAACCCAGAGACATGAGTTAGTTAAAAACTGAATATTGTAGAACTTCATCAGTTAAAAAGATCTTTTAAAAGCTACTTTTCTGCTATTTGCACTAGTTGTCTGCGTAGCTGAATGATGAAAGCATGTGGCTTGAAATAAAATATGGTTGTGCATCAATTTCTTTTAAGTTTTCAAATGAGGATATGGCTATGCTATTGAACATGACTATAGCAGACTATCAGCTGAGATTTAATGGACATCCATGTGTGTGCATCTAACTATGCCAGCTGTAAGGTAAAGCCTGGTAGAACAAAACTCTCTCATTACTAAATAAATCTTGTACTGGGGTTTATGAAAACAGACTAACCTCTAGCTGGGTGATGTAAAGCTGCGTACGACACATGGGATGGATTAGAGTCCAGTGACAATTTCAGTAGTTATCATTACTTGGTGGGGTTAAATTGTAGAACAGGGGCCTTAAGTCCCGTAATCCTGAGAGTCGCACTTTCCTCTGTCCTTTAATTGTTCCAAAGACTTCATCTGAAGGTGAATGGAGGACAAGGCTTCCCTAGATAGTGAACAAATGCTTATATTTGGCAGTTCACAGGGTACAAATATCTGAGTGTCCAATTTGCTTTCCAAGGGATTATATTAATGTATGTGATTTAGTTGCTTCTCTTCCTTCCTTTGTCTTGCTATTTCCACCTAATGGCAAAAAAAAAAAAAAAAGAAAATAATCTTATATCTGTGATATGATTTGGCACACATCTTGTATCAGTTTGGATGAGAGATTTAAAGGAATACAACTTTCCTTCTTCTTGAAAAAAAGCCAATGAAATTGTAGGGTGGAACAAAGTCATCTCAGAATCTCAAGCCTCAGATTGGGGGTTAAAATAGTCTGAATGTTGGTTAATTATCCAAGTTGCTAGTGGACAACTAGTCATAATTACTGCTCTTGTCATCTAAGATGTCGGGCTCTAAATAAAGACAAAAATTGCATGACATCTCTCAGAGCTGAGTAAAATTAGGCCAAAGCTTCATATGGGAGAGAACGAGATGGCTTCAAGTGTTCTTTAGATTAAATATTTATCATCCAACAGTCTTCAAGAGCCTAAACAGTAATGATCTTCATAACGGTGTTCTGCACCAGACCCCTGCATGTCTGTGGTGACTTTCCTACACACACTTCCATACACACTGCTGTCTGTCTGTCTCAACATGCCCATATCTGCGAATCACAATTCTTGACACCCAGGTGTCCCTCTGCACTTTAAAGGGAACTTGGATGTCCAGATGTGTTTGTGCATTTCCATCTAAAAGCTGTGTGTCTTAAAATTCATGCTTAAGTATATGATGCATTCTTACTAAGTCCCTGGGTCTCAAAGAAAAGAACCAGTATCTAAGGTGTCACTAGATTCTGGGAGAGACATACTTTCTACATTTTGGAATAGTCTCTAGCTAGCAGATATTTGACTTGAAGCATTTTACAGGTTTTTCTTTAACATGGGGGCATCATGGCTGCATATTGACCAAGAGTTAATAAACAATGCAAACAAGAACTGATTGTAAGGAGTCCTGGTGTGGGCGGTAGGCCATGATCAATAAGTCTCTTTTGTCTTTTTCTCAAGAAGAAATGCCTGTTTCTTTGGAGTGATGGTATAATTAGTTTCCTGAGTAAGATTCTAGAAAGAACTTTAAATAGATCTATAAAATTTCCAACTGTCTTCAGAAAGTTTCTCTAGCAATGGAGTTGTCTGAATACTGTTAATTGTTGCATCCAAAATTTAGGCAGAACCTTTTTACTGGCCACCATTTCTATGATATCCTGAAGTGAAGACTCAGATCTGAATGTTTTCTCTCATAGAGTTTTTCTTGTAACACTGAAGCTGGCTTTTACATGGTGCTATCTCTACAGTTAATGACAGAGCTCACAAATAAAAGCAGTATTTTTTGCATATTGGCCAGCTGCCCAGTGGACAGATTTTCATTTCACTTCATCCCCAAGCTGTCACAAAATGGAGCTTTGTGACTGACCATTTTCTGATGCAGGTTCCTATTTCTGGTTCTCACTGAAGTCCCTGCTCTCTGTTCACAGGCATATGGCAGTGCTGTGCCATGCATCTCAGCCTGAAACTAATGAAAAGAAAGAAATCAGAAACCAGCCTCAGTCACTCCTATTGATCCTTGAGTCTCAGTGACAGCAGCTCCAGCACAGAGGACACAACATTACTGATATTTTCTGTGATGTTCTTATAGCAATGACAGAATATTGGGGGAAGAAACAACTAGCCTGTAGCAAGTATCCAAGCCTCAACGCAATCTGGATGCAAACCAGAACCCAGATCTCAAAATACTAATGGTGGTGATGGATGATTTCTTGATGGTGCGGAGTGGAGGGCAGGCATCATTTCTCATCTTTGTTGACCTCTTTGCAACATTTAATGCAGACAAGTGATCAGGAGAGATTACTGAAGGAAATGGCAAGGCTGCATAATGAATATATCAAAATAGTCTAACATCTCTCTGGGTGTATATAGCTCTAATAAAGTGACAGGAAATGTCATGTTTGTCCCCTGACTTCACAGCTATCATTTTTCTGTTTGAACTTATTCAATAACTACAGACAGATCCTAGAAATGTTGGACTCATCATGAACTTAGTGCAGCAACTACACAGCTCTCATCATGCTTATCATCGCCAGAGAGAGCAAGATGGGGTCAAACGTTGGCCAAGAACAGCTAATGGACAAAGTCTAGTTGTGCCTGAATGAAGAACAGTGAACCCCCACAAAGCAGAGATTGTGCTGAGGGGAATCAAAACAAACCAACCATTAAAATAACTTTGGGGAGCTTACAGCCTCATATCTGAAAATAACTTTTAGTGATGCAGTTCAGTATAGCAAAGTAATATCAAAGTGATTTCAAAAAGACTGGATAGCCAGTCTGTGTCTCAGTTTTTCCACAAGAACCTGGTTCACAATGAAGTAGTGAAGAGTAACTCATAAACTGTTTCCTATCTTTCAAGTTCTTAGTTTTTAGTATTGAAAATCTTCATTTACTGTGACTTGGGTATATTACAGTGGAGGAAGAAGGAGAAGGGAGAGGAGAGAATCAGAACTGGATTTTTTAAGTTTTTAACAAAGGTGAATGAACAAAACTTACAAATTTACTAACATTTCTATGAGCCATTACCTGGCTTAGAGTATTCAGAGCTTCTGCCATTAACTAATTAATTATGAGGTTGCAGTATCAGGTTTCTAGTTTATACAAAGGCCAGAAATGGATACATTTACCTTTGTATGTAGATACATTTAGCCTATGAGTTTTACAGATGATTACCAGTACTAATGGAATGACGATTCCAGCTTCAGCTTCTGCCTGTTCTCACAAACATTGTTTCCACCCCAGATTCTCCAGCTTTCCTTCTGTGGTCTCTCCTTATGCACTCTGTTCACTGTTAGGGATCTCTTCACTTCCAGTGCTTTCTTGTTCTGCTCTCCATCTTCTTACTCATTAGAGTCCCTCCATTTCCCCAATGCAGATGTATATTTTCCAAACAACAGGTGGTAAGTCTTTGATCCAAAACACAAATGCCCCAAACTATGGCCATGAAATTGTTATAAGAGTTGTTTTAAGCATAGTAAAAAAAAAAAAAAATCCCCCCCCCCCAAAAAAAAGGCTTTGTGTGTCTACATGAAAACCAAAATATCAAGCTGAGATTGTCAGGGAAAGGTAGGGCATACAAAAGTAGATTAAAAATTATTAGCTGTTTGACAACCTTATATATAAGTGGTGCTATCAAAATATTAATAAAATGGCTGAAGGGATGAAAGAAGTACAAGAAAAATTGTATTGTAAAAAGGCATCAAATATTAGTATCTTTCATGATAGCTTTCATCAGCAGTGAAACAAGTAAAATGACAGAACACGTATGCCTTTAATTACCTATTCCTGGATCTTATTTTTGCTCAAAATATATCACTCCATAAGTAAAGGTAAAACACAGATTTTTATCACAAGTACACAAATCAGTCTAAAACTTTGTGTCACGAGGTGAAATAGTGTTTGAAAATAATCCATAGCTTATTTTTCCTCTTGTGAACAGAAAGTTTAGCAAGATCAGACAAATTAAATCATGTTGCAGAGAAACAAATGTTTTAGTTATGTTGCATTTCTATAAAGTATCTTTGTCCAGTAATGCAATCAATTAGCGGCAATGAAAGGTCTTTATCCAAATCAACACCAGTAACTATATTACTTAGTAAGCACGAGTGCAATTTTTCATCTTTCTGAATATTTTATCATACGGATTTCCATTTATTTTGATGGATTTTTTTTTTTTAGATTACTTTCTGTCTTCACTGTAAATGCTAAGTGTGCCACTTGACTTTAATTCCAAATCACCAATATAGTTAGCAGAACAAAATGACCCAAATTAAATAGGAATGCATAACGGACGTGACAAGACATCTCTGTTAAAATGTTACATGATAGCAAATAAATAATACACAAACAAGCAGCAGCACCAGAATAAGAAGGTATAATATACATATCAATGTATGTGGCAGTCTCATATTAGACTCTCATGCTAAACTAGCTAAGAAAGAAGCCTGTGGGAAAGTGAAGCTTGGTAAATGCTTTTGTAATTGCCTGTTTAAAGAACAGTCTAAAGGTTAATTTAAAGAAAAAAGCAGAATTTGCACTGACATGGCAACTGAAGATAACTTCTTATAATGTTCTACCTACATTTAAGATAACTCTTAAAACTAGAGAAGAAAGCCAAAACTCTATACAGAGAAGAACAGTGCTCTGTAGTCTTCTGTCCAGGAAAGAACTGGCCTTTCTTTGACATTAAAATGAGCAAAAAAATTAATGTGAAAAAGAAACTATTGGTGGTTATGACAGACAATGATGGACCATAGTATGCATATGAATACACATAGAAAAACTATGCTTCATAATGTGTAAGAGCAATCATATCTTATCTTTTTTTTTCTAAGGAGAAAACAACTGGGGGGGGGGGAAGCCCCAAACAACAACAAAGGCCAGTGTGAAGAAAATAATTCATTTTTAATATGACAAAATTGAGAAAGTAAAGAATGAATAGAAGATCTTTGTTCTTCTTTTGTATTTATTGTTATATTGCACATATTGGACCATTAAAACAAAAATTATTGGTGGGAATAAAGTGAAGCCATTACAGGCCAAGATATATTATGCCACAGATGTGTAGCTCCCTCAGGCCATACTCCTTGTGAGTGACCCCCCTCCCCACCTCAGAAATACTCATGTAATCAATTCATATCCCACTGAAATGGCTGCAGTCTATCAGGGAAAAAGTCCTGTTCCCGGGCGAGTGCTACAGCTGCAGCGTGCATCGCACTGTGAGCAGGTCTCACTGTGAGAGCAGCAGACGTGATTTGCCCTGGACGTGCTGCTAGTGAAAAGTGGAACCCTCTTTCTACAGAAATAAGGACGGGAGAGGTTGCATAGCATGTCAGTTCTGCAACTTCTAGCACACTCAGTGAGCCCTGCTGTTACTTCATGTCTGTTATAGTCACGCAGCCAGACGGCTGTCCTGAGAAACTGCTGACGGTGACAACTGAGTCACATGTAAACAGTGGCTGCAGTATATTCAAGTGATGAATTTATTCCTTTTCTTCAAGTCTCTTCTTTCAATAAATTTTTCCAGATGAAAATTCCTTCATTATTTTCAGAGACAAATGAGTGGGGGAAATGACATGCCAGAACGAACTCCTTAGGGGTAACTTTGGTTCATAAACCAAAAAAGTCTCTGTAATACTTCAGCCAGAACATTTCAGGTACCTGACCACCTCCCCACTGGGGTGGCAGCTGCCAGCCCCCCCGGAGCCATCTCTGCCCAGGCTGGGCCAGCCCCATCCCTCAACCTCTCCTCGCAGGGCAACTGGTCCAGCCCCGACCAGCGTGGGGCCCCTCGCTGAACCACTCCATGTTCTGACCATATAAATTTCAAACAATTGCTGTGCCACAAGAACATTTCAACAATAAAACTCTCCTGTGAAATGGAGACAGAATCTTGTTTCTTCTCTTCTGTGCTTGAATAAAAGCGGAATAATTTTAATCTTAACTATATTCATTATTCTGATAAATTTTAAAATAACCTTAAAGTATTTGTGAATGCTAATGAACTTAATATTTATTTTGATATTGAAGACGATAGCTGTGCAGCCTAAATGTGCTCTGATCCAGAAGTTGCTCTTTCCCGCTGTTACACATAATTGCATATTACTTTGCATTCACGGCAGATTTGAATAAGAATATTTCAGCAAACTAAGATGAAGATTAAGGCATGTAAATAGTATTCTCCCTAAGATAAAACACCACACGAATCAGTACAGTTACACAGAGATAAATACCGACCAGCCAGTGAACTGCGAGATAAATTCACTTAAGTTTGCAAAAGGCTGTGAGATCTTGCAAAAGTGTTATTTCTGCTCAGTTTTATTTATGTGACTTTATTAATAAATCTACCATCACTGGAAGTGACAACAAACACCATAAAAGCAGCAAACAACTTCCCTGCCCTTTTCATGGCTAGGAATTCAGTGCGGCCACGACTATGCTGGAAATTTTACTTAGCTGTGTACCAACTCTCAGGCTGTACAGTCTGAAAACAGACAAGAGAAAACTCTCCTGCTAGGACCAAGATCTTGCAAACTTTAACAGGAAGAAAACAGAAAAAGAAGGGGCAGAGGTGGACGAGGTACAGCGAGTGAGCTAAGAGTCTCTAGAGTCCTGCTTGCTGGTTAGAATCATTAAGTTTGGAAAACACCTTTAAGATCATCAAGTCCGACCATCAACCCAACACCACCACGCCCACTACCATGTCCTGAAGTGCCACGTCTATGTGTTTTTTGAACACCTTCAGGGATGGCGACTCAGCCACTTCCCTGGGCAGCCCGTTCCAATGCCTGACAACCCTTTCGGTAAAGAAATTTTTTCTAATATCCAACCTAAACCTCCCCTGGCGCAACCTGAGGCCATTTGCTCTCGTCCTATCACTAGTTACTTGACAGAAGAGACCAGCACCCACCTCACTACAACCTCCTTTCAGGTAGTTGTTAGAGGATGCGGAGGGCTGGTGACGACAGCTGATGTTCTCCCAAAAAGCAGGCTGCGGGAGGCCAAGCCAGCCTTCCCTAACCAAGATCTGTAGAGCTGAAGGGAGCCCGGGTTTCCTGCCTGGGTGCTCCCTGCTTTGGCGGTTCGGAGGAGAAAAGCTCTTCCCATTCCATTCAAAGTTAAAATCAGACTGAAGGTCTTGCAGGGTCAAGGCCAGTATCGGCCAAAGTGTGGCTGCTTCTGTCGCTGTGTGGCATCCCACCAGCTGCGCTGAAATAATGGAAAGAAAAATTGCAGGCTTTCTGCAAACATTATCCTGGAACCATCACACATATCCATGTGTGGCTGAGCTACACCTGTAGTAAGATGATAATGTATTGCTGATTTGGTAAAATTTTGAGTGGCTTGGGAGGACTTCATAAAAAAAATAAATAAATCAAGCATGGGTGTAAAAGTAGGTCACTGTTATTCATTATCATACCATATTTTCTATACAAACCCTAAAAAACCTCTTTCTCTAAAGCACAAATTTTATCTTTACAAGATATCAGACAATAGAGAAAATCAATATGTAAAAGTCAAATATCATCCCTGTTTTTTGAATTATAACACTAGTTATATATAAACACACTCATATGTGGTAGGCTGTAATAAACATTCTCTGTTGTTTTTTTTTT
>JANXJC010000013.1:22947358-22961157 GCA_027564655.1 Leptodon cayanensis
GAATTATAACACTAGTTATATATAAACACACTCATATGTGGTAGGCTGTAATAAACATTCTCTGTTGTTTTTTTTTTAAGTCATATTGCATTCTTTTCCATTTTTGATTAATGTGCAATATAAACATTTCTAATAAACAACTTATTACAGTATAAATCTACTCCAGCTGTATTTATGCAGCTTAACAATGACAGTTTTGATTGTCTTCTCTTTTTAGAACTGGAACAAACTGTTTGCAATGACAGCTCTGCTATCTAATGTATTCTAATTTTTTTTTTTTTTTTTTACCTGTGCACACCAGAGAGCTAAACCAGAAAATATTGTGACATTTGCAATAATGCTTTCAAGGGAAACAAATTCCTATGGGACAGATATTAAATGTGTTGTGAATATTGGGAAGAAAAGCATTCAGTATATGTGCTACTCAAAGTGAAGTTCTTGTTGGGCAATGTATATTACTACTGTACTTGGGTTAAATGATACAGATGGACTTACATCATTTATCAGTGGAGCATTGTAAAATTACTTGCTCTTAAGAGTCTGGAAATTGTCTAAGCAGGGGAAAAAAAAGCAAGTCTGATAAAATCATAAATGTTTTCTCCATCATTGCTGAAACTCTAATTTTCTTGCTTAATGCTTGAGTTGATAAAACAAACAAAAGAAGGAACCTAGGAGAGATTTCTTTAATATGCAAAATGAATTTCAATGTTCTGTCCCGCTGGTATTTTTATGGAAAACCTGACTAGATGCTACACATGGAACAGAAAAATCTGCATTTAGATGGAAATATTATGAAATGCATATGGTACAAAGTAAGTCTTTTAATGGAGACAGCAAAGTGTTGCATTATATGGTTGAGTGGAAAGACAGCATGCATACAGGCTTTTATGTCCAGCTGCCCTGATTTGCCCCAGAGAGCTCACTTTATTTGAATTTGAACCTAATATAGGGGGAAAAAAGTCCCACAAAAATTCAGCAGAGAAATGATTAGTTCTTTTACCAAGTGAAATAATAAGACCTGTGTAAGTCACCACTGTAAACAATGATGTTTTGGACTTGCATGGTAATTTTTTCAAAGGCTCTTTAAGTGTTTTACAATCAAGAATTAATTAAGCCTTTCAGTACTGTCTCTGTTATCTATATAAAGTGGTGTAACCATGATTGAATTTATACCCATAGGTTTTAACAACTATTTTAAAGTCACTGCAGTAGCTGATTCAGTTTGAACATGCCTCTAGAGACATGCTTTGCTGCAATTTCTTCTTTGTTTGGTTTTGTTAATATAAATGCAGCAAAGAATGTAAACTCATTGGGCAAACTGGTGATTTATCACTATGAGTCATTAAAAGCAAATTAAATAATAAAACCCCCACAGCACATAGTATAAGAATTTAAATTTTTCCTTGTGAACAATAGATAAAATATTTCTCTTACATAAAAATTGGGAATCGTATCATGAGTATTCACATTTTTGTATTGAGTAAACCTAACTGAAAATGATCTTTATCACAGATCACATCGTATCTGAGGAACCACTATTTTTAAGCTCTCAAATTACATCACTGTTGTGATGATGTGGAACCAAAATTGTAACACATATCAATGGATGGAGATCCTTGATTTAATCACAAATTTTGCTCACATTTATATCTACTTCAAGAAAATGTTAAGAGGATAGACAAAAGTGAAGCACCTATAACTAGAGCAAATAAATCGAAAGTGTAAGACAATACTGAAAACAAGGAACTTTTCTTTGATAATTTATTTTAGGCAGCACTTTTGCATATGTATTTGCATATGTATTTGCACTTGAGTGTTTTAAAAAATGGCAACATACAATTCTTACACTGAAAGAATTTTGTACTCCAGGTTGTGACCTCCTTTTTGATGCTAAAACAGCTTCCGCAACAGGACTCTGCTCCTGACTGTACGGTGTGATCTGCAGCATGATGATACTGACGGTAGTGATGATGATGGAGTACGCTCTTACCAGCTTACTAATGCTTTCTTTAAAAGCTTTTTCTGCCAGGAAGGGACGGTAAGGTAAAAAAACCTAGAAAGATGGTTATGAAATACAGTTATTTGTTCACTGAATATTTTAAAGCTTTTAAAGCAAACTTTGTATGTATATTTGAGCCTCTGCTTTCTCTACATATTACCTGTGGTTTTTTATTATAAATTCTTCAAAACAAAGGAAAAGTCCAAATTTATCCTTCTTAGCAACCTTTACTAGAAATTCTGAGTCCTAATACAATGAAAGCCTTAATTAGTAGGACTAGCAATATCAATATCAATAAACCACTGTAGAATCATTTATAATTCTGTATTTTTTGGGGGGAGGGGGTAGTGAAATCCCCTCATACTTCCACAAAAGTGGAAATACTACCTCTGTTCTGACGAGCACAATGGTATCTGTTTTTTTCCATAGCCTTGCTTCTGCTATTATTGATACTTAACCCATGAATGCCCTTGAATATATATGCCAGATTCCTCACTCACGTTATCGTGCTGCTGACTGCAATAACATTGCAAAGGGGATACATTTTCTCCCATAACTTTTATCGAAATGACAAAGAGTGACCTTAGGATGTTTCTGTACGTTCCAGTGTTCTTTCTATAACATTTAAAATAATGGGGACACACTAAGTGGCATGGCCTCAGGCATGCTGAGGGAGCTCCAACTCCCTGGGGGTTAATGGATGACTGTTTTTACTTGAGTAATCAAATATAATACTGTACCGCAGAACTCCTATAAAGGCACGTACATGCAGACTAATGGCTATTACTCTAATATGCTTTCAACCTTGAAGACACTTTAAAGACATTGCTTGTCATTTCAACGTTATATTGTTGCAGTCTAAGAAATACATTTCACTTTTACACGGTTTGGTGAAACAGAGAACAATTGTGACTTTTTTTCTGATTCAAAGAACTACTCTAAACAAATCTTCAAATGCAGTGCTGCTGTCAAAAAAGGCAGAGCATTAGCAACCAGAAATGTAATCCCAAATAACACGCTGACACTAGTATGAAAGCCAATACAAATTAAAACTTTTTATAAAAACACATTTTGTCATATTTACTGTGAAATAAATTAACCTGTATATTTTCAGTTGGATCCTGTTGAAAAATTTCAGCTAGGTTCCAGGTGGGAATTTCTTGGAGATGAAGATGGGAGGAGGGGGTGAAAGAAAAGCATCAAGACTTTTAGATCTATTTTGAAATCTCCAATTAAAGAAGAACATCAGATAGGGGATGTAGGCTCTACATTTAGACTCCCTTTACCACAGGGCTACTGGAACACAGGTCTTTTACCATTTTTAATTTAAATAATTTTGTGGTTTTAATTTCTTTTCTTCCTTTTTTTTATAATTAATTTTTTTTTTTTTGTAAAATCTTAACTGCTTTCTACTTTTCCACAGCAAGTCCTTGAAGTCCTTGAATCCAGCAAGCTATACTTGGCAAGACATGACTGGCTATATTTCTCTTTGTTCTTCTAGCCATAAGTTACTAAAGTGCACCAATGCAGGGATAACTAAGCATCTAAATGCATCAGCTCCTGTGAGAACGCATGGAGCACTGCTAGCAGAGCTGGGACCCGCAGCACAACAGTGAGCTCCTATCTCATTCACAGGTGAACCAGGCACCTCTCACGTGTGAAAGCATTATATGACATACAAATACCTTAGGTTTTACCTTTGGCAGCAAGTCCCTTTATGGTAATGTTTTGCCAGTTTAACATGAGCTGGATTGCATCTCTACTTGAGCCATAGATGCTGTCCTGATTTGGCGTACCTCTTTCTCACTACACGATGGATGGGAAAGTGGTTTAGATGTTGTTCTGCCACACTGCAATGCACCACGTGAGCTATTGGTATGGAAAAGAAGTCAAGGAGAGGGCTAAAGCTAGGCAGCCCTTCTCCTGGTAAAAGTATGACAATGTGGCAGCCAATAGGCTGTGCTCAGCATTATACATATATGCGTATTTCTTTTGCTAGATCAAGGTTGGAAATACTTTTCTGCAGCTATGATCAGTAATGTATATATATGTATATATATACTTCCAGGACAGCTATATTTCAACTTGTTGTAGACAGCATTTTGTGAAGTTAGAAAAGAATCATCTGGCTTTTAGCAGCTGGGCCAGCTTTAATAATATAGGCATTTTCAGCAAAGCAGCCTGCCTCCCTACTTATACCATTGAAGCTTTATTCATGTTGTAGATTATATCATTCAGATCATTAATTTCAAACTTTTGCTGTTTCTCCCTGTAATCTATCACCCTAACAAGAGAAGGAATGATTCAAAGGCCGTTTTAGTTAAAGGGAACCACAGGAGGACTTCCATCAGATTTGGAGCAAGAATCCAAAATGAAGAGTGGTTTTGGTTGTGCCATTTGCCATATATGATTTGTGGTACTACTCCTTAACGAACAGGAGTTCCTCAGCTCAGAAACTTAAGATGTTCAAAGCTGAAAAACTTTTTTTGGAAATCACACAAGACTTATTTGCTTCTAGGACAAAAAAGACTTATCATTAAATTCCTATAATCAGATTCCTGGAGGTCCATTATATTGAGACCTTCTGGTATCTATCATTAGCTTTGTGATCTAGTATGACATACTTCTTTTAAATATTCAGGTTTATTGGTGATGAAGAAAGCTTTATGGTACAACAACCCGGTAAGATGCTCCATTAAACTCAATCACTAAACCTATTTCATTATATTTCCTATTCCTCTAAATTGAGAAATTCAATAATAATTGAGACTCAGAAACTCAGCATTCTTTGATGGATTAATGATTGATAATTTTTCATGTTAATATTGGCAGTGTAAGACTACAGGAATACATTACTATTATTCATTTTCACAATCTGTCATAACAAACCTAAGCAAACTTGCTTTCCTTTCTTCTGTTTAATAGGCTGTAAGGCATTGACCAGGACTTACAGCCTGCTCATTTCCATGACTGACGTATTTCTGCTAAATAGCATACATTTGTACTGCAGTCAGTGTTGCAGTTTTGAACACTTTGGAAGGAAACTTGACATTTCATAAATCCATCATCTGAATTCCTGGATTGAATAAATATGTCAGAAACCACAGGCATGATAAGGGGAAATAAAATGTGCTTACAGAACAAAATGTAGCTATTTTTTTATGCCAGGAAGTGAAATTAAAGGTTTTTTTTAAAGTTTTTATTGTAAGTAATGAAATATTACTGATATCCAAAACTATTAATCCAACTTGTTTACTGTAAGGGAATGCATGGAAAAATATAGTAGATTTAAACAAGATTGTGGTGGCATTTTCCTAGTGTTTTTTTAATACTGGGCAAAATATTTAGTTACTACTGTAAAGAAGGACTTCCGTGAGTTCAGATGATGACATGTATTTCCATAAGTACTTGGGGACATGTAAATTTTTTTACTATAAACACAAAAATTACAGTCCACTATCTTTTTCTAAAGTATTTGAAATCACTTCTGAGGATAAAGACATTTGATTGCACTTCGTTAGCGCCTTGATGAATGAATGGTAGTTCATATAGTTTGATTACTTTACTTTTCAAGAGAATTATAATTGAATTCAACCTCTTTTTCCTTGTGAAAATGGTTCTGAGTGTAAAATAAATTTATCTAATTTCTTTACTAGAACAGGTGAATTCTTCCATAAATTCTTCTAGACCTGAAAAATTCAAAGATCTTCTCTCTGTGTATATCTTTAGTATACAAGATAATGCAGTAATACTTGGCTCTCGCCTTATGAAACAAGGCCAAATTCCATTCAAAATCCTGAGGTATTGCGTGTATATATATGTGTGTTTGTGCAAGCATATGTGTTCTACTAAACTATCAATAATTTTAAAACTTTCATGAGGGAGGAGGTTGTTCTTTCTTAAAAAATATATATCCCATTTAAATGGGAAAATAACATATTTGGATCAGCAAAAATTTTAAAACTCTATGCCAACTGATCTTTAATTTTGACTATTGACTCTAATGAAAAAAGTTACTATTGAAAAGTAGCTTTGAAAAGATAGTATATGTAGAAGCGATCATAGATTGTTTTTTTTTCCTTCTCGTTCTCCTATTTTTCATTAATTCCTTGTTCAATATTGAACAAGTAATTTTAACTTATCAGAGTTTATTGATTTAAAATAAAGTAAGTAAAACAATACTGAGTATCTTCTACAGCTCCAGAATTAATATTTGCATTTTGTCTCTGGGTACTTTTATATGTGGTACTTCTTCACTTTCTCTCACCAGCCTACGATGATAGAAATAATGATGCAGTGGTGTCCTATTTCTTTCAAAGATATTTTGTGGGTTTTGTTCCCTGAAATATTGTGTAAGTGTTATTAGCATCCTACGATCTGTTTACGAGGTGTAGAAAAGATTTTACAAAAAATGTGCCCAAGCATATTAACACTAGTGAAGCTTCACATGGTCAAGACACAAGTATTACAAGAGCCACAGAATTAAAATGAATTTTCAGTATAGAGTAGATCAGTATGCGAGGATACCATTATATATATTAGAATACAATGTGTGTTCATAGATCTGTTATGTGCCATCCGTATCGTGCATAACACAGACCTATAAGTTTTTTCGTAAGTCATCTGAAGTTTTGGAAATTCTTAAAGATTTCTACTTAAAGATTAAAGTTCCTTTTTTTGTAGTGAAACTCTGTGCATTATTCATTAAACAAGAAAATATGAGATATTTCTAAATATTTTTAAAATATGAAATGCAGTTCTGTTTGTTGGAAGAGTGAAGCTCAACAGCATCATATTAGCTAAGCACTGTGAAGAATTGCTTGCTATATTCCCATTTCTCATCCTGTTTCACACAAAATTTCACTTGTTAAAAATGAGAAAAATGCATACACATTTCAGTCATATTTAATTAGTCATCCTGCACTATTTGCAGGTAATTAAAATGCATATTCTTTATCTCTGGCCCTCTCAAAAGAAAGAAAAAAATCCACATTTCTTCACTTTAGGTGAACGAATACATTAGATGAGTTTGAGTTTCACTCCTTTAGCAAGATAAAGATAAAACCAATATAATTTGGCACGTAATTAAGTACTTCACTAATTCACTACCTCAACTGTTAAAAAAATAGACCTTCAATGTGAACTTGAAAACTGCACATACATCAGCTCCCTGGGCAAGCTTTGCTTTGCAGCACAAATCTAATTTAAAACCAGTTTGTATCCAGATGTAATCAAACAGAAATCTAACTTCTCCCACCTCATTCCTATTGGAATCTTTCTTAATCCACTCTGGACTGAAAATTAAGATTTAGAGTTGTGCTTGTTTGTTTGCTTTTAAGTTTGCTTCTCTATTTATTTTTAAAGGAGTTTCTTTATAAAGTGTACTATGTCTATTTCAGATCTACCTGCTTTGATCTGTCTTGTTCTGGACTTCGGCCAGTAAATAAATATCAAACAAAAGTTAAAAAAAAAAAAAGTGGTGTTTTTTTCTTTCCACCTGATCTTCACATCACCATTCTATCCTAGGCATGGATTCTCCTTACCCAAGATAATTTCTATCCTATCAACAGAATAACCCATATGAGTACATATACATCATGATCATGTATCCATCAACATGTGCCAATACATTTCAATCTATTCTACTCAAGTCCTGAATCAAGTCTGCTATATGCTTTTGGATCAAGGGTGGTAGATAAAAAATAAAGCAAAATAGGCCAGCAACAGTTTGCCGCAATATTGCTAATAATACTCAACTCCATATAATGCCATGTGCTTATGCATCCACTTTCACAGCACTTAAACCAGAGTGTCAGGCTGTCCGCTCGTAAATGAATACACAGCTTTGCCCTCTCACTCCCCCTCTCAGTCTGCTTCCTGATTTAAGTCTCAACTGTCTAGCTGCTATGACTAGAATATGTAGTGTCAATTTTATAAAGTTTCATTTACCTTTGGCCTGATCCATTAACAAGAGAGTATTTTCTAATAGTAAAGAAAACCAACCAACCAAAAAAAAAAAATCAGTTTCAAGATTTTACCTTTGTATAGAAGCTGGATAAGGATGTTTGAGACTATGGAAAAACCTTTGCATGAAGGAAGATGGAGCAGACTGGAATTCTTCAGCCTGGGAAAGGTGCAGAAGAATACAATACAGACTCATAAAATGAGAAAATCTATTGAGGAAGTGAACAAGAACTAGGGCAATACTGAGTGTATTTATGTGTCAGGTAGCAGGTTCAAATCCACCTAAAAATACGGACACATCTTCACACGTTTAGTTAAACTGTGAAACCCTTCACTATAGGCAACCATAGATGCTTAAATTTACCTACCTTCAGAAAGGAGTTGACATAAAGGTATTTATATCACAAAGCCACTGAAATATAAATCACTGCATACTTCCTGGTCATAAACCCTTCACTAAGCATTTGCTACTGGTCATAGCTGAAGACTAGGCCACTGGGCCTTTGGTCAAATGTACAGTTGTCTTAACTTGGAAATCTACTCTGGTATTCTTCTGATTTCACTCTAAGGCTTTTCAATTATAGGAAATTCAATTCCAAATATTGCTGAGCAGGAAAAACTTTAATAACTTAATTACTCATCTGAAAATGTAGTCTTTGATATGCTTCTAGGTCAGAATTTTTTAGGATGAGTTTTGAATTTATACAGGTCTCTAATTCTTCTATGTAAGTATCCAAGTTATTTAAGGAAATTTAATGAATGCTGAAGTAATTGCAAGGAAAAGAATATGTTTTGGCAAATACGTTGACTATGTCCCTCTTTTCATAAAATAATGCATCATTTCCTCTCACTGTGGGTCTCATCTCTTCTGGTTCAGCTAGATTTTTTACATACCTCTAGGCCCAAGTTTTTCTGTTCAAGAATATTTGTGAATAATAATAACAGTGGATTTCAAGTAAAAGGTCACTAATGAGAATATTTTGCACTGTTATGTAAGGCCTAACAGAGTTCTTGCTGTGAAAGCATAAGATTGATACTTTGATCCATTTAACTGGACCCCAACCAATGAAGACTTCTGAAGAAAAGTGAAAGGGAAAGTAGCAAGATAAAGATTAAGGCAATCCAGAAGGAAAACTCACTCGTATACATTGCTCGAATTAACACAAACACTGGAGACACATGCTGCTTAGTTTCTGGATAGATCATCTACACAAAGCCATGAAGGATTTAATGTCTTTGCCTCCCCCCACCCCGCAATCCATTGCTGATTGTGTAAAGATGTTTCTTTTGTTATAAACTTCACGCGCTTCTCAGTTCCATGTAAATCAAGGTTACCAAGAGATAGCCTGTCTTAAGTTTCGTGGGGTTTTTTTGATGTAGGAATATCTCACCCACATTGTTCCACTAGTGCATGTGTATTTGTAAGGTAAGTAGTAAGAGTAACCACTGCTACAAAAATGTTTCTAGATATGAATACCAACCCCTCTTCTGCTCTTTTGTCATTTCTTCACTTGCATTACAAAAAAACAACTTTATAGAAAATGTCATGTTGGCTATTGTTTATCCATCACTTCATGTATATATAGAATGTGTGTTACAATGCTGTTTTACAAAAGGGGAAAATAAAAACAAAACATCAATAAAAAACTTACTAAGTGGAACTGCCGAAAGAGTCAGCTGCCTACTTTTCTGAGTGAAACCAAGATAGATAAATTTCCCGGCAAAAGTCTAAGAACTTCAGAAACTAGGTCAATGCTCTGCATTGCCTGAAAAACCCGGCTGATGTCTTAGACTAAAAGTGATCTCAGATTTTCCCCACTTGACTACCAGAAATAATTATTTCTGGTGTCAGCCTTGTAATTTCAGTTGATTACTTGCTATATTCATTTGATGATTTGATAATTTCACATATTGATTTATTGACTCACTCTTAATTATGACCTTGATTGGATCATTGTATCATTCCATCTTTAATTAGCTTTGTGAAGTTGTCATAAATTAGTTCAGTAAAATGCTTAAGTGTATAGTTGCTTACTCATCTTTTAAAAATAAAATCCATAAAAAATACAGACATTGTATTAATTCAATCGTATTACACCTTGTGTCATGAACTCTGAGGATAAAGTTAATGTTAATTAAGAAATTAGCAAACCCATTTTCTTGTGCTTGCAAATCAGTACCTCAGAAACCCTAAGTTTTATTATCTTTGTGGTTTCTTGTATCATGGATTAGGTTGCAAGTAGGCTAATAATTTCCATAAAATCTTGGAAATTGCAATAATGTCAGTACTCTGCTGACTGAAGTAATATTACACTGTTCTGGCATGGAATAAGAGAAAGTGCCATTTCCCAAGTAACGAAAAAAAGTCCAAGAAAGGGGTTATAATCCACTTCACTTTCTATGCAGGTGG
The DNA here is from genome assembly GCA_027564655.1 of Leptodon cayanensis. Classification (NCBI taxonomy): domain Eukaryota; kingdom Metazoa; phylum Chordata; class Aves; order Accipitriformes; family Accipitridae; genus Leptodon; species Leptodon cayanensis. Next base: position 22,957,732 of record JANXJC010000013.1, read on the forward strand.
AAGTAACAAGATCATCAACCTATCTATTATTTATTATTTTTTTAAAATTATAGAAATTTGAATAATACAAATTGTTCTTTCCCAGTTCTTTCCAAAGCTACTGTGCAAATGCTACTGCAGTACAACTGCTATTTCTTCTCCCACAGGTATCAGACACAGATCTTTTATGTAGAAGCATTCAGACATTTTGTGAAGAATCAGTTGTAAAATGCTAATCAAACGTGAAATGTTCACAGAATGTGGCACCAGTAATGACATTTCAAAATGAAAGATACATTTTTAAGAAAGCATTTGAATAAAGGAAAATGTTTCTTTTCAGTCTATTTGGAAAAAATACTTTTTATGTCTTAGTTTATGTAGTATACAATTTTTGACTTAAAATATGAATAAAACATAGATATAATCTGACTTTAAGATATACTAATCTCTGCTTTTATGCACAACTAAGAAAGCACTTAGGATATTTGCGGATTAAAACTACACTGCAAATACAGAGTACTAATATCCCTTTCTTTCCATTTGTGTCTAATATTGAATCAATATGATTTCTTGTAAGCAAAAAGTGATCACCTCTTGGGAAGTGTAATTGCAGGTGAAGAAACTTGTATTTCAGTACTCTCTAGGAGAAGTAGAAAGATAAAATCCCAGTTCCTGCATATTTTTGTTTCCTGTGATATCATCCTTAGAATGATTTTCCCTGCAGATCTGTACTATTAAAAAATGTTTTTCCTTAATTCTTTGAACCTGTTAATTGTTTTGCAATAAAGTCAAATCTCACTAAAGTTGATCCTAGATAAGTTTGCAGCAATCAGGAAAAAATAAAATATCATAAACAGAAATTTATATCCTGGCACAACTAGAAAGCTGATTGTGAATCACACACTTGCAGTGCAGAAAAAACCTGGATGATGAGTGTCAGTGGTAAAACTGAATGAAACTTCAGCTCAGAATGAGTTTTTCATTATAGACAAGATGAATAAATAAAGATATACTTTGTTCAAATTCAGCTACTTTTTCTTTAAGAAATGCCTTTGTCCGCATTTCTTAACCTGTAAATATTTTCCAAGTGCATTAGAAATGGCTAGACTATTAATTTTCACATTATTGTCATGAAATCCAAGAGCTCAGGTCTTCAATGGTTTTCAGTGTTTTTTCCACTTTCTTAATAGCTAGTGATTTCACAATGGACTTTTCTGTCCTCACCCAAGCTTCTCAGAAATTACTTTTGACATGGATCACTTTGCAATACATGTAATATCAGCCACTTAACCTTCACAGAATCAGCATGGTTTAAGTATTTAATTAGCGGTCTCCTTGTCTGCAAGGAGTTATTCCCGATAAAAGCTAAATTTAACTTTTCTCTTAAAAGAGGAGTATTTTCACAAATTACAAATTGACATATATTCCAAAGTTTCAGAATGTCTCTCTCAAGTTTCTCTGCATGTTTCGTGTAAGGGTAGCACGTTTGATTTTACTTCTCACTTTTTTCATTCCCATTGCCTTTACATATCTTTCATTATTCCTATGGAAAAATCTATTCAAATGTTTATATAAATCTATTGTATTTGAAACATTTCAGGAAAAAGCTAATATTTTCAAATAGCTTTTGAAAGCACCTTTAAAACTGATTTCAGTGTTTTCATGCACTATATCACAATCCTGTTGTGAACTTGGAGAAATTAAAATCATATTACACTTGGTGGAAATGTTAAAAATAGAACATTTCAACCACGATACAGACATCCAAACTGAATGTCTCTAGAAGGAATTCTAGAAGAAATAGTTTGATGAAAAAAATAAATTCAATTATAATAGTAAATAAAAAAGAAGTGTACTTCCTTTTGTAATACAAACTTAGCTTTCAGTATTGAAAGGCTGTCCAGGATTTTGGGCTGCCTCTTGTTATGCATTAGATTATAATTTCCCAAAATTAAGACTTGAAAGTTATCACTGGTAACCTCTTGTGCACTCAAAAATGTTTTAGATTTCTAAAATTAAGAAGTTCATAGCATTAATAATTGCATAGCATTTTATGAGCACTACAGCCCTATTATGCCAGCCACTACCCAAACCCATGCAGACAGCTCCAGACACTAGCAGCTTGCATTCTAAATAAACCATGAGGGCAAATATTTTTCTTTTCACTTATTCTTTACAAACAGTATTGACAATTTAGGGAATTAAGCAGACATTTATGGTATTTGAGAATATAATTGCACTATTTAACATTCACCAGAAAGCAGCTGCCATTATTCCAGAGGGAAAGCCAATCATGGGTATGATTACAAAGAAGCTGTGAGAACTGACTTAATTGAAGAAACAGGAGGACTTCTAGGTAAAAGCAGGGGGAAAATGTGATAAATTAGTTTTATTGAGACTTCACAAAGAACGAAACTGGGAAAGTCAGTATAGACACTAAGTTACACATTTCCAGTATTAAATTTACAAGAGAAAAGATTATCCCCTTGCGCTTTCAAAAGAAATGTCAACATAAGTTATTTGGACTTGATAGCTTATTAAAAAATAATAAAAAAAAAATTATTCAACTACATTCAAAACCACTGAAGACATTGAACCAATAAACGTATCAGAAGTTCCTCTTCCAAATGCCCAGCACAATAAAGAATCCCCTGACCAAATGTACCAGGACTTTGACAAATATTCCAAACTTCCTGACTTGGTGGGTGGAAAACAAAACAAAACAAAACAAATCTTCAAGTTCACTCTTTGTTTGATATGAAAATACTGAAATACTTACCCTTATGCTTTATTTGAATTTATTCTTTTTAATTAAGAATTTTTAGAATGCCTATTTTATCCTTGCATCATTTTTCTTATGTATTTAACACATTAATTAGAAGAAATATAACATCAGCCTTCCCAAATCAGAGTATTTTCCTTTAAAAATATCATAAATGCAATCCTTATACCTTTCAAATCTGATCAACACCCATTTATTGACTTTTCTACTCAAATTTTGGATCCAGCAGAATGGAAAACTGAATGTTTACTATTCAGCTGAACGTTGGATCTCGTTTTCCATTGCCCTGTTGCAATGCTGTAATGTTTTCCCAATGTTTCAAAACTGTGTACTAGAAAATACTGCATGATTATTATTATTTTTTTTTTAAATAAGAGCATGAAAACTGTCTCCCAGCCTCCAGAGTGCTAAAGAATAGCTGCTGTGGTGGACAAAAGAACAGCGTAGTAGTAGGGAAGGTTCAAAGGGAAGTGTTGTGGTTTCAGTCCAGCTGGTAACAAAGCACCACGCAGCCGCTCCCTCACACCCCTGGCCATGGTGGGATGAGGAGAAAATATAAAGGCGGACTCGTGGGTCGAGATAAGGACAGGGAGGGATCACTCCCCACTTATGGTCACGGGCAAAAGACAGGCTCAACTTGGGGAAGAAACAAAAGCAATTTAATT
>JANXJC010000013.1:22961563-22983445 GCA_027564655.1 Leptodon cayanensis
GCTCCTTCCTCCTCAGGGGAGGACTCCTCACTCGTCCCCTGCTCCAGCGTGGGGTCCCTCCCACGGGAGACAGTCCTGCACGAACTGCTCCAACGTGAGTCCTTCCCGCGGGCTGCAGTTCCTCACGAACTTCCCTGGCGAGGGTCCTTTCCACAGGCCCATCTTCAGGCACAGGCTGCTCCAGCGCGGGCTTTCCCATGCAGTCCCGGCCATCTTGGGGGGCCTCCGCTCCCCCGCTCCAGAGGTGGGTCTGTCTTGGAGCTGGGGAAGCTTCTAGCAGCTTCTCACAGGAGCTGCCCCTGCAGCCCCTCCTCTGCTACAAAAAAAAAAAAAAAGCCACACAAACCCATTACAGGAATTCTCTTATTTATGACTTCCTTTATCATTTTATAACATGGAGATGATAAGTTTGATTATCCTTTCTGCTCTAACTGTGTATGGGAGTCACTCCATCCTGTATAGCATGCTAAGATGGGCTTTGGTGCTCTTTAAAAGACTAAGCAATTTTGAATCCAGCTCAGAGTCCCTTTGCCTAATTTAGAATAAATGAATGTTCTAATGGTATGATCTTATGTTCTTACTGCTTCAGACTATTGACTTGTCTGTTATTATGGTAGTTAGAGTACTGTATTAACTTTACTTTTTGTTACTTTATTCTTTAAAGTAAACTTTACTAAAAGTTCATTCTGTTCCTAGGTGATTTAAAATAGAGAACTTTGTTTATAAGAATAGCAGGAATTAGCTAAAATATAGCTGCTTTTCCATGACAAATTCCAGTTTGTCAATGTTGCTGAATCTAATTTATTTTAATCACGTGGCAGTCATGTCTTTGAGAAGACCATCATTCTTCTTAGATGCAAATTTCAAAACTGTTTTCAAATAATCAAAGAGATGGAAGATCAAAATGTGGAACAATGTCACCATAAACGGCCAAATTCTCATAAATCCAGTGCGTATATCTCTTGCTCTTGAGCTGATAGAGAAAAAATATGTAACTTACAGTAGCTTCCAAAACCTGGAATTGCAGGTCATGTAACTAACTACATTTGGAGGAAATAATTAAACACTCTGTGGTTCTCTTTTGAAATTCAGTTATTTTCTTTCTTTTCTTCCCACAGTTTTATTTTCTGTTTTATCTCATATTAAGAACTTTTCAGTTAAATTTTTTCATAGTGGTGTGCTTTTCAGGAAAAAAAACAACCAAACAACCAACCCAGAAAATCACAAGATATTGAGGCAGATCCTCCTGTATTGAGTGTACAAGTAATTTTAACTAGCTAGAGAAGGTTTACTAGGCTTTCAGTCTACCATTCTGAATAAGTAGAAACAGGACAGGAATGTTTACATCCTTATCCTTTCTGAAATGCGTCTAATAGCAGAAATATTACTAGTGGAAAAGAGGAAATGAGGTCAACACCCCTGTTCTATGCCAATAGTTGTCTTTTATTTTGGAGTTTTCTATTTTTTTGCATGTCAACCTCGAGACATACTCCAAGTGGTGTGGCCACTTGCTAGCCCCCTAGCACCTAAGCTGTTCTGGAAGCCTCTTCTAGTCACACTTTCAGGCTCATTATCCTGCCTGGGATTCCAACAATCTCTGCTCTAGAAAAGTGCCTCAGTGAAGCTTGTTGGAAATCCTTACTTATATTTGTTGAAATCATGACCCTGCCCAGACTACCGACAATTTACTTTCGGCAATCCAAGTGCACCTACGTGTGGGAGTCTGAATGTGAGTTGGACATTATAGCCAAATGGAAATCTAATCACTGAGTCTACATTCCTACTCACTTCAACCTGAAGCACACCTTAGTTTAGACATCTTAATCTATTATTGAATCTCAGCTTTTATGTTCAATTCAATTCTCCAAATGTAGATATCTAGTGCCATTTGAGATGTCATACAATATCTGAGATTTACATGAGACTGACAGATATTACACTGTCTTTAGAAGAGTTGTATCCTTCTGCTTTGGCATCTGAAGGGCAAGTGCTGTAGACTGAAGATTCTTAGTGGCTTTGCATGCCCAATTCTAAGCATATCTTTACAGTAATTTATTGCGAACTTTTATCAGAGTGCCCTTCCCCCTTTCTTTATTGAAGAGAATTATAGGATAGAGTTTTCTGATGTGAAACTAACAGTAACACAACAAAGAATCTAGCCTTTAGTGTAGCCCCAGTGAAATATCTCTCATTACTCTGTAAGTTTATAGAAGTATTTGGATTCAGAAGAATTAAAATACTTAACAGAACTGTGACCTTCTCCTACGGGAAACACAGAAATAAATTCAGAAGTTATGCACAGAGCAAATTATATTTTTATCCTCACTAGATGGAAAATAAAATAAATTGAAAAATATTTATGTTCCTTCTAGTTTTTTGTTCATATCCTAGAAGTGTTAAATTGAAGTGTCAATTGTCACAGGAAGCGTACAGCTGATACTTTTTGTGCCTAAGTCTACAGCTTAGTCAAATTCAAATCTTTCCTATATCCACTGATATGCACATTTCATACATATATTCAAGTGGAAATTCATAGTCTATATATCTCATCTAAACAACTTGATTCATACAATGAAGTAATGAACTGTAGCTAAGAACCTTTACTTGGAAAGGTTAGAACACTGGAGAATCATGTCAAAGTTGACATTCAGTATTCAACTCCATCCTCTGAGAATACTTGCTTGGAAAATACTGTACACTAACTGTTAGTGTACTGTTAAAGTGTGGGGGTCTGGGGAAACAGGATCTTTTCAATCTCACTTTTTTAAGTTGTTCTGTTTGAGTAAATTACTCAGTAACTGAGGAAGTGACTGAAATACGGTCTCTCTAATTACTGGCCTATATTTGGTGTCTAGACAAATGAACAATTAATGTTTACATATGCATCAATAGCTTTAACAAACAGGCTAAGAGTGACTCAGAATAATTTATAGGACACTTTCCCGAGAAGTGTGAAACAAAAAACTTCCAGCAGAGAGAGATTTTGAATCCTTGTTTCTCACATTCCATGCAAATGCTGGATGCACTGGCAAGACAAGGTTTGTAGGTGGATGCAATAAGCACCATATGTCAGAGAAGATGTAAGAAGTGACCTGAGGTTTGGTGGTGAAGTCTGAGCAGCCAAGGTTAGAATGATGACATCTCTGGGGGTGATGTTTTCCTTGTAAAAACATAGGAAAACAGCATCAGTTTTCGCCTGGCCTCTTTTTTCTCCATGCCATATACTCTTTGTGTATAACAAAACATTTGGTATCATCTCTGCTCTAATCTTATAAAAGCTATGAGTTCTGCTTGTACGTTGTACACCTAACTTTTACTGATAAATCAACACTGCGAGATGCCTGTCTGAAGTTTGTGTATCTTGATGCAGGTAGCATGGGAACAAACAAGAGGAATTAGAGGTCTGCATGCAGCTGTGGGGCTACAGTCTCATCGGAATGACACCCTCTCTAGTGACATCCTCATAGACTGAATGAAGTACAGCCTATAGAAGTGGACAGTGAGATGGACTGGAAACTGGCTGAACTGCTGGGCTCAGAGAGTCGTGATCAGTGGCATTAAGTCCAGCCAGAGGCCAGTCATTAGCAGTGTACCCCAGGGGTCAATACTGGGGCCAGTAGTGTTGAACATCATCATTAGTGATCTGGATGATGGGACAGAGCATAATCTCAGCAAGTTTGTGATGATACAAAACTGGGAGGGGTGGCTGGTACACCAGATGGTTGTGCTGCCAGAGGACAGGCTGGAGAAATGAGCGAAGAGTGATCTTACAAAGTTCAATTAAACAGAAATGTGAAGCACTGCTGAGACACCTGGACTGCTGTGCCCAGTCCTGGGCTTCCCAAGTGCAAGAGAGTCATGGGCATACTGGAGTAAGCCCAGGAAAGGGCCATGAAGATGATTAGGGCATTGGAACGTCTCTTACACTAGCAGAGGCTGTGAGAGCTGGGACCGTTGAGCCTGGAGAAGATGAAGCTCAGAGTCATCTGATGGATTTTTATAAATACCTCATGGGAGAAAGTAAAAAGGATGGAGCCAGTCTATTCTTGGCTGTATCTAGTGAAAGGAAGAGAGGTAATGGGCACAAAAGGAAATACAAGAAATACAGGAAATTCCCTTTAAACAAATGAAAAGACTTTTTTATTGTGAGGATGGTCAAACACTGGAACAGGTTGCCCAGGGAAATTATGCAGTTTCCATCCTTGGAGGTGTTCAAAACCCCGCTGGACATGGGTCTGAGCAGCCTGTTGTAACTGACCCTGCTTTAAACAGGGAGTTTGAGCAGGGACCAGATGATACCCAGAGGTCTTTCCAACTGCACTCATCCTGTGATTCTGTGATTTTCTAACATCTGTAATTCTACCATTATAGCTAAAGAAAATACCACTAACTATTGTGACATAGTATAGATTGAAGAGAAGAAGATGCTGAGCAATGTTTCTTCCCCTGAAAAGTATGAAAAAAAGTCCTTTTAAAAGTGTTTCTTTCTAAGATATATCTCTTATTTGAAAGCTAAGTTGAGCTATTTTGTTGTTAGGTAACTGTCCATTTTGAGGGACAGATGGGACCCAGAAAGTTTTACTCAGTCTAAACTCTATCTAGTTTATTGGGCTCTATGACCCACATCTTGGCTTTTTGTGAATCCTTTTCTTAGGACACTAATTAGTTTAGGTGAGAAAGTGATTGTTATGAATTGTGAATTATCAACAAAAATTTTGAGGTTTTGGTGAGATACCACTAAATCAATCAGTGGTAAAGCTTACAAAGACAGAAAAAAGTGAGAATCTCCTTCTAAGATGTGCTAATGTATTTTACAGATGCATGCATTTGTTAATTTTAAATGTTATTTGAGACACTGGAGGATGTAATATATTTGGAAAAACAAGATATTTATTTCCAGTCATTTTGGTGCAGCTCTAGTTTGCCAGATTAGAATATGGCACAGATAGGAGATGATCTTAGCTCAAAGTTTAGATCTTGCAAAATAAAATAGCATTCACTTTTCTTTCAATAAGAGCCTAAATATGACACTGAAGAAAGACTGTTTCCGATACAGACTGGATGTATGTCATTCATGACACTGTATATGTTTCCAAGCACATACTATCTAACAAGTCAGAATGGAGTGGTATGCTAAAGTCCTCCCAACTTTAAAATTAATCTTCACATGAAAAGGCAAAAAAATCCAATATGGAAATAGCCATTGCTTTTCTGGTTGGGGTATAATTGTAAAAAAAAGGTAAGAAAACACATGTGACAACATAAATTTGAGCAGGATCAGCATATAATTCCAAACTTAAAATTCATATTCTGTACAGAAAGATGATATTTTAAACATGTTTTACTTAGGAGCAAGTAATTGATCTATGATTTTGACTAAGTATGGGAAATAACATTAAATCCCATTGTATACTCCAGATATGTCCAATCAGTTGCATAAACTAACAGAGGAGTTAGAGTTGTAATACACTGCTGTGCATATTATTCATCAATTCCAAGGCAATTTTTCATTCAGTAGAATTATCTATAATCATGTCATTAGCTTCTAAGGAATCTAATGTACTTTTGCTGGATATTGGAAAATGACACTTTTTGTATCCATATAGTTTTGTCAATTTGTAAGTTTTCTTGTTCTAGCAAGTGCATGCCTATCATCTTTCGATAAGCTCCCTTAATCCTCCTGAAAATATATAGCTTCTTATTTCACTTTCAGTTTTTGAAGTGTAGCCTTGTTAAGAGCACTAACAATGACTTTATGGCATAAATAATGAGTATAAACTAGTGTTCATGTGTTTTCTTTTGTGTGAGTTCTGGCATGTTGACCTTGTGAGAAACATTTAGATGTGGTGTTGCCTTGTATTAATGGCAATCTTTCTTTTCATCATAAGCGCACAGAAATCCAAGAAAAGATTCATTTTTGTAGGTGTCTTTTTGTTATTTACCTTCTATTTAATAAAGAACTCTTTTCACTGAATCAGTAAGCATCTCAAAAATGATTAATAGCATGCAAAGAGGTGTATTTCATTCATTTGTTCTTGTAGTAAGTTCAGGATCACAGGTCACAAACCTGTTACATGAAATCCCATTTACATCTTGCTTCCTTTGGTATGGGGGAGAAAAACACAACCAACCAAACAGAAATACTCCTGATGACTGATTCCAATGCTCTAGATTATACTTGATTAAGAACAACATTTCTTGTGAGTTATATGGATGCTGAAGACACACACCTTTTGTTACTCAAACATACATTATCACTGCAAGGCCTCTGGCATAGGATACCCTTCATATAGTCACATATGTAATTACTCCACTTTTCACATCAAAATTTTTCATTTTTTCCAACTTACACTTCCAAATAAAACTCATTAGATTTAGCCAGACATCATGCTGATATCGATGGGTATTTCACGTAGATAACAATATAGTCAGCAACTTCTAGAAAATAAGGCTTGTTTGCTGTCTTTTTTTTTCTAACTGGAGAGGCTGTAAGTTTCAGAGTGGCATTTCAAAGTGCAATGCTAGTTTTATTTGGTTTCTTAATAATTTTGCTTCCATCCATCATTTTTGATGTTATTAATATTTTTGCATAGGTATTTTTATTGTTACTATTGCACTCCTTTATGCACAGACTTAGTTTGTTGTTGCAAAGAGCATTGCACTGAAAAGTGGATATAATTATTTTTTAAATGTACTCTTGTTTCCCAGCTGTACTCAAGAACTCACTGTTCCTTGGGAGAAATAACCTTTATTATGGAGTTCCTTAATGCACAGAAAAGAGAGGTTTTATCTATTCTAAACTTCTAGTCTTCAGCAGCACAGATGCAATTATCATCACAAACACTTTTTATTTAATTGTCTTTTGTTAACCTGCATATCCATCTTCCAGGATGCTGTCTATCTAGCTATTCCCTATCCAAGTAACATTCCTGCCTTGTCTTGTTAACACGGCTTTTGGTTATGAATTGAACTCCCCTTTTTTGCTGAGTCTGTTCGTGGTCTTGCTCGTCCTTTCTGCTCATCAAGTATATTTTGTCATTCATAGAATCATAGAATCATAGAATGGTTTGGGTTGGAAAGGACCTTTGAAGGGCATCTAGTTCCAACCCCCCTACTTTCACTAGCCCAGGTTGCTCCAAGCCCCATCCAACCTGGCCTTGAGCACTTCCAGGGATGGGGCAGCCACAGCTTCTCTGGGCAACCTGTTTTAATGCCTCATCACTGCTGTCATAAAAAATTTCTTCCTTATGTCTAATCTAAATCTACCCTCTTTCAATTTAAAACCATTGCCCATTGTCCTGTCACTACAGGCCTTGGTAAAAAGTCTTTCTCCACTTTTTTATAAGCCCGCTTTATACATTGAAAGGCCACAATAAGGTCTCCCTGGAGCCTTCACTTCTCCAGGCTGAACAACTCCAACTCTCTCAGCCTTTCTCATAGGAGAGGTGCTCCAGCCCTCTGATCCTCTTTGCGGCCATATATTTCTTCCAGTGTTTCACTGCACCTTCTTTATAACCATTTTTCCTTCCAATCTCAGCCATCTAATTTTAGTTTCAGTTCTGAAAGAAAACCAGAACATAATACCTATTCTTTAATTCTTTAAATTTAGAGCTTCAGCCTTCACTTCATCACAATCCTTTATGGCACTACACAAGCACACACTAAGCAGCTGATTTTGCAAGACAAATGACTGAATACGAAAGGGTCAGAGAGGACTTTGAAGAGCTTTCAGAGCACATGTGAAGAGAATGATGACAATTACTTTTTAAAAAAATGTATTTACAGGCATTTCTCTGGTGCTCAGCAGTATAGCATGCACTCCAAAAGCACTGATTAATCTATTCCAATGGCAATCATAGAAATGAACCAAAGGTTAGACTCTCCTTTCACAAATGGGCATCTGAGTCCAAGATGAACTCACTGAAGTCAGGAGGCTGCTAGCTTTGGTTGGTCAGTTTGAAATGTGTTGTTGAAATTCAGAATAGCAGACTATGCAGCATCCCACTGTAAGTCTTTGGCAGCTGTGAGTGGTCCACAGCTGAGGATGCTGGAAAATGCAAGTACTTTCATCCACAGGTGGATGGCACATCCAGAATGACCACTCGGTTTTTCATTTTGGGCAGTATGATTTTGCCTCAGCTCCCCGGAGAAGACATACAATGAATGTGAAGTCAGCAAGTGTCTTAGCCCACAAACGCTACATTTGATTTTGTCATTTTAGCAGCTCAGGTTGTGTTTGCAGCCTACAGAGAACAAACACAGGAGATGAATCCTGGGTTGAGCATATCTTTTCTTGTACGTTATAGCAGACAGCCTTCTCTGTCCATTGTTGTCCCTTCAAATGAAGTCATAGATTTTATTATGGAACAGCAATGGCCCTAGTTCAGTAAAGATTAGCATTTGCCTAGGTTTAAATTGAATGATCTAATTGAAATCAAGGGGAAAATTCATTTGGTTTATGTGTTTAATCAGGTAGCTGAAGTGAAGCCTAAATTAATGAGTGTGACCTGTGATTCGCCAGGCATTTGGATGCTCAATATGTAATGCCAAGCACAGATTTGCAGGGCAGACCACGAAGGTTTTTGCTTTCATGCTAGTCCTGTCTCCCCTGCTGTGGTGCTGGCATCACTCAGTCCGCTCAGCACATCCCTGCAGTTTCTGGCTCCACAGAGAATCTTTGGTACTGTGCTGGGAGTCGAAATGGTGCCAGCACTGTGGCAGGAGAGAGGGACAGAACAGCCTCAAAGCCAGAAGGGCTGCGGATACTGTGTCCTGGCCAGCTGCAGGCTAATTCCCCATGGAGCAGGCAGCCCGCTGTGGCTGGGGCTATGGGGCACAGCCTGGGCTCCGGAGGAGGATGAGACGGCAGGGTACAGTACCTGCAGTGGGGCTTTAGTCACCATTTATGTCATGACTGCATCCGTCCTTCGTATTACAAAATTCACTTCTACAGAATTGAGTTTAACATCAGAGAACTAATTCTCACACTAGAGTACAGAGTCATTAGTAGCTTGTGTACTGTTTCCTGCAGCGCTGCACAAATCAGCTGGACCCAGAACGCTCGCAATCATCAGATAGCAACCACACAAAAAATTAAAACGCTCTAGTGACATTCAGGACTTCTCACTCTGCATTATTTCACATTTGACCTGCAGCCCTATTGTATTTTCAGCTTGTTTGTCACTCATCCAACAAGTCCTTTAGAGCTCAGAGAAGACTCAGATATTTGGCGTCAGTCAAACAACGAAAGTAAAATAAAATAAATAAAATCAGGGTTCTTGTCTTATTCTTGGCACATTATGCAATGTGCCAAGAGGAAGAAAAACATTCTGTCCGGAAGTTACTAGACACCAGATTTTCAAATATAGTGATCTAAAGAGGCAGGTGGACAGTTAGTGGAAACTAGACATGTACTACTTCTGAAATCGCTTTCCTTACATACCTTGAAAAAATCTGGCTCTGTCCTTTGAAAAGTTCTGCCATGTTTCTTAATCCAGTAACAAGAGGACATGAAAGTCAGGATGCTTAAACTAATTTTGCTGGTAGCAAAAGTCTAAGTTTAAGGCTTGTGAAAATGATGTCTTTGCTGGCAGGTTTTGGCCACATAATTGAGTATGAAAAGCAATACAGTATTTAAATTACTATCAGCAGAACTGGTATGTTCTTTCTTTTGAAATCTACTTTTGTTACTGAATATGGAAGGTCTTTGAAAGCTGTTTTAATGCTCAGATGTCACAGATTCTTTAAAAAACAGATCAGGTTTTGGCAGATATAATGAAAGTCTGATTTTTTCAAACCTCTAGCTGCTTTATCATTACAAAGATTTCTAGTATTATATACTGTTATATAATTTTTCCACAGCACAATCTTAGACTTTAAAATCTCTAGATTTTTCCTTTTTTTTTTTTTTTTTTAATCAGGGAAGGAATTTGGAGAATAAATTCAAGTCCTCAGTGCAATCTTTGCTGAAGCAATTCTACTATTACTTCCCCTCTATTTTCTTTTCACCTGTGTTCCTGAGGTATAGACAATTTTCATTCAATTCTTGTTGACTTGTCACTATATTAACAGTATTGCTTCCTTTTTCAGTCTCTGTCTACCCATCATATAGAAAGAATATCAGCAACCTTGTTTAATAAATAACCTGTCCTTTCCTGACATATTGAAGCTGTTAGTCTCTGCAAAACCATTTCTTTTGTTTCTTCAGACTCAATGAGCACTAACAGCACTCCTAGACTAGAACTACTGGTCACATACAGAGGTCAACTAATGCCCGGGAGATCTTTCCTACTGCAGAGCACAGAGAGACTGAAGACTCTGTAAATAGTTGTGCTGTGCTCTCTAAGAGATCACAATGGAATATAATCAGTCTCCTTCTATGGCTATAATGCATCGTGCAGAAAACCATTTATGAGCTATAGAAATCAATTACAATATCTCTGTTCTGTGGGAAATTGGGGGAGGATGAACACTGAAAAAATCAGTTAAAAGGGGGCTGCAAAAAAAGCATTTGTTGCAAAACCCCCATGTTTACCAGCTGTACATAAAGTAATTACATTACAAACAAATTACCATTTAACTTTTCCCTCTTTTTTTCTTAACAGCTTCTTGGATGACAATAGCTTTGGCTTGGCTGGGAAATCATATAGATGAGAAGTATTCAGGCTTGCCTGGGAATTTTTAGATATGGAGTTTTAGTCTGGCAGCATAAATCCTCCTCTTAAATATCTCTTAATCAATTTCCAGAAAAAATATTTTTGCCAAGGTTAGACTGAGGGAGAAGGAAAAAAGCTCAACAAGAAATGGCTTCCTGGATGGGAAAGCCAAAACAAAACAACTTGTATCCATAAGAAAATCTTAGTTGCCATTTATTCTTTATTTTCCTGTTCAACAAAAGAACACATTTAGCTGCAGGTGATTTTACAGTCAACAGACAACTTTATCACTTCAAAACTTTAGCTGAGCTAAATTCTGAACTTTACAAATTGTTTTACAGACTTTTAAAATGGAGAATAAAAATAACCTGTGGATTAGTTGGACTGCTCCAAGAAGAAATGTAGTTGAGTTGAATTATTGGACATACTCCTAATCAGAAGCTCTTTTTATGTTTCTTCTCTAGGAGACTCTTGGGAATGGCAGAGTAGACCATGGGAGCCGGGTGATGTTGGTGTACAAAGAAGCCGGCTGCAGAAACCCAGACACTTTGCTCTGAAGACACCCATAAGGTAACCAGAAATGTCAGTAAGGCAGTCAGATAGCAAGCTAATGTAGCACTTAGTAGAGCTTGGAAGTGGGAAACATGACCCCTTTGCCATGGCACCCATCCCATTCTCTAGACTGCAAAACATGGGGGTAATACCTGTAAAATGGCTCACAGCTACTGTCCCCTGCTGGGGACTGGCACAGCCACATTGGCAGAGCCCCATCCCTGATGCACAGGCAGAGTTACGAGGAGAAGAACAGGGGTGGGATACAGCTACACAGATTTCAGGAAGAGAGTTGGGACATTGACAATGTCTCTTTGTTCAGCTTCAGACAGGTGTTATTTAGCATGGCTATTTTGGGGCTTTTTGATTCTTTTTCAGCTCTTGAAGTGACCTGTGGCTGCTCAAACCCAAGAGCCGGTAATGCGCTGCAACTTGGTCATGCACATTTGGCCAACTGGGTCAGAAGAGGCAGATGTGCTTCAACAAAATGTTTTAGAAAACACAGCAGACAAGCTAAGCAAAGAAGACAGTGGTGACAGAATTTGCCTTTCCTAACCAGGCTGAAGTCCAACTGTTGTTCCTGGCAGCAACAACCCAGGCTCAATCAAACCCAGGTGCAGAATCAGCCAGCTTGGAGGAGAAGTGTGTTTACATCTGCCCTTTTCTGACTCTTGGGCTCTGCTCAGAGGGAGGAACATGCTGTTGGGAGATAAATTTCCCTCCTTCTAATTATAGGCCTTGCCATCTTCTGCCCACTTCAAGTGTAAATTGCCTAATCATAAACAATTCCTCTTCAAAGCTCAACGCAGATTGGATGTAATTCCCTGACAACACCAATCTGTTCACAGCATTGCATGCAAAGGCCAGAATAACATTAAAGATCTTCCAGCCTGCTGAAGGAGAGTGGATTGAGGAAAGAAAATTAAAAATACAACAGTAAAACAGAAAAGACATTACTCTTGCCACCTTTTAGCAAAGAAGAGAGCTAATAACACTGGACTAGCAAATCTCAACAACTGGACAAAGCAGAAGACAGAAAAAACTTTTTTTTCCATTGGTAAAAAAAACAAACCACCTTGTCACACACACTTTCCCTTCTAGTAATTAGTAAAGCAAGTAGAAGGCAGATGGAGACTGCTGGTAATGATTTATTTACATCAGAAAGCTTCAATTATTCAGAATGACCAAGTCATTCTCACTACTAAACTGTACAAGAAGATTTCATTACTGCCATATTTGCCCATTTTTCCCCTCCTCCCTCTTTATGTTCTCATGTGGTATCTGATCGTAAATTAGGTTCTTGATCTTGTTAGAGTTCTCTATTCAAGTAGTGTACTGACCATGAACTGTCCCGCAGAACTGGAATTGCAGACTGGCAAGACAGATAACCAAAGCATTACTGACAGGACACAATACATTTTCCAAAACATTAGGATAATGGTATGCTACCAGTACATGGTTTGTACAGTAGTACGTCAATCCTGTCATTGTTTTTTTCGGAAATATCAAAATACCAATATCAAGTGCAACAATAATAATAAAGCAGTATTATTGGTAGTGTTTTTGAAGCGACTGTTGATATCAGGACCAACATCTAATTTTACATTGATGTATCTCCACTGAATGAAATAGCATTCTTCCTGATTTATGCCAGCATAGGGGGAGAACAAAATTAGGCCTTAAATTTCATACCTGTCTTGAACTCCTGGCAAGAAGGCTGGAAATGATCATCATATTTTAGCACTGCCAAATTGCTAAGTCTAAAAGCAATAATGCTGCAAAATGATCAAACTATATCTCATAACTCAACTTTGCAAAGTTTTCTGTTACTTGACAGTAAATAAGCATGAGGAGTTATTTATTTATATATTTAGTGGACTGATCTATCAAGAAGAATTTGGGAGAAATGTCTCTCCCTTTGTTTTTAGATTGCAGAGAATATACTAACTTTATATCTAATTATCACATAAAATGGGTTAAACATCCTTGGTGCTAAATAATTACCACTTTTCTATATTTATGAGAAACTGTCAGACAATGAAGGTAGGGAGAATAGCTAAATCCAAAATTTATGAAGTACAAGAAATAGAAGAGAAAAATTATAGGCCAGTAAACCAGCATTAGCACAGGTGGTTCTGTAGTTGTTATACACTTGAGGAAACTCATTGGCTTCCCTAATTTGCACTGGAAGGTCAATTAAAACATCTATACAAAGAGTATGAAATATTTATACCTCAGAATATAAATACTGTAACAGTTTGTATAGACACAAAGTAAAAAAAGTCTTTTTTAGTTATCACAATAGCAGATGTACATATGTGTACATGCAGAGTGTGATTCTACATGGGTGATCTTAAATAATAATAAAAAAAATCTTTCCTAGTATTGGCATTATTATCTTATACCCAAAATATTATCTCATGGAAAACAGATTTTACAAAGAAAGTCTCAACAAACCATATTTAATTTTTTAAAAAGGTAAAGTGACACATTCCCTCACATGCAGTGGGAGAGTTTGCTTCTAATACTACAAAAGCTTTCTATGCTATTTTTTGTCATTAGTATAAAAGTAGTTATTCATAAACTGGTAGAGAAGAAGAGACTTATTTTTGCAGCACCATCTGGTGTGGGTCTGATTATTTAGCTGATCTGTTGAAGTGTTTTCCGAATGATCATTGTTTTAGCTTGCACTGTCAGATGGCATCCAACAGTCCAGCATAGGCAGATGGGGCTGTAATATAAAACAGAGCTGCTGCAATAAAACACATCATCTCCCCCACCTCCAAACACCCTGTCCTGGTTTCGGCTGGGATAGAGTTAATTTTCTTCCTAGTGGCTGTTGTAGTGCTGTGTTTTGGATTCAGTATGAGAAGAATGTTGATAACACACTGATGTTTTCAGTTGGTGCTAAGTAGTGTTTGGTCTAAAATCAAGGACTTTTTCAGCTTCTCATGCCCAGCCAGCAAGAAGGCTGGAGGGGCACAAGAAGTTGGCATAGGACACAGTCAGGGCAGCTGACCCCAACTGGCCAACGGGGTATTCCACACCATGTGACGTCATGTCTAGTATATAAACTGGGGGGGAGTTGCTCTAGGGGGGCAGACTGCTGCTTAGGAACTAACTGGGCATCAGTCAGCAGGCGGTGAGCAATTGTATTGTGCATCACTTGTTTTGTGTATTCCAATCCTTTTATTATTATTATTGTCATTTTATTATTGTTATTATCATTATGAGTGTCTTCCTTTCTGTTCTATTAACCTGTTCTTATCTCAGCCCCCGAGTTTTACCTTTTTCCTTCTGATTTTTGCTCCCATCCCACTGGGTGGGGGATAGTGAGTGAGCAGCTGCGTGGTGCTTAGTTGCTGGCTGGGATTAAACCATGACACCCCCTTACATTAGGTGATTCATTACTGGATGTGCTGGATTTGATTTAATTGTTTACACACTGTACAAACATTACAAGGGAACCAAAAAAGACAGTAATGATGTAAGCCCCACTGGAGAACCATGTGACGTTCATTAATTAACACCATCTAAGGGAGAGGAAAGAGAACCGTGATTTTTTCTCCAGTGCTATACAGTTCAGAAGGAATACATACATAACACAAATATTTCAGGAAGACATGCTTTCTGTCTAATGGAAAGGTGTGAAAAGGATGTGAAAATATGTTCTCTTTGGAGCAGGGAGGATGAAGCATAACTGGCCGCTAGAACTGTTAGGTACAAAGAAAGGAGAGAGATCCCCGTGTAAAGTACTTCATAATCTACATTCATAGCTAGATATTAGACTGTTATCTAAATTATTGGAAATACCTGTATTTTTAGAACTTTTAATATGAACACAGAATTTCAATTTAGGAATCGAATAGGTGCTCAACAAGAATTAGAAGCAATAATTAAATAGATAAGCATCTGTAAATATGAGGCACAGATGGGGGAGCACACAAGCCTAGATTCATCTCACCTACATTTTGGATTTAGCTCAGCTGAAATGTCAAGCATAGGAGCTTAGGCTCAGTTAAGAGATGAAGCAATCTCAGTAATCAATATAGAAAGTGTTAGTGTTGGGTATCTTTGACTTCTACAGCTAAGGCAGGTGCCCACCATCTCCCTTAACAGTCAAGAGAGAAGAAATATAACTTTGACACGCAGGTCATCTGTCCTATTTGGAATCTACTTTGGGATGAATGGAAGTACTAATTTTTTACCACAGATAATGCAGAGAATTTAGACAAGTAGATCAGATGTGGGTGTGTGATTCTATGATTCTACGTACAACATAGATGACAACTTCTGGTCAAAGGAACTCCATCCTATGTCTCTGAATTGCAGAGTGGGATTCTGATTTTGAGAATGGGATGAAATGCCCTTATAAAGTACTTGTCTCCCTCTATTGACTTCCAAGGGAATTTCGATAGAGAAATTACATTCCACTCCTACCTTAGCACATAGAAGTAATAGGAGATAGGGACAAGGAGATTACCTGAGAACACAGTATATAAGAAAACTTTTATTGGCAGACTATTGCAATACAGGTGCTTAAATTAAAAAAAACAAGCAACTCAGTGGCTTGAAGAGACAAGGCATCTATTCCAAGCATAGTGATTTTGCAGTTAGACTATATAGCAAATAACACTAGAGAACCTTCTTTCAGTCTCCCTACAAGTATTTATTTAAAATAGAAGGCTTCCTCTTATATCAGAGCAGTGGTTTTAAATTTCTTCCATTTTTAGGTGCATTTCATAGACTATATTTTACCAAAATATATGCTTGCATTTGGATCTCGTAGTAGAATTCACTCTTGGAGCTGTGACAAGCGATTAAATGCAATAACAAAAAAAGTGAAGTAGTGCTTACTTATGTAAAAGAATACTGCTAGAGAAAGAATACAAACAAGCAGTTTAAACATGGATTGAGCACGCCTGTACTACACTGGACTGCAGAGATCCTGGTGCTTGCACATGCCGTAGTGACGTGCAGAGAGTCGAACTTGCCTCCGGATTTGAGATAACTGTATTTGGTGAGTTAATAAGCTGTGTTTGTCTCCACGGGGCTTATGACTGCAGGGTGATCCTTGGCCTGGTGTGCCTGTACCGTACCAAGGCTCAGTTGGCATTAGCTTGGTGGTATCTGCATTTTGCAGGTGTACCAATTTCCTTACCACTCTTTACTGCTACATTAAAAAGATACTGCCCCACAACCATTGTGATTCCTCCACCTGGCATGCATCTCAAAGCTTACTGACTAGTTTTTATCCATTTAAAAATACATGTTCTCATTTGAGACCCCGAACATATTCCAAATGCACTCAGGCATTGCTCCAAATAACAGCAGAAATAATCTTCGTCTAGGAGAATGCAGGGTCGCAGGCAGATGGATTCTGTTCACAGTCTAGAACTGCAAGTTGTGTACCTGCAGAAAAGTCACCTTCGGGGCAGAAACACTTACAAACACTTGCGAATTAATGCAAGTGATTCCAGCAGTCTCGTAAAATGTATCAAAAGGGAAAAAGCACTAAGCTAAGAATAACAAAGAGTAAAAGAACCAGTGAAAGATTGACTCTGTAGCGTGGAAGGATAAAAACAAGAACAAACAAATAGTTGCTGTAAGGAGGGGGTTGTGAACAAAAAACGTATCGAACTTGATTTTCAGACTGCAAGCCAGGACTTCCCATTATTTCTAACAGTTACATTACACAAACCAATGAGAAGCTGAGAAAGAAGCACATCTTTAAGAAGAAACATGTTGGTTTACTAGATAGATAGATAATGAGTTGCAGCCATCTCACTACTGCCCAGCTTGCAGAGCACAGATTCTTTACCCAGCCACACATCCCTGGAACTGGTTGTCAATGTCTTGATGCCTCAGTGGCAAGGCACTGGGGAAAAGGACTTCTCCAAAGGTACTTTTTGCCCTTCTCTGTGAAGGAAATCCTGTGCAAGGATGTTAATATTTATAAATCACGATAAACGATCAGTACTT
Organism: Leptodon cayanensis; assembly: GCA_027564655.1. Classification (NCBI taxonomy): domain Eukaryota; kingdom Metazoa; phylum Chordata; class Aves; order Accipitriformes; family Accipitridae; genus Leptodon; species Leptodon cayanensis. The sequence continues at coordinate 22,978,753 of JANXJC010000013.1, forward strand.
TTGGTTCTGTTGTACCCCAGTTTTGAAAGGGAATAGTGAGGTAGACAAGGGACAATAAGTCTTTGTAACCAGCAAGAGTTAAAAGAAAGCAATTTCAAAGATGTGTATTCATGCATTGTGGCATTTATATAGGTTAAAAAGTCTCTCTCATGTTGACTGAACTTAACCTCTAAAAAGGATCTGAATGCATAAGTCATTTTAATTCAATTTCAAGTTTTATATCATAGTATTATCCCAATAAAATGGATTTTTATATGTATATATAAGCTCTGTCTTGAATTAGATTTTTGAGAGAGTCTGTTCCTGCACCTTATATTTTATATAGTTATGTAATATATTACAACCTGTGAGAAGTGGTGAGCACATTTCAGCTGAAGGACATGCTGATGATTTATGGAGCTGAAGTCCATATACCCTAAATTAGGTTTTAGAACTGCAGTGTAATTTTTATCATGTAACAAGGAAATTAATTTACAAAGACTACCCCGCAGCTTTGAAAGTCACTGTAAAGATTAAGTCCTGTTTGACAGAAGGTGGGAGATTTAATTTTGAAATTTTTTTGGGGAAAATATCAGATTATCAATCACCTCAAGGAATGCTAAACACATTGCTGGAAATGCTGTTTTTGTTTTTCATGGGTTTCACAAAGTATTTATCAGACATCCATGTGGTCTACCAGGGTTTCTTACACCACTGCAATTATCCTAATGATAAAACCACAGTCATCTTCTTGTAGATGGTCAGTTTTATATCAGTGAGAAAACAAGCAAGAAAGAGCTGCTATAAGCAAAGGTGTTGGAAGGTCTGAATTGAAGCATAAGGGACCCTGAGGGGAAAAGGGACATCTTCCTCTCCCTCTTGCTTCAGGGCTTTGGCACTGAAGGGGCCAAGGGTGCGGGAAGGGAGGTCTAAGGAGGGCAGGAGGGGGCGGTCGCAGACATAGGAAGATGGCAAAGAAAACCTTAGAGTTTTACTTTCTCTATACCAAAATATCTTCTCAGGCTGAATGCATTTGAAGACCAAGAAACCCACCTACTGTAGGTTTCTACTTCTAAGTAGAAAGCTCATCAATGCAGACAGTGGAGTCTAAACAGCAATTCAGCTGAGTGGATAGGTGTCTGTCTCAGGGTGACTTTAATCAGTCTCTGTCCTTCATTGTCGGCATTGATTAGGGACTTAGTTCAATTGGCCATATACTATTTGAAATACCCTAGGATATGCGGTTTCCCACATCTAACACCACCCCTTAACAAACAAGTGCTGGCTTCCACATTTGATTTAACATGGGAAAAGCCCCCAAGATGTCTTTGTCTCATGTCAAACTCAGATGTGAACACTAGTAGAAAGAAATCTGAACCTCTGTGTTGGACTGTGATACACTGGAGAAGGTGACACAGAGAGAATATTTTTTCTGAAGCATCCTAAAAGGAATAGATTATAAGGTATAGATGCTTTAGGGCTGCAGGCAGAGGATGACAAAATATGAGGTGATACAGAATCTCCTATTATTTACTTCACTTTAGGAGAAAAATAGTCTGCAGAGCCAGGAAATAACTATAAAATTGAAAGAGATTCACTCAAAGAGACACTGAAAGTACAGTTTCAAATGAAGGCCTGAAAGTATAGTACAACAAATTTCTATGCAACACACACTTTTCCATAAATTTGCTTTGGCCGTACTTGCAACACTTGTTTGTTTGCATCCTGCAGATATTTGGGGAATGGAATTGCACTAGGTGGTTGTTTGTAGAAAGCAAATTTAAAAGTTCCATCAGTATTCAGAAGAAACAAATGGTACATTCAAACTTGTAATTATAAACTACTGGTCTTCTCTCTTAAAGCCCTTAATTATAAACCTATCGTATCTCCCATCTTTTATTTGCCACTGAGTCATCAAGTTGAATGTGCCAGGAAACGCCAGCCTGCATCAACCATCAAGCCAATTTTCCTTCAAATATCTGTGTGCTCTCTTCCATGATATAACTGATATACCGGAGCAACTCCTTCTAAGACTCTGCTGTGTCACTGCATTAATCACCTTCAGATGTCAGGCTAAAAATCTTCTCTCCTATAAGGTCTATAAACAGAGTAAGTAACTGCTATGTTGTGACTATACTTGTGTGAATCAAATAAATTTATCATTTTTACCTCACATTTCCCTTATTTCCTCAGGTCTTAGGCTCATATTGCAAACTCTTGATGGCTGGGGACCTTTTGAATTAATTTCAGGATAATGAATATTTGTAAAGAATCAAGTATGTCACAGGATGTCATCACTGTCCAACAACAAACTATTAAATCAGTTCTGAGGTCTTGAATAGAGAAACTTTCACCTGTTTAGCTCCATGGAAAACAAATGCTATTAAAATTTGTATTAAGGAAACAGAAATGCAGAGGGAGCAGTTAGAGCATTATTAAAATTATTAAACAAGGTTCTCATTCTCCCTCATTGTTTAGCTGTGGGATTTGCAAAAGAAAGTTCACCCCATTTTTATGACCTGTTAAAATTATATTAGTTGTGCTTTTTAGCAAAAAAAAAAAAAAAATAGTTTTTGGGAGGAGAAGCTACCATTTAGTTTGCAGATCTTACTAAAGGTAAATCAAGGCAAAATTCTTACCAAAAAGCCTGGGAGATATACTGGATATACTAGATTATAATGTGAATACACGTCAATAAAGAAATTCTATTATCAAGAAAAGATAGATATGCAAATAAAAATACAGTCTGCTCTTACAGTCAACAGCCAATACAGTCTGCATTGGAAAAGCCTCGTAATTGTAGTCCAGTTTTGTTCACCAAACTGTAATAAATCTGAAAAAAAAGGTGGACAGTGTGGAACTGAAAGAAAATGAGAAGAAACACTTTCAAGTCTGAGAGTATGTTAGTTAAGCTAAAAGAAATGCCCTTCCTGTAAAGAGAGACAACATAATCTGTATTTTCATTTGTAGCTCAGACTTAAAATGATGCAGGGAAGAGTAGAACCAGCATATGGATTGCCTAGGCATTAGTGAGGTCCTCTGGTACTGGATGTCCTTTGTCCTGCAGGGAGGAAACTGATGAATAAATGACTTTGGAGAAAACAAGGCAAATGGATTTTCTGCTGCGATCCACACTATTAGGTAGGGGGTGGTCTTTGAATTTAGCTACCATTTAAAACCTCTCAGAAACTCCTATCAACCCCTCTGGAGATCTGGAAAGTGCAATCAATCAAAGAGTTAAATTTCTGGTTTTCTTTTTTTGCGTAGCAGTCCTTGTACTTTATAAAGTTATTTACTTAATGTAGGATAGTCAGTGAGATTTGGAAATATAGTTCAAATCACAGAAGTCCAGGTTGTTGATTTATGGAGCAGAAAGTACATAAACCCCCAAGTTAGAGTTCAAAGCACATCAGATTTTTTTTTTCTCTCATTTTAACAGCAGAACCGGAAATTTCAATTACTTTAGGACTATCCTGTGGCTTTGAAAGTCACTACAAAGATGAAGTTCTGTTCAACAGAAGGTAGGGAGGGAATTTAATTTGAATTTGGGAGAAAAATCAGATTACTAATCATCTTGAAAAAAAATATGAGAGTTGAACACATGGAGACAAAACATACAAGAGTCTACAGTAAAGTTATTTTCATGCAGCTATTTACAAGACATTATGTTTTTCTCAGTATTCTTACCAGAATTTTTATTTTTTTACTTTCAATTTCTTCTTTATTTGAGATGTGCATGGCATCATTTTCAAAGGAACACTTAGGAAGTGCCCACTAAAAGCTGTTATAGCAGCTTTTGATACTATAATTTTGAATATTCATCACAGAACCACATGTAATTTTAATGGGACAGGGTGGGAATCTTCTGGTCAGCAAAATAATATAACAGCTTTAGGGCTGAGTTATTTGCTGAACACCAGCGTTGTATAATGGTATGAGAAACTCCCTGCATGCTACAAAGATAATTATAAGAGATTCTGTATTTTCAATCTAGGTATAGGTTTCTTCAAAACTAGGATAGTACAAGAATACTACTGCTAAGCATAAATTGACCAAACCTGTAATTTATTAATAAGGTCTAAGGGAGATATATATCACTGATCTGAGTTAAAAGCAACCCTTAGCTACATCTACTTTTTCTGGGGGTTAACCCAGTTTGTTAAGACAGCATGGTTTCTGTAATTAGTCTGTATATGTGCTTATGACCATCTGTCCATCTTGTCTACCCCTATCCTGTCTCCAGACAATTTTTGAATCCATTAGCTAAGATCAATCACATTTAAAAGAAAGTACACATTTCAAAGAGACTTTGCTCTTGTAACTAGCCATCTGGGTAGAGGAGAGAGAAACCAGTTGTACACCCACTAAGGGAAACGGTGTTGCATGAGTTCCAGTTAGTAGTTACCACACAATCCATACCAGAGCAACATATCATAGAAGTCCTAATTAAAGGACAGACCTCAGTTGCAGTTGCCTTTTATTAGATACCAGAGAATCCAAATTAAGGTACAACTTCATAAGAGTAAAGCCTTTGCTGGTTCCACAGTTTACAGATTTCATATGTACTTGGTTTTGGAGTCTCATCTGTTTCTTCTTTTCATCTTATGGTTAATAACCCCTTTTCTTTTCTTTTCTTTTCTTTTTTTTCTTTTCTTTTCTTTTCTTTTCTTTTCTTTTCTTTTCTTTTCTTTTCTTTTCTTTTCTTTTCTTTTCT
>JANXJC010000013.1:22987888-23057701 GCA_027564655.1 Leptodon cayanensis
TTCCCTTGTGTTTATAGAGGGGGTGGGGGGAACAGAGGCTGCAAACTGTAAGGTTTGAGCATTTGGTGGGAAAGCCGAATCTAAACCACTACACACACGCTTTCTCTTTTTTTTCTGTAAATCTTCCAGGCATGTGTTCTGAGTTAAAGTGTTGAGTAAATAGAGAGTGGTAGAAATATGTTATTTAATCTGAAACATTGCATCTGGTTAAATATTACATCTGGTTATGATTTTACTTAGTAAGGTAGTATAGAAATTGCAGGAAAATTACCTGAAGAATTGGACATTCCTAGGGGACTAGGCTTTACCTTTTATGCAGAGGGCCAGATTTTGTCAGATTGCTGCATTGATAATTAGGCTACTGATGGAAATGCTATACAATTTCCATGACCACCCTAAACAGCTGTGTACAGGCATCATAGGTGGACATTAAAGGTTTTGCTGCCCATTACCAAATGTTAATCCAAGAGGGAGAGATTTGTGGGAGAGAATATGCTTTCAGTCCTCCAAAGATGTAACTCTGTGACACCAGTAAGAATGTCTGAAACGTAGAATCCTGTGGGCCTGATTTTAACTGAAGATACTTCAATAGTTAATTATTTCTAATTTTGGACAGCAAGGTCTTCTTTCCAAAGAACTCTGTGGTGAACTAGTAGAACTCTTGGTTCACATGAATAAAAATCACATTTTTTTCAATATCTGTGTTATTTGTGTCTGTCTAGAATATAAGATAATTTTCCCTTTTAAAATACATTCCATTTAAGAAGTTTTAACTTTTGAGAGGGCAGAAATTGTCCTTTATAGAGTTTTAAAGGCTTGAAACAACATTTTGATGGTTTTTTTATTATTATTTTTCATATCCCTGGTATGGACAGGTAAAAAGAAAAGAAGACATCTGCCTTTAATAGCCAGAAAAGTGGCTGAAAATTTTCTAATTTTCTTTGGAAGTCTCAAAGTCAGATGTGTGTTCAGTGTCCTTGAAATGACATTGATGTGCTTAGACTACTGAAGCCAAATAAAACCCTTTGGAGTTAAACTTTTCCATTAAAAAAATGCACTCTGCAGCACATATCCTTCACTTTACCTAGTTGAGCAGTACTGAATCAAAATTAATTGTCTTTGAAATGCATACGCTTTACATTTTGAAGGCTAATCATTATCACTAGAAGAAATGTCTGCTATATAATGAATAAATTCAAGATAGAATGAAAAAGTCTTTCTTTTTCATATTCTCTGATTGTAATTTGGTAGTCTAATATTAATCTATGAAGAGACAGACTTCTTAGCCAAATAATGGAGAATTAGCTTTGACTCAATTACTAACTTGCTATGTCACCTTGATAAAGTTGGAGAAAAATTATATCCCTACTCTGTTGAAAAACGACAACATAAGAAGAATTACTTACAAACTCCATGTTTTCTTTCAATCTTTCCTTCTAAAACAACAAAAGTGCCTTTGTGATAAAAGACATCCTCAAGACAACTTTGAAATACTGTGGATAGCCTCACTCTAGTCTCATGAGCTAGTTTATGTCCCCGCTCTTCTGCAGCAATGGAGATACGTTTGCCTGAGCTAACTTTCCAACCACCCAGCTCCTACACAAAAGATAGGCACCACGACTCACATGCACCAATGTGAACTGGAACCCAAAACTGAGACAGGCTCCTATTTTTGTCCCCACATCTTAGTGGAAGAGATTGTCATCTAAATCTAATAGACAGGCTCTCCCTTTGACCTTACATTTCTTGTATGAATAATGTAGAACTCATACTATTAAATATCAATCTGCAGGTCTCATGAGGTTCCCTGGCAGTGCATATTATTAATCTTCAACACTTGTTTAAACACACTGATCTTTGCTATTGTCTATTTCCAAGTTTTATCTGAAGAGAGAGGCAGAAGCAGCAAACAGTTTGCAAAGTCGTGATCCAAAACCTCCTGGCCCTGGTAGAAATCTGAACAGCAGGTCAGAAGACCTGTATCAGAGCAGAAACAATAGCGGTGGAGCTCCGCTCCAGCGCATCCTGGGACTGCCAAGACCTTGCTCCAGGAAAAGCCCTGCAACTCGGTCAGCCAAAGGCATATGACAGCTTGCACTTATGAACGGCAGTGACAACCTGCTGCCAATTTCGAGGATGACATAGCTGTCTGGAAAACAAGCTTTGGGTAATCCATCATGTGCTTGCAGCATGCCTGAAGTTTTGATGTTCTCTGGTTTATGGCACACCACTCGCAAACCATCGGGCTGTCATCCATGGTGGGAATACTGCCGTTCTGTGCATGTGAAGGGAGGCTGCATGAACAGTAACTCAGGTGTGAGTAGACAACTCACATGGCAGGGCAGAGGCTAAACAGAACTTCATATTGACTTAATTTGATGGGAAAAAAAGTACTAGAAAATCCTACTAGTATTATTTTTGCTAATTCTTGCTAATGGGGGAGTTCCTTTAAATAACTGGTGAAAGCAAGGCTACTGAATGAACGCTATAGGGAACAACTGCAGCTCTAGTGCTCCAGGTTTTGGGCTGAGGAATGCTGTGTGCTCACGCAGATATGCACACTCACACAAGAACCTACCACCGAAGGGCTCGCTGACAATCTGCGCATCAATGGTAGAAGACCTTGGGTAGGTCTGTACAGTTAGATCTGATCTCAGCACATTGCTGTCATGACAGCATATAGAAAAAAGCTCAAGCTGGCATACACTGAGGAGCCAGATACTGCCTTGTTATTCATGGCTGAAGTATGATAGTGTTCAACAAAATAATAATATTATGTGTCTTCAGCCTATGAAGTACTGCAGGAAAAGCCTATTGTGAGTGCAGCAGAGAAATAAAGCATCATGTATATGGCAACTCAAGAGGAGACAGATTACGGGAAGATAATAGTACACAAGTAACTAATGGGTTTTCTATTATGATAATGCAGCAACTTCAGCAGAAGAATAATTAGAGATAGATAAGCACAAGGCAGCCTGTACAGCAAATAAAGTGATGTTTTAAACAAATATTTCGTTATGTACGTCAGATTTTCATTCAGAAGACAAGAGACAAAGAAATAACCAGTTTCTTGAAGTGTAGCATTTTAGGACTCCATGAATATTCATACCATATAACAAAACCTGTAAAAAAAGTCAGTATTTTTAAAATAAGGATTTTCCCCACTGTGTTCACTTAGTCAATTATTTCTTTTAAACTGATTCTTCTGTGCATGTATTATCCTTTAAAAAGTCAATAGATGAAGTATTAAATCTTAGTTTTCTGGCTTTTACTGAGTTTTGATTTGTTTGTTTGTTTCAATATTGTACTTATTAGTTCATATATTACTTGTATGCTTATTTTATTGAAATACTAAAAAATGCCTGCTTTAGCTGCTGTTTCTCTTTCTCTAATGTTCAGACATTAAATTGAAAAAAACCTTTAAACAAAATTATATGCCTTTTATACAGCCAGTGTAGGTGGATGGCAGGCCAGCATGAACTTGATGATATAATTCCCAAAGAGGATGCACCTATGAGCTCTTTAAACAGAATACTTTTTTCTGAAAGGGTCAGATTCTGCTTTGTTACTTGAATAGGACTTTACTCAGTGAGTCATCCTAGTTTATCAACAGCATTATGCTCACAGAATGGTATTAATCAGCATGACTAACTGGATGACAACATGGCCTTAACTTGGCAGCTTTTACAGTGAAACACAAAGATAACTAAATGGTTATTATAAATGCCAGATTGTGCTAACCTGTCTCATGTCATGAGAGCTTCTAATTGTGTTACTCTGGGAATTTATTTTGATTAGCAGCTTAAAACTGTAGCAATTATTATGTTTATTTGTGTGTTAACGCTATCTGCTATGCAAAAAGATTTTGGAGTATCTTATGTTGACTTAGACTTTGCAATTGTTGTTTTCTGAAACAACTACATAAACTAAAACTGCTAGTAGTCATGGCTTCCCTTTTTCTTTCCACAATACACCTCAGCTTTGGGTGGATGAGATTTCTAGAGATGCTAGAGATTCTACGAGAGCCTTCAGAATCCTTCCTTCCTTTCCAGACATGGCTTCAATTAAAGAAGAGGTTGTCTGTCCGTTTAAGTGTGTCATCTCTCTCACAAAATGTATAAAGGCACTTGAAAGACATATTTGTGTATATCACATGAACAGCACACCCAATTAATCTATCAGCGTACCTAAATCATAGCCTTGTGGATTACTGCTCTCAGGGAGCTGAGGCTGTGGTCAGACACACTGAATAACTGTCCATGTAATTATGCCATAAATTCAGTCCCATCAAAATAACGTGGGTTAGGAAGCCCTAATATAAGTGTGTAAGGTAGCTGTGATTACTCTGACAGAACTAGGTTAGGCCCTACTCGTGCAGTGTTGTTGGCAGACCTGAGGCCTGGGTAATCATGGGCAGGCAACAGGCAATCATTTACTCCAGCTCAAATATAACCAGAACAGAATTTCTGATGATTGCTTTAGTTTTTCTTTGCTTTCTCATTTAAAAATTGCAAGTACAGTATTTACTTCAGAAGGCTGTTGTTAAGGTTTAACCGGTGTCAAGAAAGTGATTTGAGAATTTCAAATGAAGTTATAAAAAGTTACAGGAAAAGCATCAATGTCAAATAGCTATCAGTCAGACCAGTTAGAGCCTGCTCTTGCGGAAGCACAATAACCAGCCCTATGGCTTCAGGAGCAATATTAACATATGGTTTGAGAGAACATCAAAGTGTCAAGGCTTTGCATGGCCCAGCTGGGAGCTGGCAAGTCAAAAATTAAAGACATTTTAGTCATCATAACTGTTATCGAATGCAATAATAATTCATAAGCTCAGAAACCTTGCCATTATATGGCTTTTAGCCTGGCTCCTCAGGAAATTCAGACTCACACAATCATGCCTTTGATCAATACCTGTACTTATATAGATCTTTCTTTCCTCTCCTAACTTTGACATATCTTGGCCAATATCAGCCAGAAGTACCAATCTCTGAGGAAATTACATGTTTCATGAAAAGAGCTAGTCAGGTAAAGGAGAGAAACCCTATACATATATGACTAAGAGGCTTCTCAGTTCACCAAACCTGAGAAATTATCACGGCCCTACCAAACTTACAGAACTAATCAGAAAAGCAGCAGCTTGCAATTAATCCTCAAGAGGTGAACTCAAGACATGATGAGAGACAGAAGTACACACATTATTTGGCACCAGGTATTTCACACTGCAGCAATGAGTTACAAATGTTCCAGCTGCAGGAAAAGATTCAGTTGGGTATGCAGGAAAGCATACCCCACTTCACTCTTTCTCCTTTTCGTTCTGATACCAGAAACAAATCACCATGTTGGGTGTGAGATCTGAAAGCGCTTCCATAGTGGCACCTACAGATTAAGACTCTTTCTTCCTAGACCCTAGTTTTGGTGTTCTTCCCAGGCATGTAGTACATCACTCTTCTGCCCTGCTTTACAGACGTGTGGTACATCACTTTTCTGCTCTGCGTTACAAACTCACTGAAGTGTTTGCTGAAGAAGAGCCACTGGGGATCGTACCTTCTCTCCACCTCTGAGGAGAGTGACTGATGTAGACATATTAATATGTCTGTAGCAGTCTTCTCATGCAGGCCTCTTCATTTCACCAGGCTTGAGTGACTTCTGCAGACTAAAAGAGGAGCAGATGAATCAGAGGAGCAGTACCCTGCAATTTATCTCCAAGTGTTGAAGCAGCCAGTGGCATTGCTGGAGGTCAAGCCAAGGCATGGGGAGAGCCAGCTGGAGAGCTAGAGTTTTTACTCCATAAAATTGGCCTGTGATTCTTTTCTTTTCTGGGTTCTTTTTTTTTTTTTTTCTTTTTTCTTTTTTTTTTTTTTTTTTTGAATGAGTGTGTGTGGGGTGTGGGGTGTGTTTGTGTGCCTTGGTTTTATGTAATTTTTGTGACATTCTGCTGTATAAATGAAATATGAAAAGATGGAAGTAATAGCACAGCTATCTTTAGGTGAGATTGCATCTCTAAATATTAGTTTAGGAGACTGGGGAGAGGGAAATGAATATTCTTTCTTTAAATCTTTTGTCTAATTTCACTAACTTTGCAGAATTTATTCTTGAAAAAATAATAGCATGTATTTGCTTCCCTAGCAAACAATTTTCTTCTCTGTTTCATCAAACCAACATTTTTGTTTCAAGAAACAATTGTAATGGCTTTCCAAACAATTGAGACATATGCTATTAAGTAGATGTCCAAAAGAGAAATTCATCTGCAAATCTGCTTACCTCTTTTCCTTTCAAACGCAATGCTGAATCATGTTTATACACCTTGATAGCAGAAAGTATTAACACAGGCTATTTTTATTAAGAAGTTGTGAAAAACTGTGTGGGATTTCTTTGGCAACATTGCTTAGTCCAAGTGTGGATACCCTGATGGAAAGAGTGGTAACTCTGTGGAAAATTGCAGGAACACTGACAAATGAAACTTGTCACAATGCCCAAGAATTAGCACTTGTTAACAGTGAAAGAACATGATGTCTATCACTGCGTTCAACAACAAGGCTTACAAATGAATAGATTAATCATTGCTCATTTTAAAGGATTATTAAGGGTTTAATGAAATTGTCAGAACAGTAGGATACCCAGACTAACAGAGGCAATGATATTTCACACCCTGTATTGAAGGAACTATTATAAATGGTATTTGAAAGATGGTTTTGGCTATAGACAATTATTGGCACAGTTGTTTTGGCTTTTCTAATTGAAGATCATATAATACAGCTTCTTGCTTTGGATGATTTTGTCTTGGGGCTATAGCTAGGAAGTGGGATGCCTCATGCTTCCACATGCTGACTTCTGGACATTAAATACCTGAAATCCTTCTCAGTCAGGAACAAATGCTAAAAACACTGGCTCAGTGAGCTGGAGTGAAATAAAGGCTTGCACATTTTCAGCAGGATGCTGCAGCTGCCTGTGTTACACCTGAGGGGGGATCTGGGACCCCTCCTCAAGATCTCACCTCACCCTGGGCTCAAGGGAGAGCCCAGCACCACCGTTTTCTTCCCCAACAGATAGTGTATTTAAGTGCAGGTTACTTTATGTTAGCTGTAGGTTAACAATAGACTAAGTTTGCAGCTTTAAGGAGGGTTCCAACAAGAAAGAGAGGAGTGTTTGAAAGCCTGTGCCCTTCTAGGATTTTGGAGCTCTAAACAAAGCTATGAAAAGACACCTTATCCCTTGGGATTTGGTGTTCAAAGCACACACAGAAAGAGGAATACAGTTTCTTTACTAAAACAGAGCAGACCTGAATCTTGCTTTAAAATGTCAATGTAGGAGAAGTGATGTCCCCTTTTCTATAGCAGACGCCTAGGAGATGAAAGCGTGCGAAGAGATTTAGTTCACATCTCCCACCCGTTAGAAGCCAACCTCGGTGCTAACCTTCATTGGGCGAGGGGCTCTTCTCCCTTCCTGTCGAATCTGGTGATAAAACCTTACAAGCAAGAGACAGGGAAAGAGAGAGAATGAGCATCACTCTCACACATTAGCATATTCAGTAACATGTCTGAGAGTGGTGAAGGAAGGAAAGGAGATGGTTCTGCTGCCACCTCCTCCAGTGTTTGAAACAGAAGCTATCTAATATAAAGATAAGGCAGCAGCCTGTTGGTCTGAGGATTGCTGGGGATAGTCTGGGAGTAAGCCCTTTTTTCAATAATATTTCATTTTCTGAATATGCATGAATATCAGATGTATATATGGATGAATATCTTTTCCTTTCCAACTACCATCTTTTTTTCCCTGTAAGGCATTTTTCGGCAGCTTCAGGAGGAGTTTCTGGACTGTTCCCTGATATCTTCATCACGGCACAAACTAATGTGTGTTCTTCTTTCACTGCAGTGGACAGGTTTACTCATCTGGAAAGCATCCATCTCTTTGTGTAAAATAACTCTTTTATCCGTTACACTGAATATCTTACTCTGTACATCTGGTAGAGGAGCTTGAAAGGATCACTGTGGGAAGGGCAATTAATTTTGAAACTGCAAAACTATCTAAATTCAAGTCAGCTGTATGCCTGACATTGTCCTGAAAGTAAATTTATTTTTTCTTTTTCCATTAAGATTCTTGTTTTGTCTGATAGGTATACAACTTGGTGTATGTAAATTGTAACATGCTAAAATGATTAGTAAAATCCCAGTTTCATAAAATATACACCAGAAGGAGACAAAGAAGAATTCAGATAAGATAAACCATGTTTAGGACAGCAGCTGACTATTTAGAATGATCTTGCACAAAATGACAAGTCCTAACAGCAGTTCTTGCAAAAGACAGATAAATACATTTAATGGTCTTTATTATAATGTGTCATTTTTCCACAAACCTCTGTCTATTTCAAAATTACTCCGTAGCAGGGACATGTGGAGATATTTCTCTTTATACACACTTCCACACTCTCACACCAGACTAATCAGGTCTTGGAGCACCTTAATTAAGTGTTTCTTTAACACTGAGGTAAAAGAAAAGGAAAAGAAGATAACATGAATATTTCAGTATCTAAACAGGGACAATATGACTTGTCAGGTTAAGTTTGAGGAAGATTGCTCTTAAATAACCAGTGTAGGAGGCATTTAGGAACTAATTGTAGAAGAGTTCTGTGTTGAATTGCATTTATCAACTTACTTGCCACAGTCCTTTATTCCTTATAAGAATCATTCCCTATATAGGGATGCTTGTATCACACTCACTGTGTGGAATTTGTGTTCAAAGATGAATGTATGCAGTTGCATGAGTGTTTGTGTGTGCACACAGAGGTCTATAAAGAAAATTAAAAGCAAATAGATTCATTTGGAATTCAAGATCGAAAAAAATTGAGAATCTATACAAAAGGAGCATAAAAATGAACATTAACACTGAAAATACTTCAACAAATCTTATTTTGAATTTTTATCCCCATCTTTATTAAGAATTCAGAATGAGTACTGAAAGCCAGCAGAATGGTCTCATAAGCTACATAAAATTACACAGGAAAAAAAGGAATTGGACAGATTTTCTTGCTCAATAGATATCTTTTGTGGACAGAATATTTGCATTTTATACATCTACATGGTGTACGGCCATGCGTATACACCTCACTGCAAAAGACAACTATTGTAGCAGTTCATGTTTATCAATATAAAATCTTATATGAAATTGTACAAAACATGTTACTTATCATTCATATACAAATTGCATTAACACTTTCCCACATGGCTCATTATTATTTAGAACACGTTGCAGTCAGACATAACAACTGTAGGGAGGAGACAGAGTCACTGACAGGTACATGAAGAAAAATATTTTTGGCAGACTTTATCAAGTGTGTGTTAGAGCTTCACAGCAGCGGAGCAGATCACAATGTGCTAATATGTCTGTACCAACTGATGATTTCCCATCTCACTTCCCTCCTCCTAGCACCTGACCTACTTTACATCACTTTACCCTGACGGGCTGTATAAAGCACCTGAAGTCCTTCAAACCGTGGAGATCTGGTAATGCTCCAGATACAAATTCCCAGTTATTACTGTCCATCACTTCTATTCTAGAAACATCCCAGTGGCTGTTCACAGGCATAAATTATCATTTTGTGTCAGGCAACAGTTTTAGTTCCAGAAGCACTGTACTGTTAAGGGAGTTCCTGCTGTCCTGTACTATTAGTTGCAGGTGAGAGTTTGAGCAAAGACTTTAAGAAACTCCCTCCTCCTCTCTGGTTAGTATTCTCTGGGCCACTACTGCCCTCTAATACAACATAAGTGATACTATTATTGTACAGAGGAGAGCTATAGAATTCCTGACATAAACTACTGGTATAAAAGACTTTTAAAAAAGAAATGTGGAAACAAACGACATTGTTCTTATATAACTAATTTTAAAATGTCAAAGAGTTAGTCTGGCTAAAGGAATATGTGCATAATCTTTGCTTCTTATTAGTATAAAATAAGTACCTCAAAATAGAAAATATAAATTGATAGAAAAAAAATTAAAAATGAGAAAAACTTTGGAAAATTATGTCTGCCTTTTAGGAAGCCGATTGCGGCAGATGATGTAAGTATGTAATTATAAACAAATATCTTCACAAAAACGTTGTGAAACGGTTGAAATATTACACACAGTACACATTCAGAACAAAAACCCAAATTAAAAAAACATCAAATGAATAGTTATTAGCTGTATTATGTTCCCTCCACTCCTTTACCCACAGTCATTGTACCATTATCGCCGTTACCGTATATTACAAATTACAGACCAGCTCCAATATTTGCTACCATAGAATTACAGCCAAGGGGAGCGCCAAGTTTTCTGCCATCAGCATTCAGGTCACTACCTTTGCGAGCATAACAAGAGAAACCAAAGCAGGCAACCAACAATGTGGAAAAACTGCAGAGGATTGATTATAGCATAAAATACGCTATTTCCAAGCTACCATAAAATCCAAGCCTGTACTTCTACATTACGTAGTTTCAGGTTCCTAAGCGTGCGGAGCCCACAGCACTGAGGATCACACCTCAGGGTCCGTTTACGGGTGCAGGCGGCAGGCGTGCTGCAGATCACTCGACAGCCCAAAGCTGCACCACCAAGGAAGTGAACCGTCAAAACGGAGCTGATACACTCTGCTGGGAGTCCTCACTTCAGAGCCGTACCAACCCAGTCACGCTCCTTTTTCCGTTGTTGGCATTGATGGGGTGTTGGGGGGGAAGTCACGATGTGCTACCAACAGCTCTGGAAGGAGTCTCTGCCCTGGGGCCAGTGAGGAAGTGAAGTGAAGAGAGTTTTCAAGAAACTGAAGTGAGAGAAAGACTTAGTCTTTTGACTAAGGGTTCTTGGAAACCCAGGATAGCAGTTGGCCCTGGATAAGGCTGGCTTTTCAGTGCTCTTCTTAGGGCAAATACCTCCCACGTTTCTTTGCATGTACTAAATCTTGTGGAATAGAGTTCAGACATCCTAAAAATGTGCAGCTTCAGGCCAACAGCTGTACAGACGATGAAGTCCACAGCCCTATGAATCTCCAAACACACAAATGGGTCCCAGTAGCAGAGAAGGGAAGGGAAGGGAAGCTGTGGTTATTAAACAGAAAACCTGGGGAAGTTTGGAGAAAAATGTCTGTTTTTCTCAGAGCCTTGAGGTATCAAAATTTATGATTTCATCCAGCAGAGGTAATTTGAAAGTGTATCTACAGAATGACGCAGAGTACTACTGTGATGTAGAGTGTGCTGTCCCATGAAGCAGCAGTCCAGGACTGCTTTCATAAGCCATGTTCATCTTGCATATAACGTGGGAGAGGGTGAGGAGTGAAGCACCACACAGAGATGGGTAGGTGGTATTAGAAACCTGTTCCAGAGCTAGGATTAGCCTGTGGTTTTGCCCTTTGCCACCTCATATGTGGCAGATTTCATAAGAAATGTGTATAGTACATGTCTACACTTCATATCAATAAACAACTCTATATTTTGTGACATGTTCAGTCTAAAAATTGTTGGAAGAGAGAGTGGGTTTTTGCCTTCCCCAGAAATGATGAGAATAACTTCTTCCTAATTTTTGCTGCCACTGTCACAAGCTACATTATTAAGAAATAGCTATTCTGGGCAGTGGGATGAAAACAAGAAATATTCCCTCTCTGAAGGTAATGGTCACTATTAAACTTAAAACCCCAGAGCAATGTGAAGGTCTAGGATGATCATGTACTATGATCACTATATCTAGCCTAATGCCTAAAGAGTGATTTTCATGTATTCGAACAAGCCCTGATTTTTTTCAGTATCTGCCACATTATTATGTTTTGGACCACTGCATACCTTAATGACCAAGCATTTGACTTGTAATTTATGTCTCCTTACTACCTGTGAGTTGAATTCAACTGCCTCAAGTTAGGTAGAGATGTCTATTTATAAGTGACTAGGTATTACACAGATTTATCTTGCCAGTCCATTCATTCCCCATTCCCAAAGCTCACTTAATGTTTAAATCCATCTGTAGAATCGAGATGTAAAGTTTTATGTACTGCTTATGGTGAGGGCTTGGCTTCTAAAGTGCAGCATGTTGGATATACAGGGGTACTGGTCACCTAGCTATCAATGAAAACTCTTCAAAAGGAATACGGCGTTTTGAATTTCTGCCACTAAGTTTCACACTCAGCAAAGATGGTTTCAGCATTCACAGATAACTGCATCTCTACGACATTTCTGCTGTATAACAGCAGGTTTGATTAATTTCTTAGGCTCCATAAGGGGTGATTCTTTTGCTGGTGTTTGGCCTCTGTTTCCTAAAAGTTCACAAAAAAAAAAAGGACCAGCTCATGTCTGATTAGGGTATAAATGCAAGTGAAAAACTAAAATAGCCCTTTCGCTGCCTACACACCCACTTATTTGGAATTAGTAGGCTCAGATCCTTCTTTCACGTGACATACAATTAACATTCATTAACAAAACGGTAGAAATGCAAGATGCAGGAGTTTGGCTTCTGAAGCCAACGGCAGTTTCGTCATTAATTCCTAAGAAACACAATTTTTATTGCTACTCTAGTGAGTGTTGAGTGCCTTCCTGAACATAGTGACGCAATGCCACACTATATTACAGTGTGGGCTATCGGCCAGAGGCCCACCTGTATGGCCCACTTGTTCCTGCAAATCTGAATGAATTGACAGGAGGAAAGACTGAACTGTCTTTGACTTGCAAATCATGATGCTTACCTCCAGGATATGGTGTCCCTGACTGAGAGTACCTGGAATGATGACTATTCCAACTCACGTTCCCTGAGCTGAACTTCTCTTCAGCTCTTCAGATTAGTAGCTTCTGTGCTGTGTTTCAGGTTCTCCTTTCTGAAGGCAATTGTGGTGAATTATTCTGGCACATCCTTGTTATACATCAAATTTAGTAAGGAATTTCCTCACTGAGGAGCAAAAGCTGAAGTTGTTGGTGCTCCAAAATTACCTTACATCGAGGGTATAGGGCACTCAAGCACAGTCATAAACAAGGTGGAAAACTCTTCTGAAGCAGAGGAACAGAAGGTTTTCTGAGATTCTTGATTCAAGTTCCTGCCTATGGGGCTTCCTAACCTTATGGAGAGTAAAAATCCAGACATACATCAGCTATTTACTCTTATACTAAACTTTGCTTTCTCTGGGGATGTAGCCCTGGCCTGGGAGTCTCAAGGGAGCCTTCAACACTGCATTTTCAGTGTTTGAGTAGGAATGCTTCCCACTTTATTCTGCAACCCTAACAGTTAAGGTAGCAGGATACCCTACTTGATCAGTGCAGCCATGCAACAGGCAGCCATGATGACTTTCTACTCTGGAATTGGTTAACAAGAGGAAGAATGAAGGAAGGAGGTCTTCTACCTCTGGTGCCTATGCACTGAGTAATAATGGTTGCAATCCAAAACTAACCCCTGGTTGTATGCTACTTTTAACAGCTTAATGTTGAAAAACAAACTGGTCCAAGAGAGTTTCTTCCCTTTTTACTTAAAAGAAAACAAAAACCCCTTGGTCTCTGCTTTTTAAAAAAATGTCTTTCTGTTTGGCTTTTGTCCTAATATTTTACCATTTGAAACTTGGCAGGTAGAAGATAGGGCTATTCTAAATGCCAAATGAATTTCTTATGTGCACTGAAAATCATGTCGTGTCTGAAATGGGCTGGTGTGCAAGTAAAGAATATTTTTGACATTCTGTTGGTCCTGGGTAACAGTTTGGTAATAAACAAACATAGGAGCCAAATTTACTTAAGTTAGCTGCTTTATCGACAATCGTTTAGAGAAAAAAAAAAAAAGGCAAACCAGAACCTTTAAATAAGAACAATAGTTTATTAGAACCAGAAACATTTACTGTTACAAATAGGATATCTAAAAGAAAATTAGGTACTGCCTTCTATAGTGGTGCAGCACTCAGGTGTAATAAAATTGATGAGCCCATATAACAAAATTTATGGAACCAAGGTGAATTCCATTTATTTGAATATGCTCAGTTATGTTTTTGTTTATTCCCATAGCAGATGTTTAATTTACAAACCAGGCAATTACTACAGCTCTTCCAAAGAAATAAGAACAGATTAGTCAAACGTTCACATCAGTTTTTATGTTTATCATTAGTTTTATGATACATCATGAATATTCAGTGTAAAGAAAAAACTATCATTATGATACCTGGAAAACCTTAAAATGATGTTTTGCATCTCCAAATGTTGTTTCACCTTTTTTGAAAAGGCTGCTAATGTGTGTTACTATGAGCTGGGCTTATATATTAAGAGGGATTGCTCAAGTACCTTCCTGATGTTTCACACAGATTAGCTTTGTGTTCACAGTGCTTTAGTATGCATGTGTCCAACCTCGTTATGTTTTCCTTACATAAATAAAGGAATTTTGGTTTCCCTTTCACAGAGAATTCTTGAGACTGAAGTGTTTTTTTAACAAGACAAAGCAAACCTACCAAAAAAATACCTCTTCCTCTCCCAAAACGAATAACTACCTAGATATTTGTCTTGAAGTTTCAGGTAAAATCAGTGTAATCCAGTTGGCCTTTGGCTTGCTTCATGTTTCCTAGAATATATCCCACTGTAGAAGGAAATAATTCTATCATCATCAGAGGTGCCATGTTGCATGCTGCATGCTCATTATAAATGCATACTGGCTGATCAATAAGAAGCTATTGCTCAGCAGTTTGGTGTTGTTTTTTTTTTCCTTATTGCTAAACTGACAGGCATGTCATAAGAAAAAACATAGCATCTGTCAACAATGTAATGTGTGCGCGTACATGCACATGTATGCATGAGCACAGGCATGCCCTAGAAAGAAAAGGCATCCCCTGTCTCATTTTCTTTAAACGAATTACAGTCTGCTGAGTTTTATATTAGGAGAACAGAAAATAAGCCTCAGTTTCTTCTCCAAATTCCTATAATATATCATTTGCTTCCACCATTTTGACAATGTGTTGTTTTCATTAATTGCCAAGCTAAGAGAAGGTTTTAGGGTTAGATCAATTTACTAAGATGAATTCTTGTGGGAATAGTCTCAATAGGAGTATAATTTGTAGCACAAGATGTATGAAATGTTGTAAAAGATTTCAGTGGAAAAAAAGCATCTATTGTTAAAGGTGATTGCTATTGTAAAAAATTAGTCTTAACCCACTTTTTTGACAACAACACTCTCTTGACAACAACATAATAACATCTGCTTCCTCTTCATTAGTTACAGTACAAATTCGATTAGAAGCTTCAGCTTCAGAAATAGTTTCAGAATAAACGTGTGTAGCGTTGTTATATAGCCTTTGGATCTATAACTTTACAGGATTCTTTGGATGTGAAAACTAGAATTTTTGGTCTTTTCTTACCTCTCAGGTTCTAAGTAGAGTTTCTAAGACCTTTGCCACTACAAAAATACAAATAAAAGGGTGGTTTCTCCATTGGAAACATTGGAACAGGTTGCCCAAGCATTGGAACAGGCTGCCCAGGGAAGTGTTTGAGTCCCCATCCCTGGAAGTATTTAAAAGGCATGTAGATGTGGTGCTCAGGGACATGGTTTAGTGGTAGACTTGGCAGTGCTAGGTTTACAGCTGGATTCGGTGGCCTTAAAAGTCTTTTCCAACCTAAATGATTCTATGATTCTATTCTGTGATTTACCCAATGCACTTTGAGCATAGCTGCACCACATAGCATTCGTGTATTCTTCCTGCAGCAATTATAGTTGGTTGAAATTATTTTCTCACTTAAACTGAAACTTGATGATTTCCAGGACAACAAACTCCTGCCAATTCAAACTGAAACCCTCCTCTTTCTTCCTCCAAAAGTTCCAACAAACATTGTTTCTCAATTTCACACAGAATTTCACAGCGAGGAATGTATCTTATTAATAATATATCATGATGTTGAGCTGCAGATCTGGAACATTAGGACCACATTATGTAAATAGCCATAACATCAAAAAGGAGGAACTGTGCTGATAAGTGCACATAACTATTGGATTTCCTCTGGAACAAAGCAAACCACTCTAATGAGAAACAGTTCATTGGCAATTTAATTTTCAGTAAGTAGTAGCGTGTGAGTACATTTACACAACAGAGCATGCTTTCTGAGAGTAAGTACATATTATACTACAAGGAAAAAATGTATGCATACATACTGGCAGATGGGAACATGTACAGGTTTACATAAGAATGCAGACAAAAATCACACCACAAATAATGCCAAGTCACAATGTGAGACTGAACTGGGAGGGTTAAGTATTGATCAGCAAGTTCGTTCTACAACTCACTGCTAATTATTCTAATACTACAACCACTCCCATAGTTTCAGTCTGTTTCCATGGTATCTGAGCCTCTGAACACTATAAAAATGATCAATTACTTAGAATGTCTTAATGAAGAAAATGCAAAGGTTGCAAAGCTAAGCGCTCCAGTCAAGAAATTAACAGCCAAGGTTGCTTGCACAATCTTAACTTTTGCCCTTTATGAATATATATCATAGTCTTTACCTGCAGATTGCTTCTTAATGTATTTCACACTTTTCTCCAGGTTGTATATTTTAGTCTTTTGATAATGTGCTATCCATTGAACAAGCTATTTTTGTTTCATTATTTATGCAACCTAACTCTGACAGGAATGCATTATTTAGCATTTCAACAGTTGATTCTGGAACAAATACCATTAGCAACGTAACTGTTAACACTTTTCTTTCAATGTAGCTAGTTTGTTTTTTTCCCTGTGATTTGCCCTCAGTTTTCTTCCTCTTAAGAGGAAGATAGATTTCCATTAAAGCACTGGACTAGGTTATATTCACAAATCTTTATTTTAAAACTATTTATTCAAAAAATCTTTCTTTAAAATGCAAACAGCAGATTTAGCTGTGGAATTCCACCAATGTAATGGTTAGAGGTAGTGACACTTCTTTTTTCCTACATCATATCCATCTGCTTATACACCCAAGGAGCGTGGTAGTCCCTGCAGCATGTCATTGCCAGGGAGCAAAGAGGTTACTCTCCTGCAGCAAATACACTCTATAGAGAGTGATGTATCAGCAATGAAAAGAGGAAGAATGCATAAAAACACAAAACCACATTCTGATTCTGATCAGCATAGAGACTTCGTCTGTTCTCTCCAAAGAAAGAACTGATTTAATTTCATGTATATTGAGCTTTATCCCAGATGACTCAAATCGGTGAAAGATTTTTTAATTGAATGGGTCAGCTGTATGGTTAATTCTTTGGGGAAAGACTGCAGTCTGTAAAATGCATAGAAAAAATATAATTTTCATTAAAAGAGCTTAATGAGCTGTGCAACCTCAAACCTTAAAATCTCTTTGATTTGCACTCTGGTTCTGGCTAGTGCCCTTCACAACGGGGAGGTTGATACTGCCTCAATAGTACTTGTTGGTTTTCTCTGGCTGCCATGCTCTGCAGGGCTCATCAGGGACAGGATGGACATACAAAGCCAGTTTCTAGATAGTGCCAGTTGGTGTAGTGCCTTAAAGTTTGTGGAGCTATAGTGAATGCCCTTAGCTGCTCCATAATCTCTATTTTTTCCTCTGGGGATCAGAAAAAATATCTCATTGCTGTAGCCCTCACTGGAGGATGTTTGCAATGTTATTACTGTTGTGGACAGTTTGCACTGGGTTAACTGCTAGCTTTCCTTGCCTGGACATCTAAATACAGGCCAGGGTACTTAAACCCAGAACCATTTAATGACTGACCAATGCGAGTAAGGAAATTCCATTCCAGTATTGCTCAAGAGGTGCTGAAACTGAGACAGTTCTTTAACACTGATGCCCATCACGTACGCTTTCTCCTAAAGATCTTGTTGAAAATGACTGCAGGAAAATTTATTCGACTGCAACACAGGTTTCCCCTTCCCCACCAAAGACACTTCGGAGAACCACGGTTCATCTTTCCCGTCAAACTACGTCAACGATCCTAAGGCAAGAGAGGAAAAGCAAACGGCCCTTTCGGCGGCTCCGCGCGGCGAGCTCTCTGGACAAGCTGCCCCCCCAGCAGCTGCCAGGTCTCCAGCCTGGCTGCGCCCCCGTCCACCTGCTCTCTGCTCCGTACCAGGCTCCCGCTGACCGATTCACAAAAAAACGGCCAGGTGTTTGCTGCCCGCTGGCCCGGCCACGTCTTGGCTGCCAGCTCCCAGGCTCCTGCTGCCCTGTTCACCTGCTGGCATCGCGCTGCTTTCCTGATGCCCCGAATCCCCCGCTGCGTGGCAGGTGGTATCCTTTCGCCCTCTTCACCTTTTTATACATTTCTTTTGTAAATGCATGACTCCGATTTTTTTTTCTTTTGCTTTTCTGGATGCGAACTGCACGCACTCACACACAGAGTCACACCTTCTGTGCCCCTCTGCCTGCTTTTTTCCTGCCCGTGAATCTGCTTGAATAACTTGGTGTGGAGCAGCAGGTTCCGCTGAAGATCCCAGCTGTGCACTGACATTGTCGCTGGTGTCAGTTTGTAAGCACATCTACAGTAATTGCTGCTGAGACAGCAGGTTTTGCTGTGAGATTCAGCAAGCCCCATGGTTCTTTCCACACGAGAGCTTCAGAAGCAATGCTTTGCGTACTTGCAATTTTTTGATTGCCTGTACCAATCCAAAAAGTACCTCTGGGATTTTTCCACCCTGTGTACCTCAGGGTGGAGATTTCTCCTATGAACACAGCTATTTAGAAAGGAAATTAAAGCAAACTAGAACAGATCTCGCTGAACAGTCGTTGCCCTTTTTTTTTATTGCTGACAAAATGAGAAAACAAAACAAAACACACACACACACAACCCTCTGTGTTCCACACACCAATGCAGTTTATCAAGTTGAATGGCCTTTATCCAGAGAAGCTAAATCCTACTGTGAAAATCGGAGTAGATATAAACTTCTCCAGCTATGGACACAGTTGCATGTGAAGCGATAAAGTGAAAAGGCACAAGACAGTGTTAGTGCAAGGTATGCAGTTTGAACATGGGTATGGAAGATTAGATTGACTGTCCTTCCTTTACATGAAATCTAAGTTAAAGTCATCTTTGCTGGAGCAATAACATGTTGCACGATTCTCTGTGGATGCAATGAACAGCCCATACAGTTAACACTCTGAAAATACTGTTCTGCTTGTGTTGTGAGAGGTACTATAGGGCCCAAAGATAGACTTGCTTCAGGTGATACATGCATAACTACACCATACATTCTGTGGAAATCTATAGGGCTCTTTGCAGAGTGATATAGTGATGAACGTGACACAGTAAGTCCTGGGAAGCAAATTCAAAAGCTAGATATGGGAGGGTATTTAACACTAGGCTGCAGTATGTATAATATTTCAGGCTGCTTGCCAATATGATTGATTTCAGATACAAAGCTTAAGCCACACATTGGGAGATTAGTATTCTAGCTAGCTGGCCGTTACTGTAATTTCTGATAAGAACCAGCTTAATTAACCTATAAGATTTCTAGTGTATCTAGAGCCACAGGAATGGTTAGAAAAGCTTTAAAGGGCACAGCAAGCACAGCAGATATATAAATATTAGACTAGATTTGAAGTATGAAGTACCTTTGATTCTGTTTGTTGGGGTTTGATTGTTTGGGGTTTTTGTTTGTTTGTTTGTTTGTTTTTATTTGTTTTTTTTTTATTAGTGTTTTCATTTTTTTTTTCTAAGACCAGTTGAGTGAAGAGGTTTCATAGGTATTAAATTTACTCGTCATCAGAGTTGTTCACATACTGCAAGTTCCTGCCAAGCCTGGAGAAAAAAACATCTATCCAGCCTTGTGGAATTTTGTAGTTTGGACACAGACAATGATCACAGACTTAATTTGGTGGTTAGGCTGTAAGGGTCAAATTTATAATGATCTCAGAACCAATATCAAGTAGTTTTGCACAAAGAGATATCACTGTGTGCAAATAGTCCTTGGAAGAGGGTCTTCCATGCTTGACCAGAGCAAGGAAGAGCAAAGAGCAAGGTTGGTGTCTGTCTGACAGATTTGTTTACAGGTGTTTTACAAGCCAAAAGTCACCTAGAGTGCAGAAGCAGCTGCTTTAATCAGGTAGAGACAGATGACTGCTTTGATGATGAGGGCAAGAGAAACTGTGAGAAGCTTGTAGGACCTTTTATTTTATTATTCATTGTTTTATTCCACATCCAGAGAAGTTTTTTAAAAGTATCAGTAAGGGAATGAAGCTACTTTATACTGGATGTTGCGATGGGAATTACTGTTTTCTTAAACATGATCTCTGAAAATTACTTTCTACAAGACATCTCTGACTAAGCATTTTCTGACAGTTCATTTAACCTCTACAATAAATATTAAATAGAATTTTGGTGAACAGTAATATCACCTCTAACTGAAACTGATATTTGTCTCACTTAAAAAAACAGGAGATAAGAATCTTGGCTGAATAATTTATAACTCTTTAAACATCTATTATAATGTAAAACACAAACAGTGCTGCTGTCTATGAGGAAACCCCAAATCCCCACAAAACTTTTTTTTTTCCGAAAGTAATGAATCTTATGAATTTATAATTTTCCCTCACAGTAAATTTGGGGTTTTCTGAATTACATTGCTCTCTTTATAAAACTGTACTAGGAGACAAGCACCTGTTCTTTCAGCTGCTTGTGGAAAAAATAAAGCTAGAACAAGGAATCATAGAATCACGGAATCATAGAATCATGGAGTGGTTTGGGTTGGAAGATACCTTTAAAGGTCATCTAGTCCAACCCCCCTGCAGTGAGCAGGGGCATCTTCAACTAGAACGGGTTGCTCAGAGCCCCGTCCAACCTGACCTTGAATGTTTCCAAGCATGGGGCATCGACCACCTCTCTGGGAAACTTGTTCCCATGTTTCACCACCCTCGTTGTAAAAAATTTCTTCCTTACATTTAGTCTGAACCTACCCTCTTTTAGTTTAAAACCATTACCCCTTGTGCTGTCGCAACAGGCCCTACTAAAAAATTTGTCCCCATCTTTCTTATAAGCCCCCTTTAAGTACTGAAAGGCCACAATAAGGTCTCCCCGGAGCCTTCTCTTCTCCAGGCAGAACAACCCCAACTCTCTCTTCATAGGAGAGGTGTTCCGTCCCTCGGATCATTTCCGTGGCCCTCCTCTTGACCCTCCCCAACAGGTCCACGTCTTCCCTGTGCTGAGGGCCCCGGAGCTGAAGGCAGTACTGCAGGTGGGCTCTCACCAGAGCAGAGTAGAGGGGGAGAATCCCCTCCCTCGACCAGCTGGCCACGCTGCTTTTGATGCAGCCCAGGGTACGGTTGGCCTTCTGGGCTGCGAGCTCATATTGTTGGCTCATGTCCAGCTTTTCATCCCCCAACACCCCCAAGTCCTTCTCCGCAGGGCTGCTCTAAATCCACTCATCGCCCACCCTGTATTTGTGTTTGGGATTACCGGGACCCATGTGCGGGACCTTGCACTTGGCCTCGTTGAACCTCATGAGGTTCACAGGGACCCACTTCTCCAGCTTGTCCACGTCCCTCTGGATGGCATCCTGCCCCCCACGCAAAGGAAGTGACTATACACCTATGTCCTGCTGCCTCTACCAAGTGAGTATGCTTTATTAAGTTTTAGGGATAAATTCAATTTCCAAGCAGTAATTTAAAAAGGAAAAATAACCCCCAAACCACTATTGCTAGTATTATATGTAAAAAAGACCTACTTTCAGAGTTTTCGAGTTCAGAATTCAGCCTTCTGTCATTTGAATCTCAAATTTGCACAAGCAACGATTACTTGTATATACTGGCCACCTCTCACTCATATTGACTGATGGTGAGGAAAGATTACTGGCTGTTTAGAGTGGATGTAATTAATGGCCGCATCCTAATTTATGACTGCAAAATTGAAGGGAGAAAAACTGAAACAAACCCTAAGCAAATGGCCTTTAAATGTGCATATGGCATGCACATATATGCATATAGTAAAGACTAGGTAGCCTGATGTCACTTCTGTTAAAGCCCCCTATTGCACATATGTTGGTGATTCTGTACACAACAGAAATGATGCAGTGGATCATAAATATTAATGAGAACTAGCTGTTATGGTATCTTGCTGCAGTACCTCCCACTGGCTCCACGGATACAGCGAGGTATTAGATTCGAAAACAGACATGAGCTGGTGAAAACTAAAACAGTCTCCCCAAGATGCCTCCACCTCTAACTACCAAAATATCTACTTGTAATATGTCATTCTGTATTTTAATTTCCCTGAGCTAAGCATGCAATCTTACTTGTTATTGATTGCCAATATGATTTAGCATTTTTCTTTTTAACTGTGAAATAATAAAAAATATTTTAAAAAACAAATAGAGTTTCATAGTGGTTCAGAATTCACATCTCTGTTCATGCATATGTTCCCTGCTCATCTCTGTGAACCTTACAATAGTCATAACCACCTTACTCATACGTCCACTAATTTTCCATCTCTAAAGGCTTTAAATGTTGACTGACACTGTCACTCCTAATCATCTAGATTATTTGTATACCATTTGTCTCTCAGTGGATTTTTCTTTCTAATACATTGCAGTAAGTTATTTCAGTAGGGTTTCTTATGACATATTTAGACTTTTTACATTAAAAAGAGTTTATTTTTTAGCATAGGATACCTGAGAGACAGAATTGTCTTCGGAAAAAGACACAAAGGAAAAGATCAGCATTCAATATCGTAGCAGCAGCACTGCAGGAGGAAACTTACGCTCGTAAGTTTATACTTAATTCTCAGTGGATCTTAATCAAATGTTGTAGGTATGTTGTGCTTGGCTTCTGGACTTGTAATGAAAAGAGCTTTGTGCAGACACAATTTAGATTAAAATCAGCTTCTTTTTTTCCCCTCATAATATTTGGAGTTGTCATTTCAGCAGAAAGTGAGCCTAAACTCAAGTTTGTAATAGAAACACAAAAATATTGTATTCGATAACAAAGACTGTGATGCTATTCAAATGTAACTTCAGTAAAAGGGAGCATTTTCTTTCCCGGTCACACACAATGCAAGATGTGCTTTCCCTTGAATGCCCCCTATTCTCTCACCCTGCGAGCCCTGGAGGCTCTGTTCGCCACTATCTGGAAATCTGGAATGGAAGGTCAAAACTTGCATCATTGGGAATATAAAAAGAGAAACTTTTTATCTGTGGGTTAACATTCAAACTGCCTGCATTGTTTTTTTTTCATTTTAAAATGGGAACCTCGTATCCTGAGAGTTTTTTAATTAATTTTTCTGGCACCGAGACCCTTCCATGCTTGAAGGCTTTTTCTTTTCTTGACTCCCAGGGTGTAAAGACACTCACAAGGTTAGAACAGGCTGTAATGACATGCTGTAACCAGCTGTTATTAAAGGACAAGTATTGTGCTGGCTGAGGAACAGACAGGGTGATTCCTGAGGAAAGAGGTGTTGGCTCTTCCCTCACCTCCTTCTCCATAGCACCTCCATCACACGTCCTGGGCTCTACCATTCCACTCGCCAAGTGTCTGTGTGAAGCGCTGGCCCTCGGGACGTTTACAGACAGACCTGCGATGGTCACACACCATTCAGCCTCCATCCAGAAAGTGAATTGTCGTGGAGTGGTGCTGGGGGTGTGGAACTGCACCCCTTTGCTCTGCGAGCAGCCCAAACTGGCACTTTGCTCCCCTGCAGGGCACTGAGCACTGCCTCATGATGACCTTCAGGGAGTAAAAAGAACAAACTCTAGGAAAAAAAAAAGTGAAGATGCTGCTGCCTGGATATTGCTTTCATAAACTAAGAGCTAGAAGCAGGGGGCAAAGCAAATTTTGTGCTGGAATTGTGAGGGTTTGATTGTCTTACTTGCATAGTTATGAGGATCAAGTTATAACACCTGTATTTACTTGACTACTAAAAATACATATTCTCACTATACCCTTAACTGTTCCTTTACTGCCATTACTGTTCACCTGTAAACGTACCTACCCTTCTGATTGCTACTGGAACACGTAGAACATGATTCATTCTGTGGTTAAAACCCTCTTAAAACTTTTAGCTTAAATGTATCCAGGATAGTCTATGCTCACTTTGATTTTGCACCACAATTATCCGTTTGCTTAAATATCACTCCTCCAGTATTTACCCTCTGTTTTGTTTAAAAACAACAGTTATATCTCATTTAGGCCCCTTTCAAGGCTAGATAAACCAATATATTGTAACCTCCTCACAAGACAGACTCTTCTTCTCCTGAGGACTTTGCTAGTGTTTCCCTACAAGTTTTCCCATCAAAGTTCATTTTTCTTGATTCAAAATGCTTTCTGATCACGTCAGTTCGCAGAATCATAGAATCACAGAACAGCCCAGGTTAGAAGGGACCTCGAAAAATCATCTGCTCCAATCTTCTGTGGGAAAGAGAGCCCAGATAAGGTTCTCTAGCACCCTGTCCAGTTGCATCTTGAAACTTCTGGGATGGGCACACTAACACATCCCTGAGCAGGTTGTTCCAGTGAACGATTGCTCTGACCGTAAAAAATTTCTTTCTTATATCGAGACGAAACCTCTCCTGGCGCAACTTGTACTGTTTGCTCCTTGTCTTCTCTATGTGGCTCCTTGTGAAGAGAGAGCCTCCGTCCTCTTTGTAGCCACCCTTTAAGTGCTGAAAAACTGTGATGAGGTCTCTCCACATGATCTTTCTTTTCTCCAGGGAGAAAAGACCTCACTCCTTCAGCTGATAGATTTAACTTACAAAGGGATGATTAGAATATGTTCAGCTCCATGTATTTCTTCCTTTATGGCTAGCAAAATCCATCTGTTACTTTATTATTTCTTTTCATTCTTGAGAGAAGGTTCTGTATCACAATCCCTGACTGCTAAGAGAGACTATAACAAATGCAAAAAGAAAAAAAGTTTAAAGAAAATCTATGCTTCCTATTCTTAACACTGAAAAGTCCTGAAAGAGTCCTAAAATAGACCATGAACCTAGACTATAAAGGCTTACAGATATTCAAAGAATGTTCTAAGTTTTCCCCAAGAGGTTACAAAAAATCAGTTTCTGAGTCCAAGAAACATGAGCCTCCCATGCATATGGGGGGAAATGACACATGTTCAGATTGAGCTATTTCTTAATGCTGATTTTCCTTGATGATATTAATTACCACTTTTTTCCATCTAAGCTTTCTACATCAAACACTTAATCCAAAGACATTATCTGAGCATGCAGAGATGTGCCTACTGCTCTGATAGTTATTTTCAACCTATGGAATTTAAGCAGTACATATTTCCAGTGAATCTATTTATACTTGCATTAATATACTGAACAGTATTTGCCAGTTTTACTTTGGCTATAAAGACACCATTACAGGATTTGGAGGACAGAGTCTTTAATATTAAATGGAAATAAAGAAACATTAGTGTAACATTTAGTCTGAGTAATCAAGCATACACAAGTCAGGAGATTCAAAATATGAAGGTATACAGTGCTAACTCAATTTAAATTGGCCATCCTGTAATTTTATGTCATGCATTATTCAGATTCATACTTAACGGTGATAACAACAATGTAAAACACAATTGTTCAAATAGGCTATGTAGACAGAGTAATTTTGCTTCTCAATCTAGATGAGAGCTAAAAAGACAGTGCTCAAATCCAAAAGGTTAAATTCAGATTAGGGAATGGATTTTAGAATCACCGTAGGAATTGGAGTTTATGACACAGATGTCTGGATCATCCTTAGGAGATTTTTGCCCGAGCTGTCAGATAGCTTATATTTATAAAGCTCCTATGCAAAATTTGAAAACAAAGAAAATGTGGTTTTTTAGATAATCTAAGCTTTCTCAAGTATCTTTGAATCTAATATGCAAATTGAAATGTAGCCTTTAACTACTTAGAAAACATTGCAATATCACTTTCTTTTATGCCTTAGAAGTAATTACCCAAGAATATTCTCTTGTCATAGGAATAAGTTGATTTTAGTAAAGCCAAACCTTCTTTGAACATTATCATGTCAAAACTCAAATCAAAATTATCTCTGCTTAAAAATATCAAATATCTAAAACTCACTTAACAGAGGTAGGGTTTCAATTGCCCATATATAGACAGTTAATAGGAGTTTAGATGCCCTCGGATATTTTCCTTCCTTCTCAGCTAACGCTTTACACCAGCATGAGTCTTTCATAGGTCCCAGGCCATATCTGTCAGCCCTTTGGTGTGTCTCTGATGGCACCCTGGAGCATCTGAAGAAATTTCTTCATACTAGCACAGGATGAATCCTTCTCTGGATGTTAAACTTATCTTAGGACAAATTCCTACAACCAGCCTTTGCTCTTTCAGACATTCATATTTTAACTTAAGTCTTAGGTTGAGATTCGTATCACCTATTTTAGAAGTTGTCTGATGAGTATCTTAGACCCTCAATTTCTCAGCCTGAAAAGAAGACAAGATGATTGAAAGAAGCTTGAACATTTCCATACCACACACTTTCTCACACAGCAGCATGCATACAAAAAGCATTGATAGTTTCCTAAACAATTTTGGGTCTCTGTACTTGACAAAGCCAATGTAACCTTAACCACTCTTTGGCTTATTTAAGGCTTAATACAGTGTTCGTACTTTCCTTTTACATCCTCTTCCCCTGTACCTAATCAGTAACAGAATTCTGGAGCTGAAAGGACACTGAAAAAGGCCATGGTAGAGCTAAATTCTCTGCCCTCACAAATGGATTCAACCTGATTAATTCCAGGGAAATTGCTTCACTGGTTTGAACTGTTATTCTGGAATGATACTGGTGTGTATGAGACCAGCATGTAATCCAGTATTTATTGTTTGTGCACATACTGCAGCAAATAGCATGGTGATGTTACTGCTCTGGATGAAGGTACCATAGAATATTAAGTCACCTAACAGTCCTGTAGCTTCATGATCTGCAGAATATTTAGATAACAGCAAACAATTTTTTTGAAATCAAAGTGCTAGTGCCTGCTTTTACGGTTGTCATCTACCCTTCTCATTCAAGGAAACATAATTTTCTCCTGTAAGGCAGCAGATTTTCTGCCTCAGGCCGAGTGTGAATCAACAACAAATGTTATAGCACATACTATAATTTTATAAACTATCATGTTGTGGAAAATTGAGTTTAAGCTATAATCTATGATGAAGTTACTATTCCTCAGTGAAAGACTCAGTAATGGGCAACTTCAGGAGCCTCTGGATGATTTCGGTTTTCCTGGACATCTGAAGTAATAGAGGTGTCCAAGAAACTTCTGCTGGAGAAATGAACCAAATAAATATAATTTCCTCCCACAAAACCAGTTTCGTTAGATGGGCTTAGGGAAGCCTGGAATGATACTCGCCATTCTAACTCATAAGAGTCAGGTTTAAATGTATCCCTGAAACAATTTAATAAAATAGATTGCTCAGCTGTGCTAGAAATATATTAATGATGTACTTTATAGAACTGATTTTGCATTCATTGTCATTTATAATATTTTATCACAAGGGGAAACTTTAGACATATCTGTGTCATTAGTAGTTTGGTGAGAGAAAAAGAAAAGTTATTTCAGCCTAGCCTAGCCTAAGGAGTGGAATATCATAACTTCACTAAGACAATAAGATTGATATGTATTTATCAAAGACTACACCTGTATTATAGGGATCTATGAATTACCCTTTTCTCACTGTCAGACTTGGTATACCCTGGCATTACGATCTGTTATTATATATTCTTTTTTTGTGAAAATCAAATGAAAATATTACATAGTAATTATATTTACCTGAAATACTTTATAAATATTTCAATTTTGATTGAAATAGATCAGTGTTGGAACACTTTGCAGCTGAAAAACCATTTCACTAGTACACTGTTAATAGTTAGTTAATGCTGAAACACTTTGAAGAGGCTCTTCAAGTTTTATTAAAACCTCCCTCAGAAGGATTTGATCCCGGGCTCTCTTTTTTTCACATGTTCCATACCTGATGATACAGTGCTGACCTGAGATACATTATCTATGTTTAAAGCTCTTAACTGTTGAATTAGGGGAATCTAACCTCAAAATGCCACGAAGCATAGTAACGACTTCAACACAGATGTGCCAAGGCCCAAGCTGGTGCCTCCACTGATAAAAAAAAAATACTCCCGTAGTTAGAGAAGCTGTGATCTAAAAGCTTTCTCCTGTGAAGAGTTGTAAATTTCTGAAGTTACTTATTTCAGCATGATTCCTTCTTTAAAAATGGGAAGAAAGGAAAAGCTCAAACTAAGGGCCCAGCAATAGCAAAAAACATTTTTCATTTCCATTCCAATGCAAAATCACATTCTGATACCTTGATGACTAAAGTGGAGTTCAGTACTTGTCCTCTGGCCATCTGTAATAACAATCACAACAAGCTAATAAAATAAATTAAGAACATAATAATTGGTTTGGCTGCAAGTCATATTAGTTAGCCTTATCTCTCAAAACCACGAAATTATTATGTTCGGTGAAATTTACAGAACTATGCAATTTTTGGACATTTCTTGCTCTCTGAAGCAGCTCTGTAGGATCTCTCTTTAACTCTGGTGGATCTGCAACTTGAAGCTGGTGGCTGATATTGCTGCTATTGTTCACTGCATTTTGGTGATTTGTGTTACCTGAATTCTGTGAAGTAGCAATGTCAAAAGCATGTTAATAATTCTCAGAGAGATGGTCAGCTTCACAGCTCTTCACAGATTACTTCTGCCCCTCTGAAGTGTGGCCCCACGCCTAAAGATATGCATAAATATCACCCCAATTTGAAACTTTTAGGTTTCAGAGATAAAGTGGTAAGTCCTACAGTTTTGCCATAGTAAGGTAGTCTTTCTACCTGCTCCAAGATCTCAGAACAAGCCAAGTAATGTCAATAAAAGTACTGGCTCATCAGTTAATTGTCTTTGGCTATTAGGTGTTAATTTTGAGCAGTGCATAATGAAAACTGATTTCCAGTTTTGAAAAATATCCATTACCATTTTTACTGTGTTTCACCAGCTCTAATAGTGGCCAATAATGGGTAACTTCTGATTTTTGCTGGCCACCACATAATGTGTTCCCTGACGCTGCAGATCAAGTTCGTCTTTGAGGGGTGCAGTTGAATGGAAACAAATGGACCTTCTGAATCCAAGAAAAGGAGTAATTAATACCCAAATAGGGTTAAAAAGCTGCATAAAAGATGAAACACTTTAAGTGACTTGTTTAATTAATTTGTCTAGTTTTCATGACAATAGCATTGATCATAAAGGATTAATTTGATATTAATGCAGATGTCATATGTACTTCTGTTGGAACTCCTCTGTAATTCTGTATTAGCTAACTGTACCATTTAAAGAAAGTGTTACTCATAAAAAAGGTTGGGTTAGTGAATTTGAGTTTACTTTATATTCTTCTTTTGCCATTATAGAATATTTATAGCTGAAAAGAAAATGGAAGGTTTAAAGCTGTTAAGGAGACATAAAATGTATCCATTTGCAAATTTAACATTCCTTAAACTGGTCAGATTTTGCTCTCTCATAATCTAAATCTTGGATAATTAGCTAAAACAGGTTGTATTTAGAACAATCAAAGCAGTAAAAGAAGTGCATTAAGTTGCTGTAATATGCGATCAGCACTGAATTTTGTACAACTGTGCTCTCTAGCCAACTTCTTTCCTGCTATAATAGGCATATACTTTTGTTTCCTTTCTCGAAAAGCATTAAGAAAAATGATACATTTACTATGAATAGATGTTTGGAATTGTCAATACCATACTTCACAGTTGAGTCAAATCCCCATTATATATAGATTACAATAACGATAATCTTTTTGAGCAAGCAAGGCCAAATCCTGGAGTGATGTAACTCGGCATCTTTCCAGTGCCTCCAGTGGAGCCGGTTTTAGTGTCTGAAGTGTTAAAAATCATGTCAGTTGAAAACTAATTTATACCTGCATAGGCTCTACCTCATATCCTATTAGCATATATAAAGGAAATATATTCAGTCCTACAAGAATTTGGGACATATCTGCTAAAGTCAATGTTGAAACAATCCTTAAAAATCTGTTTTCATTTTCATTGCAAGAACATGACCTTGTATGAAATAAGACTGGCTATTAGGATGTTTAAAACAGACTAAGGTTTGGTTTCTGTTTGTTGCTTGAAGGTTTTATCATACACTTTCCATTTAAGAGTCAGTGGACAGTATATATGAGTAAAAGGCATTGGATACTGAGCCCAGAAGCAAGGGCTGTGCAATCTCAGGGGAACTTACGTGGGCTCGATACTCTAAATCCCAAATGGATCACTATTGTGTAGCCAGGCACAAATCTATCTAGGAATGCTTTTACACCCGCTATTTTCTGGTAGCTAGTTTTAGTTTGCTCTCCACTGGTTAGAGCACTGCTTTAAACAGTTGATTGTGCAGGTAACAGAAAGAGTATTTGAATAATACAATACAGAGTGTACTGTAATATATCCACCTGAATCACCCTTCAAGGACACCTCTCTGCTGAGTGTGCAAGTCTGATTCAACAAGTTGTTGCATGAAGGAAGGATTTTATCACAGTCCAGCAGGGTTCTGTGAAAGCCAAAAGGCAAGGAGAAGGAATCAGGCTAAAGGAAGAAATTTAGGGTTTGTTTGTATTTACAGTTAATGCATCACCCTTTGCTAATTTGTGTGGTCATCTTTTGCAGAAGGATTATTTTGCCACATGCTTTCCACACTTGCAAACAAATGGCCCAGAAAACAACATGCAAATATGTATGTAGGTCACTAGATATTTATTTAGATGGTACTTACTACAGTGATTTCACTCAGTTATTTTCCTGTGGATTTCCAAAGACTCAGACATGTTATGCCCTAAGAAAAACCTGTGTGAATAATGGCACCCTGCAAAACAGCTACCCGAAAGAGCAGTTCCTAGAAAAAGAAGCTGCCAAGTGAGTGTCATAGTACCAAACACAAGGAATTGTACCTGCAGGAAGATGGGTTGCTGCCTGGGAATACTTGTGTAGTTCTCTGCCTCTCCTAAAGTCTCCACTGTGGGTTTCGCATTTGGTCATAAAAGTGTAAAATACATCTGAGTTTTAAGTGTTTAGTTTAAAATAATTATTTGAAGCACCTTATTTATCGTAGGTTCCTTTTATAATCTGCAGTTATGAGAGGTTAGCTGACCTGATTTACCGTGATGGAGAGTGGGGGTCAGAACACCCAGTTTCAAATCATTCAAACATTAGATGTAAGAAAAACCTTCCATTGAGCTCACATTGGGATGAACCACCTCTGTGAGGCACCTTTCTCTTCCACTTGGCAACAGATGGAGCCTAAGCCTCTCAGCAAAATGTTGATTTCAGGTCAGATGAATTATGACTTCATATGTAAATATTTTACACATTAATTTAAACTGAAACTTTCTGACAACAATAACTTTCTTTTTTAATTTTAAGGTCAATAATTCTGAGCTAATGAAGAGTATTTTCCACGTAGTAAATGCATATTATTGAAAGAAAAAACATTCTCTAGATAACAAATAGTAGAGAAAAAATATTCTGAGCACTTATTTAAAATTGAAAACTATTTTGCTTAAATTTGTCATTTAACATTAACATTCTGAAAGTTAGCTGTCTGGTCCATGCTGTCACCTTTCCTCTAGCCCTCATCTAATGAGGAGAGGCAAGCATCTCCAGGGGGTGATTCATCCCACCTATCCAGGTTCCTGTACCAGCGAGGATGATTCATTACTACAGGTCCTTCAGCCTGCAGCCTCATTATGGCAAAAGCACTACAGAAACCCATTAAGAAGACAGACACTGTCCCAAAGAACTTGCCCTGTCTACATGCTCTCTAGACTATTCTGCATCCAAACGGTGGAGAACTTCCAATACTTACAACTGTTCATACATGGAAAATTAGAAATTCTTTAAAATAGGGTATAACTGTGAGCAAGGAGTCTATCCAAGGAACACTGAAATATATTTCCAGAAAGCAAATAACCAGAAAAATGAGGAGCAATTATAGAAGATATTAATTTAAAAATTCTTTCCACAGCATTCTTTAGGGGCTTCTGAGTATCTCTGCTAATTTCTCTCAAAGGAAGAGCTCTTACCAGTGTCCAATTCCTAACAGATAGAGAAAAAAGTTTAAACATATATTCATATGAAAAAATTACTAGTACTGTTCCACATATTTGCACAGGAAAGACACAAATGTATCAAATGATTTACAAAAGCAATTTCATCTTTTGTGTGTAAGGTTTTGCAAGACTACAATGAAATATGAGTGTATTAAACGTTCCTTTTTTATACAGGCTTGGATCGCAAACAGTACAGCTACTGAACTTTTAGAAATCCTTGTAGGTGTTTGCATTCATGAGCTGAAATTTCGCAAGAAAAGAAAGATCATCATAAAATGTTTTGGATAAATCCTAACTGAGAAATTGGGTCCTTAAATTCCATAGCCTGCCCTAAATTCTGCATCATGAAGCTGAATACATGGACTGGATTTCAAGGTGATTGAACTGTAGACCTATGGTTTGTCTTTATTATACCTAAACCACACAACTTATTGTATTTCTTCTTGGGTGAACAGCTGGTCAATACAATCTAGGTTATGAAATTGTAAATATAATTTAGCATGACCATTTAAAATACTACTGCAAATTGTATCCCTTGCAATATCGTGTTAAAGTCCCTTTAAATGAGGAAAACTATGAAATCTATTTAGAAATGGCAAGCAAAATATGATGAAATTAAAATATCCCCAACAGCTGCACATCACACACAGTTGAATGCTTGCTGCAAAACTACCTTAACAGAACCTGATATATTCACATTTGGTAAGAAAGAGCTCAGAGCTCCATTGGTCAAAAGCCCTCCAGGGAAGGAAATGTGTCCCTATATTTGATTTCACATTTTTTTCAGCTGCCTTATCCATTTTCTTTAGATCTTAAATATTAATCAGATGATACAGTATTCAAAATCCTGCCTGCATATCTTGGGGCATCTCTATCATATAAGTAGAGCAACTCTGAATACATATTCTAGAATGTATTGAAGGATCCTTAAAAATGAGATGAGCCTCCTTTTCTGGCAATGTACCTATAAGTGTGATTAATATGAATACATTTTAAGAATGCATATTGAATATGTTATATATTCCCTGAAGCAAAACTATGCATTCAGTGTTGTTGGAATAGCCATGTATCTCACAAACAAGCGATCTGGCTACAGCAAGCGAGGCCATCTGCGTGCCATTGTAACTGGTGCTGAGCAACTAATTCAGTGAGCAAATAATATACTCGGGTCATTTAGGTTGTTTTCCAAAATCACAGGCTGTCCGTGATTAACTTGAATATTTATTCAGGTTTATTATTTAGCAAATATTATATTCAGACTTCACTCATTGTCTGATATTTGAATCACGTTCACTGTTTGTCCTTGGTACTGACAAGTGTAGGGTACTGTTTCAGTATCCTACTTGGTTCATCTAAACAAAAAATAACTTAAGAGGAAACTTGAGAAGGTAGCTGAATCTTTAAGTATTTTGGAGAGGGATGGTGAAAGTAAGTAGATTGACTGGAGGAAATGAAATAACAAGAGGGAGGAACTGAAAGGGTAATAAATGATTTCTTTCTCTTGTACAGAACACTTGCACAAATACCTTTCTTGAAAAAAAACCCCTAAAACTTAATTCACTTTATATACACTTTGATATTCTTTTTTTTCCAAAGTCACAGGAAGAAATATCATGTGTTTACCAATTTCCACAATGCTTGAAAACAGAGACTGCAATCAGATTTCTGCCTGGTTTAATAAGCTTTTTTTGTTAGGATGGAAACACAGGGAGGAAGGAAAATCTGTTGCTTGGATCTTTCAGGCAGTGGCCTATCTTACAATAAATAAATATTAAAAAAATCCATTGTTGAAATTGTTACAAGAAAATACAGGAAGCACACAATAAAGGAAAAAGGGACTTGCTGAATACTTTTAAGAGGTTTGAATATTGTCTTGCATGTCAGGAAATCAAATAGTGAACGTCAATCATGTGCAAATAGAAAACAGTACAGCATACATGTATATAGGCCCAGAGCCTCAGTTTGTACAAACTTAGCAAAGCTCCACTGATGCCAATGGAATTTATTCAGTTTATACTAGATGGTAATCTTCACTGAAATACTTTATAAATAAATTTCATTAGCAAAACCAGAAACAGAGAGTCGGAACATTTTCTTACAGAGGCTTTTGTAGAGGAATGCAGTGTGGCTGGAGAATACTGAACCCAGACAGGCAAATAACCACTTGTAGACTGCAGTCAATAGCTTAGCAGTGGTTTGTACTAACGAAAAATGTAGATTAGTGGTTTTAATTCCTGCTGCACTTCGATGTCTCTACATGTACTAGAAAAAAGATTGTTTTTTCTAAACCCTTTGCCTTGAAGTCATTTAATGGTAAGGCAGTGAATACTTACTAGTTAGCAAATGCATTAAAAGCAGTTTGGGTAGATGTAGGTATTTTCACGATTTCATTATACACTCAACTACTGCTCCATGAATAAGAGTTTATTTATAAGGGTCTGTATTGTGCAATATCAACATGAACTGAAGCATCAAATATGTAATTACCCTTAAGCTTGTGGAACCGCCTCCTTAAGGCCCGTATGAAATGCAACAGTAGAATTCGATTTTGTCAGGAAAGCTATTTCTCAGGAAGAATCCGCTTACGAAAATCACCTTAAAAAATTAGGTTTGCCATTTTCTTGTGCAATTACCAAGTGATATTTTTTGGGGAAAAGATATCACTATTTCACATTTTGCTTTTTGTATGACTACAGGAAGGATAACTTTAATATAATGGAGCAGCCGTCAAACAAATGGCCTGCTATTTCATTTTCAAATAGTATTGCTCCTTCCAAAAAGGGAGGAATCAAATTTCATTTCAAACTACATTACCAACTTTATTAGGGCAGAGATGATTACTCACCTGTGCAAAGCTTCAGGTTTACAACAGATGAAACAGCCCTAGAAACAGGATTTTGAAGATTTATAGATGTAGTCCTGTGGCCTGGGAGCTGTTTTCCTTTGAGATTTTGAAGAGTCTTAAGGGATGAGAAAATCAGATCAGAGGATTTAAACAATGAAACTCGAAATGAGAAATCTTTCAAATTAAATCTGAAAGCCTTCTGTTGATTTCTTTGACTTTTGTGAAGTCAAGAGAGGACAGCTTTACAATAAAAGGAAAAAAAAAAAAAGATCAAAAAGGCCAGACACACAGAAACAACAAAGCCGAAAGTAACACTGCGTTTTCAAAGGGGTACAGTAGTTCCGCGTGTAGATGAGTTTAGTGGGAATTTCAGCTTCATTCACTTGCAGAAAACACATAGAGTTGTGCCTGATTTTACAGACACTATGCCAGAAGTCGTCTTCAGCTTCCATTTCCTGAGTCCCAATTTAATGCATTTGTTGCACCAAACTTCCTCAGCAGGCAAGGGCAGCAACATCCCTTTCCTACCTGTTCCTTTCCCACTGCTCCCTTTTCCTTCTTCTGGAAGGAAAGTGGAGCACGGAGAGCAAGGTGGAGTAACGTCTCTTCCCAGGAACTCTCTAGGAAGCCCAGAAAGTTTGAGAGGGACCAGATTTGGGTGAAACACTGGTGAGGGCAGGAGATGCCTCCTGGAAACTCTACGTTGTGCTGCCCAAATACCTGAGAGCTTCCCTCCACAGAGGTAGTATTTTTTGCTGCCAAACCACTCTGCCTGGCCTACCCCTTCCTTTAAAACTCCAGAGACAGCAAAGCTAGCTCCTTTGCACATGCAGGAGGTACCTTTCTGACGGTTTGTTTCTACCAGTCTTCATCGGCGTGCAAAGGCGATGTTAAAACACGAGCGTTGCATCAGATGGGAGGGTGCCTTGCCAGGTTCTCCAGTACCAGCCGTCGCACTGCCTCCCATTCCTCTCTTGGACCTGCATGAAACACAAACTCCGCAGTCACCAGAAATGGGACTGTATGAAATGAGATGTTACCACTTACTTATGCTGCGAGTAAGTATTCCTGTCATCTAGCTATGTCTAATCCTCGTTATTCTTTATAAAGCACAATTTGCTTTAGTTATATTACGATCAAGTATTTGCAGGTGTTAGCAGATGGAGGAATACTTCAATGGGCAGGAGACTGGATAAACTGTGCATTATGATGCCAGTAAATAAATAAACAAAATATTAAAATAGTGAGTTATCTTGTAGTGCCTGAATTGAAACCAGAATCAAGAGTAATTACATATATCTCAGTGAATGCAAGCTAGAGCTATCAAAGAACAGCAACATATATATCTAAATAGTTCACAAAATCTTCCTAACAAATTCATTTTTAATTCATACTTTCTTTTGTTTACACTCTCTGAAGAGTTAGATGATGAAGTTCTCTCTTAAACATTGCATAATACGTATTATTTATACAAATCCCTGCCCATATGCATAACAAATACGAACAACTATACCTTAGTCCTAATTAATTTTTCTGCCTTTTAAAAGACTCAAGCACACAGTCAAGGAAAAGAAACACTCTGACTTGGAGGGCAATTCATAAACAGGAAACACATGGAAAAATCTCAAAATTCTTCATGTTGAAGTAAGGAATGTACCTTTAAAATAGGAAATTCAGAATCAGCACACATTTAGAAGGTGGATTATGTATGAAAATGAAAAAAATTTAGGTGGCAGTTTACACTGGATTTTGATCACTGAATTTTTTCAATAATTTAAATTAAAAATATTACTCATTTCTTAAGGAATTGATTTAAAATAATATGATTTATTATAGAATAGTTGTCTTAAAATCAAGAACTGTAAGTCTTTACATGAGATGTTCAGCAAAGATTTTGAGAGGCAAAAGCAAAATATGCAGCAAGGACTATGATTTTGCAACAGAAATTGACACCAAAGGAAAAAACACATTTGCAGATAAAATCAATGTGGAATAATAATATATTAGCAAGAGCAAAACAATAGACATGCACAAACTCCATCAAAGCCATGTTGCTTAGAAAGTTGATTTAATTCTCTCCAGTTTGTAATATATAATATAGAATTTAACAGCAACTGAATTACTGCTCATCTCTGGGTCTGCATTATGTATATTATCTAATTTATCAGTTATTTTTGTGACTAGGGCTGGGAGAGCTATCTGTAGCAACCATTTGGATAATTGGCTTTAATTCTCTTCACTATTAAGAATCTGTCAGTAAGTTGGTCAAGATTTTGCACATAGTTCAAAAACATGAAAAAACACAGAATGCAAATGTTTCTCAGCCTAGAAATGCTTGAGAATTTTATTTTCTTTTATATGCATGTATTCTTTGAATGCATAAGTCTTACAGAATATACTTACATTCCTTGATAAAATTCAACTGTCTATTAAAAATGTCTGACAAGAAAAAGTGAAAGGAGGGCACAAAGAGTCATGAAGAAGTGTAGGAAAAAAGGGAGAAACAAGATCACGATTATTACCTGAAGCCAAATTTTAACCCCTATTTGTGTAACTGCCAGCTTCAAAATGTCCTCCAAAATAATGAAATGAAAATTGTTTGAAACTTTGCAAGTCTGGCAAACTGACTCCCTTTGGAAGTCTGGCATTTCCTTTTCAACAAGTTCTAATGTAAATGTTACATGCATTTATGTTTCTTAGTGATTCACATGACTTATGCTGGACAGATACAGGAACCCACATTCATTCCTTCCCCCATGTAACATATCATTGCTAAAAAGCTGCTGACATGGCTGCAGCCCATGGCAAAAGTAGATGAAAATGGTTTGATTGCCAGGATTTCATGGCCAGAGAAATCAACAGGGGCTTTTAGATTAATGTCTGTCGGTCTTGAAACCTTCATTCTCTCACACTCCCAGCTCACTATACATTCAGGATACTCTCCAGGGAGCTGAGAAGTCCATTTTGTGCAATACCTTAAATATGTGGATTACATCTAACTCTGTTAATGTGTCTCATCAGATCTAACTGGTACAACTAAATGGTTCATTCAGAGTTTTCTGCAAGCAGAATTTGACACAAGGTAGACTGCTTGTGACTAAATCTAGGTAAGAAAATTTAAGTCATTAGAATGTTGCAGAAAAATGAAAAAAATGTGGCAACTATATGAATCATTCATCAGCACTTTTATTCAGTGGCATTCATAAGACAGAACAATGTTTGGTTTGTACTTTTACATGTCAGTAGAAAAAAAGGAAAGACTCAGTAAGAAGAAAATATTACAAAACTACAGTAGAGAGATGATCTAGGAATGTCTGTTTAACATACTCATAAATTTGCTGTTTTGGTAAAGATTTCATATGAAATTCAGGTTTGGGTAAAAGGACTTGCATTTGATTTTTGGTTTTGAAAAATTATATACACACGTGCACAAAACACACACCTGTGTTGTCAAG
Source organism: Leptodon cayanensis (assembly GCA_027564655.1). Classification (NCBI taxonomy): domain Eukaryota; kingdom Metazoa; phylum Chordata; class Aves; order Accipitriformes; family Accipitridae; genus Leptodon; species Leptodon cayanensis. The sequence goes on from JANXJC010000013.1 coordinate 23,026,190, forward strand.
TCATACAAACCTATTGATTCGGGAGCATTTAAATAAGTACCTGATATGAAACCCTTCAATAGTTTTTTTGTAGATTGTGATACTCAGTCCTCTATTAATAACAGGCATGTAAGTAGTGAGTATGGACAAAAATCAAAACCGTCAGCAAACCTGAAAACTGCTACTCAAATCACAACATACGCACTATCGGAAGGTATTAAATATGGCACCATGATCATCAGCGCAGTGTCTTCTCTGAGTGCTAGGGTTTTGGAGACGTGTATGCTGAACACTATTTCCATCCTTTTGTAGCTTTACATCACAAGTTGATTACAATGGCATGCCATGTACTTTGTATGAATATGTGAGTCTAGAGCAGAGTGTATCTCCTGGGATCCGTCTGTGCTCTGTAACTTAGCCCGATGAACTTCTGGTTGCACTGGAGATACCTGTTTGCATTTAAATATATGTATGATAGAAAAAGAAATACACTTTTTCAAGGTGAGAAACAGCTTTATGCATCTTTCCCTCTCTAGCCCTGCTCTGCTAAAGATTGTGCATGTGCACAGAATACAGAAGTTGGTCTTCTGAGTCTCTGACCGTTAAGATGAAACAGATGAAGATGGATCGTACCTGTGAAGAGAAAGAGAGAATGATAGACTGCATGACTGGAAGCCTGACACGGAGCCAGATATTGACTCCAAGATATGGCCAGGTCTATGCCATATTCTCCAAGTAGATGCAGATGAGCTTTACTTGAGCTGAGAACTTGCCATGTGTGGGCAAGTTATGAGCCAGAACCTGTGTGGCTTCAGTGAGCCAGCAGCTGTGCCTGAGACTTGCTGAAAGACAGGTTAGTCACTCTTGAACTGCAAAGAGTGCTTTAATACACACTGCATTCCCATTTGAAAGGCTCTACTTCACTGATAAATGGGGTTCTGCATAGACTTAGAACTAGCCAAAATTCAAGTCCCAGGCAACAGCAATTAATTATCTTGGGTTCCTAATGAATCTGTCAGTCCCAGGTGATATAGTTAATGTAAATGAAAGTGTTTACATCAGCTTTAGCTCTGCAACTGAGCAAACAAAAAGAAAAAAAAATCAAGGTTTATTAAATACTTCAATATATTACCTTCAATCAAAATCCCTACTTCATGAATCATTAAAGAGTATATTGCAGCAGCAACACCACAAATATGCTTTGTTCTTAAGCTCTTTCCTCTACCCCTACCTGCTACTGCCCACTTACGAAAGTGAGAATGTGAGCCCGACAAATTTCTCATCTGAATCAGCAAAGTCATTATTATTTTATTTGGGCTGTAAAGCAGTACAACGTCCATCACTTCAGCAGTACTTATCTATTCTGATATCAGAAGAGGAACTTTGTTCAGTTGTTTCTGTAGTACAAATTTGGTTTTAGCACTATTACATAGGAAGAGGTATTCCAGATGTAAAACTAAAATACCAATGAAATCAAAAGCAAATTGGAATGCCATGTGGCAAAAGAAGACCAAATAGCAGACACAGAGAAGAGCGCAAGGCATAAGCATTTTCTGAGGAAAACACCCATAATAATCTTTCACAAAAGAAGAAGCCAGTAGGAAACAAAAATATCACTAGCAAACTGACCAACTGTTGGTGAGTCTTTCCCATCATCAGTAAATGCAGTGAGCAACGACCGTAGCCATAATCTGCAGCAGTTCACTATTCAACTCCTTCCTTGTTTAACTTAACAGTGTACTATCCCTACTATTGGCTTCTTTTTCCATCTCTCACTTACCCAGTTTTAAACTATACTAGCATTTACCTTTCACCCCAGGTCTGTCAAGTTTTCTTCACAGTCTCCTGTGAGGCCTTATCAAAGCTGTGCAAGTAAATTAAATACTTATCGGAAATGCACAATTTAAAGGGCACCTAACTATAGCTGCCATATTTTTCATCTGATACTCAAAAAATGTCTAAAAATGCTTTAAGCCAGTTATTCTGCTTCTTTGCAAATTATGCGTACTTGGCATTAAAGGAAGAAGGATTACTTCATTTATCCTGAGGCTCTGGAAAGTGATGCACAACATTGTGCTAATCTACTTCATTTTCTCTTCCATGCATGATCTCTTCAGGTCTTTGGGAATTTTCTTTTTCTTTTTCCATTGGCTGTTTGATAGGAATCACATTTCTTCACGTAGTCGTCTACCTGCTTCCAGTTAGTGTCCTCTCCTCCTAAAGCTGTTCCCTTCATTGTGACTTTGCTTTTTCTCTGAAAGGCAGCTGCCCAGACATGGCCAAACACAGCAATATAATGCTGAAGAAGTAGCGACTCTAGGCAACATGAAATTAGCACACCAAGAGGTTGTGGTTTGGTTTTTCACACTGACTCCAGTCTGACATATTGTATTCAGTGAAATCTATTTTTGGGAGTTATTTTTCCCCTGCTCAGAGTGCCAGGACAGATAATAGATCAATATAAATAAACATGGAATCTGGCATGGTGGATGTCTGAAAGTCTATGCTATACACATCAAGTCATTTTCATGAGAAGATTTTGACATATTTTTATTCTGTAGTATGAGGTTAATCACAGGATATGTTGATTGATGCCTTATGGCAACAAATCTCCTCTAGGAAGCTTTTCAGAGTATAATGTGGAGTTTCAGAGATGCATGAAATAGTAGGATAATGAGGCAGAAGGAGCTAATTTTTAGCTGGAATTGCCTCCAGCTAGGTATGCATTCTTTATACATATAAGCTTAAAAAAAGTAATTTAAAAAAAAAGGCAGAGAAAAATATAACGTTAAAGTATCATGGAAATATCAATGCATTCAAAAAACCTACTACTGTTCTAGTGTCTTGTCCACAGGCAGTATAACAAGAAGAAAGAATCCAAGGGAATTGAAGAGGCTGAACCTGCTCCCTGGACCACAGTCCTGAGAAATGCAGGCTATATAATCACACAAAGCAGCATTGTTTTCTGACATTGCCCCAGAAATCCAACAATACTGTTTTCAGATTTTTCTTTCCACTCTCCTGCATGTAGGGATGCTTATTAAGGCCTTCTTTTCTGAATCTGATGCTGAGTTACTCCGTGTGAAATTCCCCAGAAGACTCGGGCAGTCTCTGAAATTTATACATTCTGTTCATAATGGTGAAGAGAAGTTTCTTATTGAAAACCCTCATTAATAGTAGGAGTTAGCAATATTGGCACATTACAGTTTTCCTAAGATGAATTCATAAGCACATATAAATTACCAAGATGTGTTCTCTCTTGTAGCATTGGATAACTATGACACAGAGAGGCAAAGAAAAGCCAGAGGAAGAGTGCTAATTTTAGCTATTGACATGTAGCAGTTTTAAAACATAAACCAGCAGTGAAAATGAGGGGTGGAAAATAAATCAGGTCAGTAGTGCAAAAAATTAATCACAGCTAAAAGAAAACTGAGGCTTATGAATGCTAAGTCTTAGATGAGCTACCTTCATTGCCATGAAGGGAAAAAGTACCACTGAAAATGCACACCTGCCATTTCCCCTCCTGGTAGCTTTTCTATCTATTGATCTACTGTTAGCTGCTGGAAATATTGTTCTAGTCTGGTTTCGCTTTACTAGTCTCTACTTAGTTCTACATACAGGATTACTCTGTCTTAGAAACAAAGATCATACAATGCACACAAAGCTTTCTAAATATAACTGTCATGTGCTCTCTAGAGTATACAGATTTTTAAATCTCTTAAAACATTGAATTTCGTACCTAAGGGAAGCTCAATGTTTCCTGTCTAACAATGAGTTTATGTATAACCTTAAACTGGAGCGGCCTGTACGTAATTTGTGTTTCATCAATTTGCAGACATATTGCACAGCAGTTTTACATGTTGTACTTCAGAAGTTGCTCCTTTACTGTTTCCTGATTTTAGACTCTCTGTGGAATTCGTCCTTGTCATGATCAAATTTCTGTCATGTACCATTAAACTGTGTCAGGGCAAATATACAGCAAATTAAGTATTATATCTTTTCAAGCTTTTTTCTAAGGACGAAACCACAATGATTCCTGTCCTTGATGGGCACCCTCACTAGACGACAGGCAGCACAGTCCCAATTCCCTTTATTTACTCTTTCTGTGCCCTATTAGTCTGCATTCCTTTGATACAACAAAAGAGCTTTAAGATGAAGGACAGAGAGTGACCCATTTCGACCTTCTTCCTGCCCCTTTGTGTACTTTCTTCCAGCTTTGCTTTTAAAAGAAACTATTGACCGTTAGGAATCACAGAACCACAGACTCAGGGAGTAGTTGAGGTGGGAAGGCCCTTCTGGGGCTCGCCTAGTCCAAGTTGCCTCTTCGAACAGGGTCAGCTACAGCAGGTTGTTCAGAGCCCTGTCCAGCTGGGTTTTGAATATCTCCAAGAATAAAGACTCCACAACCACTCTGGGCAGCCTGTTCCCAAGGAAGCGTCACCTTCCTTGACCTGCTGGCAATGCTCCTCCTAATGCAGCCCAGGAGGCTGTTGGCTTTCTTTCCTAGAGGGGCACATCGCTATGTTCAACTTGGTGTCCACCAGGACCCCCAGGGCCTTTTCTGCAAAGCTGCTTTCCAGGCAGTCTGCCTCCAGCCCGTACTGATGTATGGGGTTGTTCCTTCCCAGGTGCAGAGCCTTGCACGTCCCCTTGTTGAACTTCATGAGGTTCCTGTCAGCCCATTTCTCCAGCCTGTCAAGGTCCCTATGAATAGCAGCACAACCGAAACAATACTGGCCACAGTATCAACCCCTGGGGTACAGCAGTTACCCTTTTTACCGAGAGGGTGACCAAATGCTGGAATGTGTTGCCCAGAGAGGCTGTAGAGTCTCCATCCCTGGAGATATTTAAAAGCCACCCGGATATCTGGTGTACCAACCACTCCTCCCAGTTTTATATAATCTGAAACGTGCTGAGAGTGTCCTCTGTCCCATTATCCAGGTCATTAATGAAGACGTTAAACAGTATTGGCCCCCGTAGAGACCACCAGTACTCGTTGTTGATGACAGCCTTCTGACCCCAGCAGTTGAGCCACTTTTTAGTCTACCTTAATGTCCACTTATCTAACCTGTACTTTGTCAGTTTGCCTACGAAGATCCTATGGGAGAAGTGTCAAGGGTCTTAGTCAAGACAAACAGCATTCACTGCACTCACCTCACCCTCACCCACCAAACTAGTCAGCTCATGGCAGATGTCTATCGATCAGGCTGGTAAAGCATGATTTCCCCTTTGCTGACTACTCCCAATCACCTTCTCGTCCTTCACGCGTTTGAAAAGTTTCTGGGGTTATTTGCTCCAGCGCCTTCCCTGTGACCAAGGTGACGCCAAACAGCTTGCAGTTTCTTGACTCTTCCTCTTGTCCTTCTTGATGACAGGAGTGATATTTGCTTGCCTGCAGTCCTGGGGAACCTCCCCCATTCACCAAGACCTTCCAAAGGTAATTGAGAGTTGCCCTGCAATGACATCTGCCAGCTTCCTCAGCATTTGTGGGTGCATCCCGTCAGAAATGTGATGTAAGGTTTGAACCCGCTGGAGATGCCTCTGAGCTACTTCTTCCTGAGTGAATCATACAACCATGAGAACAAATAGGTGTAATGCCTTCCAGTTACATTTCTTTTTATCAAAAGCTATGTGAAGCCAGGATATGCTTACTGGTTTCAGGGCACAGCATACATTTTTTATCCAAACCTGTAGTAGAAATCCTGCTAAGACACACAGGTTAGTTCAAGATGGTACAAAAATGATGAAGATACGGGCTTGTTAGTTTACTGAAGTACTGCATGAGTTTATCTAAACTACTTTTGGATGTGAAGTGCTAGGTTTGTGTGATACCACACCATGTGTATTTACCATATGCAGTTGTGTAGAGACTGCTGTTCCCCACTGCTGGGTAAACACTTCAGTTTAAACAAAATCTAATTTCTTGGAACATACAGAAACAGAAATTCAGAATCCTGATGTTTTTAGACACCTAACTGTAGTGTTTAAGAATTTTTAAGCACATGGCTGAAGTGGCAGGGATTTTACAGCTAACGGTTATGGACAGCAAACCTGTGAGGAATGTAACAATTTAACTTTGAGACATATACTAAAAAAACAGGAAACTGAGTCAAGGGACACTAACTTTTATCTTTAGTAGATGAACAACTGTTACTGTATAACCTATAAACATATACCCTCAGTCACACATATCTATAATCTGCATAGCTGTCCAATTAGTTTGATTTTTCTTTTTTGCTCATGTACACCAGGACATTTAAGTCCACAATGTTTAGTCACAAGAGATCTTCCCTAGATTTAGCTTACAGTTACTTGAAAGCATTTATTAGGATTTTGTATGCTTTTGTAGGTTATGTTATTTTCTATATTTTCCATTTTCTTCCTGCAAAAAGTCATGACTCAAGGAAAGTATCACAAATCTTTTCTGTTCTTGCTTCACATTTCCATTTACTATACTAGTAAGCTCATCCCAGACACCAAAACCTTTTCATTCTCTTGTATGTTATTTTTAAAAGGAATTAAGCAACTGAGACTTCAGAGTCCTACAGTTTTTACACAGCCTAACTACTTACCAAGTCTGCGATTGGAAAACTGTCTCTCGTAAGTTACAGAACTCTTTAGCGTGCAGTCAGCTACTTTTGCTGTAACAATATCTTGTAATCAGTAAATCAGCACAATGAAGGACTTTTTAATAACTTTTTTTTTCTTGCATACATCCAAATTACTTGATCTAATTGATCTTCAACATTGTTTTTGTACTCATGCCAAATATTTGCCTTACTTTCCTAAGCTGAGGAGAATGTTTGTTCCCATCCCCCTTTTCAACATACTAAAAATGCATATCTCAGCCCTAAGGAGAAAAAAATTATCTTCTAAAGAACTTTGAACTAAAATGTCCTAATAATTGTTTGGCTTTAGAATTCAGATGCTTAAAACAGAATCTCCAATGCTGATATTTCTAAGGATATTTTTTCCATTATTTGATTTAAATATTATATTTAAATATTTTCTTATAACATTTTTAAAAGATTTCACCAGCAATCAATGAAATGTTGTTTTTCTAAAAAAAAACAAAATAAAATTAGAATTACCTTAGAAACTAGAATGACTCTCAGATGAAGTACGAAACTTTTATATCACATTATTGTGTGGATTTATGAAAAGAACCATGAGCTGGACAGTGCATCTTTAGGTACACTTGCAAAGATGCTCCACAGCAAACAGTTTTAACAATATTTTTGGTCCAAATCTAATAATTTCAAAACAAAAATAGTAGTTTTATAATAAAATGTTATCAAGGAAAGAATGTAAAAGTCTTAACAACTAATATAGGATCAGTGAAGGTCACCTACAGAATTAAAGAGATTGTTCAGGACAAAACAGTTTTTTCTTATAGGTTGAAAGTAAAAATATTGACTGTTTTAATCAGGCACTTGGCGAAGGAATAAAGATTCGTTTGAGAGTCCCAAAAATGATTTCTCACTCTTTCAGCATTTTTTCAAGATACTGAAAACAATTTTTCTTGTCATAGTAGATTTGGCTCCTTGTCTTGGTTTGAGGACCAGGAAGAATAAAGCTAAATAAAAAATGAAAAACCATAATAAAGGCTATCTATTGTTTTCTAAATACCAGAGGATTCTGGCTACACATCCAGTGAAGGGTCAGATTGTTTCTCCTTTCTAACAAAAGCACTGTTTGTATTGATACATTTGTAAAGGTAGGACACAGGTGCCCTGCAAATACATTTACTATTAAAATACATTTTCATATTTCATTCCAAATGGGTGAATGTTTCTGCTTACTAAGTATTTTATAACAAAATGCATGCTCCTTAAAAGAGGTACCTTAAAAAGTAAATGCATTCTCACTTGTTCTACCTGCAGTTACAACTTTTCCATAAACCACTGCAAAGAATCATGCAGAGAACGGTACTCTGTAATTATTTAACAAATGGTTTATAATGAAATTAACCCCCTTTAAAGTAAGTGATTGTTGATAAAACTGTATTTTTCTGTAAATTCACCATAAATTGTTTTTATGATATTTATGAGGTACTCTACACTGTCTCTGGTGTGTTTTATATTAATTCTGTAATTCCCTGGCAAGTGGCTTTTTAGAAGGAGAAATGGCTAGGGCTTGAAAAAGAGACATGAAGCAATGATGAGTCAGCCTAAAGCACTAATATTGGTGGGCAATCAAACACTTCTGTGGAAGAAATAAGGGGTTAACCAGTGAGGTCTAGTTTCCTTTGTGATGGAATACCTGCTTCTGAGGGAGTGAGAATATATATACCATACAGTGAGACTTCATGCAAGAAAGTAATCTGGAATTCAATCTTCCCTTCCTGACACTGCGATTGCCTCCTCTCTCCTACCTCTGATACGGGCACAGTAGGCCAGAAAGAGGCACTATTTATCCATGTTGCAGCTTGATCTGAAAACTGTTCTCCTCTCCATTCCCACAAAGACGCTTCAAAGAGACCAGACCTACCCAGGGACACTGAATAGTACATGCAGCAAAGCCTTTTATGAGGCTTATTGACATGCTGTTCCAACATCACTTTTTCTGCAAAATACAGTGTTGGAAAATCAACTAAATAGAAAAAGCCATGCAAAACAACTGTGGTTTGAAGTACTTGATCTTCGTCCAGTTTGACCTCCAGTCCCTTCTGGCGACCTTACCCAAGACAAGGATTCAGAATGAAACTTGTGGCTCTGGCATGAAATTTTTCCTTCTCCAACACAGTGGGACAATCGATGGCAACTGACTGGCTGGTTCTGATGACTAGGGACACGGTGTGTATTAAAAACAATGAAGAGAATGATCCCTCTCCCTCTGACTGCCTGCCCTGAATACACGGAAGCCATTTAGAGACAACTGTAGAATCAAATGAAAAAATCGGTGGAAGAATGAAATTAAGTGGTCATTCTTAAAAGTGTAAAAATTCCATAATGCACAGGCATGCAAATGCACCCTTATGCTTCAATATTTCCCTGTATTTTTTTTTCTTATTTAAAGACAGTACATGCACTTGATATTAACTGCTTATAGAAAATGTGCAACAATTCAGATTAAAGACAGTGTGGGTAAAATGAATGATACTGTCAGAAGGCATGGTCTTTCTCCATCGTAAGGAGCAATATTCACTACTAAATGGAAAAGATCTAGGGCTGTGAAGTGTTAATATTTCATGTATGAATTGAAGATTCATATCTCCTTACTTGTTAGGCTGCTTACACATTCTATACATTTCTATCTTGAAAAACTAGTTTTTATTTGTCAGGTAGTTTACGGTATCTTGTACCTGCCTCATTTGGGTCACAGGGCAGAAATTGTGTCCTCTCTGTATTCTCCATCCTCAGGCATATTATCAAAATCCAAGAAAAGATGGAAATCATTTTTTATGCTCAGTAGATCCTTAAGCGTTCTTTGTCCATTTGACATGAATTCTAAAGCAAATGTTTAAATCCTAAGTAGACAACAAGAAGTCTTCCCAGCTCAAGTTTACTATTCCATTTGATAAGATATTACTTTACTATTGAATGTAGGCACCACCATTTTCCATGTAATGCAAAGGAAGTCTGTTATCCCTTAGGGAGTACACAGCAGCTTCATCTACTTTTTCCATGATATATTAGCTTTCTAAAGATCTTTCTTTGCACATATTAAGTAACCGTTTACAAGACTGAAACAATAGGCTGTCCCTAGCAGCAGAAGGAAAGGAAAAGGTGAAACGACAGAAGAAAATGTAGGGAAAACAATTAACTTTTTTACTGTTGGGATTTGGGGAAAATATCACATGTACAAAAAAATTAATGAATGTGGACTTAAATCATTAAAAATAATAGAAGTCGAGGGTAAATTTTATGTTCTCAATGAGATATTGCAGTATATTGGGGGGAGGAGAGAAGGGAGCTTTAAAGAGAGGATAATGAGCTTATTCTGAATGCTTTTCTTCCCCTTTTGCAGATCTCTTAATTTCTCCAGAGAGAGTAATCAGTGGGTTAAAAAATTAAAATGACGGCTCATACATCTGTTTGCCATTTCTGCTCTTCTCTGACCTTAAAACCATCCATCCTGCTCCCTGGGGACTGCAATATTCATTGTTAAGAATGATCTTTTTTTTTCCTCTTTTTTGAATGAACTTCGTCCTATGCTTTGAATTTGCTGAGCATTAGTAAAGCACTGTTTTTTCCTCCCTGAAAATAATAAATTGTAGAGACAAATATTAGTAAACATCCGCTTGTGATTGAAAGAGTCAAATGGGTATTTATATGTTAAAATATCAAGATCTGTAGACACAGGTATGAACTTTATGTCCAAAGTGGTCTTATGGAAAACCATGGGAGAAACAATAAAGCTGCAAAACAGGTTCAATACTTAAGGCCCATTGTCAGGTAAGACTCAGGCACTTGACATTCATCTCCCATTGATTTCTTTATAAAACTCATTCTAACTATCTAGGATATTTCTGAAAATGACACTTGGCCTTGAAGTCACTTTCAATTTCATTTAAATGTTTTTGAAAATTTTAGCTTGCATATCAAGCCTCATGCCCTCATGATCACCTCAGATCATTACAATCTAGGTTAATGGGCTAGCTTTTGCTATTATTTTTTCTTATATAAAGCCATGTATGTCAGGATAAAATTGGAAAGAGGGTTTTTTTTATCAGTAAGATACAGCTAATATGTTAAATAACAGGTGCTAACTAGTATTATGTATCTCTTTCATGTGTTGCCAATACTGAAAATCATTGCCATAATTCCAAATTAGATAAATCTGCTGAAACCTTATTGGAATCTAGTGTTAAGGAAGAAAATTTCATTCTATTTGAGCATAAATGTTTGTCCTCATCACCTTAGTGTCTGATCCACAAATGTACTGTAATTACTGTCAGATATCTGCTATTTTGGTTTTAAACCTGAACATTAAATTTCTGTAAGTTCTAATGGGCAAGTGTGTTAAAAAAGAAAAGGAAAGAAGAGGAAAAGCACATATTTTTTTCCTTATTTGGTATGTTATGTGTATTTTTATGGCCCTCCATTTCATCTGGTCCTTCTCTACAATTATTAGATTTCGCCTTAAGTTCCTTCCTTCCTACACAGATTTGTAGATGTGATGTCAACATAACGTTGGTGGGGTCAAATGTTATTTTAATTATTGTACTTCACATAAAGATGCCTCCATCCAGAGTGCAAGATTGAGTCAGTCCCTCATGAATGCAACAACTTGGATAGACTCAGAAAACCTTATGCTGCATAAAGTCTGTGTTTACCTCCTAGATGAAGCTATAGTTTGAGGCTGTTGCTAAGTCATTGACTACTACTAAACATTCAAGGTTGGTAGTAGCATACTTTCTTCCATCCACTTAAGCAGGTAAAAGAGATTAAATTTCCTCTGGGTCACAGCCAGGGCCAAGTAATTGCTTCATAGGCTCGTCCCACCTAATTTACACTACTAATGTGTACCTTTTGTAAGTTTTTCTCCCAGGCTCCCCAGGTCATCTAAGTTGATCAGTGACGTTATTTTTTGGCCCATGCAGAAATAACAGATTTTGTGTTGGTGCTGATTATCAAATGTCCAGTTTGGAACAGCTAATTTTAACTAAGGTAGGCTGAGTTTTCATTAATGAGGATCTAGCAAGCAGCTCATTGAGCACCTGAAGTTTTTCTCCTCCCTACAGCAGACAGTGGCCTCTGGGTGTTGCTGCTGTAGGTGTTAAAGACATTTATAGGTGTGTTCATCCCTTGGAAAAGAAATGCAGTTGTGTCCCCTGCTGATCCATGGAAGCTGAGGATGATTTCCAGTGCAGGCGAGCTTGTCCACCAGAGCTGGTCTAGGTGGAGCTTTCAGTGTATGAAGGACAGCAGGTGTCAGAGCCTGGCCCTTTATTGGTGACATGTCACAGCACAACCCATCTCACGTGCTGTAAAACATCCTGCGCGAGGTAACTGGATGTATTGCACCCCAGCATGAGACTGCACAGGCAGCTATGGCCTATCTCTATCTGACAGATTGCATGTGAGGTCAATAAAGTGTAAGCGAAAAAATGCGCGCCACGGATCTTAAATGAACTTACCGTGGTTCCTGAAGGCTGTTCTAGCCCATGTGACATGAGGAAGCTATATCAGTTCAGGATGGACTGCACAGATGTCAGCCCACACAAGATAGGGAAAAGTATTTGTCCACCTTTCTCATCTGAGAGGCAAAGACTGCTCAGCCTGAAAAAGGAAACCGTTCCTTCCCCACAGAGTGAGTCCTTCCAGAGAAGCACTAAGGACAACAGAAATCATGGAAAGAGAGCAATGCTGAGCTCTACTATGTGACCAAGTAAAGACTATCCAGGATTTCAGAAAATAATACATTCATTAAAAAGAGAAAAAGTTAACCAGCTGCTAAGGGAAAACAATATATGCTTTAATAGAAAATACAATTGATAACAGCAACAAGGGTTTACAGTATAAACAAGGTATTATTTAGCTGCTAAAAAAACCCTATTGCATATAATGACTAATTTGCCAGCTGTGGTTTTTATATATTCCTTACAGGAAAAAAGAATATTAATTGCTTTGCCTTCTAGCCTTAGTAAAATTTCTGGAGTGTAATTTAAATGGGGTTTGATAACAACACTATAGCTTCATGAGTATGAAGTAATCTTCCTTTGTACGTGTGATCACAAAACACATAAAAACTTGCAGACTCTGTGGACATTGTATTTGAATAAATTTCTTCCAGAGGCAAATGGAGCTTATAACATAGGGAGAAAAGGAGAAGTAGCTTCCTATTGTAAACTCCATTATTTTTTTGTGATGTATTATAGTGTAGTCATTAGAAAGTCAATATTAGAAAATACTGTCTCCATCCAAGTAGCACTTAATCTCTATTACCTGGAGGTTAAAAGTCAAAGAACAATCATCCATGTCAGTGATTCCTGCAGCAGATTGTTACTGAACCATGTAAGGTCGTTTAGTGGGGAGAATTAGTTCCCAGCAGCTTCACACATCAGAGATACTATAGTACTATCCTGCCCCAGCTCTTCTCCCTGAAAAATGAAGATGATTCTATGGGCTTTTGCAGGAAAGGTGTCCTGTAGAAAGAAAAGAAAGGCTTATCTTTGACAGACATTTCTGCCAAGGGTGACAATGAAAAGAAAAATTTTGCTGGCTTTACCAGTCAGCTGTAGATGGAAGGTACACAAGCACAGCCAATTGCCCTCAACTTATCAAATATATTGGTAAGATATATCCTGTATTTTTGTAGTTAAGACACCTTTTAAATCATTGCCAGTTTTTACATAGAGAATGAAACCTTTCTTTGGTGACAATCTGAGAGACCAGGGAAAGCCTCAGAAATGGGCCAATTTCCCTCTGGAAATGCTATAATCTGTCGAGGCAGTGAGGGTTCTGGCTGCGGTGTTCAGAACAGGTCAGCAAAAAAAAGTCAGGATGAAAAAGAACAAGCTGTCCAAGCTGTGGAATTGCTGTGGTCATGACAAGGAAAGAGGGGCTGTAGTTGTGTAGGGAGACTGACTGGAAGGAGCAAGAAGGGCCGAAGCACATCATGTTTGAAAGGAATGTGAGGAAAGAGGGAAAGACCCGGTGTGCGTGCAAAACTTTTTACTACGGTCCTCATTATAACTATCATAAAAGACAGCAGCACGGGTCTCATTAACTAGCTTGCATCTCCTCTTCCACCATATCACACCTATATCAAATCAAATGAAATAAAGTGAGAACATATTTTTTCCTGCAGTTTTATTTTTGATGTGAGGCTGATTTCATTTACTTATTTATTGTAATGCTTTACAGAGGAAATGTCACTTTCACCTTTCCACCCCAGTGGGCAACGAATGCTAATTCCAGCTTCTTGCTTTTGTCTGGAAAATAATATTGAAGAAATCAAAGTGGGGGTTTAAAATCGTTAAGGTACTTGGTTTGCTTTTTGTGTTTCCCAGCTCCATTTCCATAGAAACAGAAACTGAAGCAGTAGCAAAGAGCTCACGCTCTCACTTTTCTGTTTTGGTTGGTTACTTCAAGCTGGGAGCATAAAGGATAGTTTGGCCAACAAAGCCTCAGGACAGGGAAGCAGTGGAACTATTTGCTGAAAGGGTCAAATTATTCTGTTTTTTAATCTGCATATAGTTATGGTGCAGAGCAAAGGGTGAAAGGGTGCTCTTAGATGCACAAGTAGAAAAGAGATTTAATAAAAACATTTGAAGTATAAAATTCATCTTAAGTGTAGGAAATATGCCTTGTATCATATCTCTCCCTGCCATTTAAAATAAAGAAATGTTCCATTTTAAAATAAAACAATTTTTTGCACAATACAGTCAGAAGCTTCATTATGCTTACGTATACCCAAAAAGCGTGAGTATTTTTAAAAGAATAATTACTAGAAAGGGCAAATTTAGAATTAGTTTCATCGGAATACACTTCTTTAGTGGACTGCAGTCAGCCTTCCTTACGATATGCAATCCTTCAAGTCATTCAAAAGCTTAGTTGTCCAAAATAGGCATGTAATTATTTGTCAGATAAAATCACTGAATACCTACCATTTCTTCACCCTCATCATAGCAACAAGGGTAGGCAGACAATTTGTATCCAAACTAGTATCCTTTCCCAGAAATTTTTCAAGTGCAAGTATATGTCAGAATTATTTAATGCAATGTTATTGAAGACTCAAATTTTGAAGGCTGGAGAAGAACATGCGATCATCCGGCTTGCTTTAAGTTCTAACTCTGAATTTCAATCAGATATATTTACATTGAACAGAATTGACTGAGTCCAAAGTATAACTTTCAGAAAGTTTGTGTGGAAAGTCTCTAAAATATTTTAAAACTCAAAAGACTCCTGCTTCAATAGGCAGCTTGCTTCAACAGTTAATTTCCTTGGTAGTTAGAAAGCTGTGCTGGGTAGAAGTCTCAAGCCCAAACAGAATCAAGACTCTAGGCTGTACTATCACAAATCAGACTTTGAAATAGACCTGAAATCTGCTTCTTTTTCATGCTTTACATTATTTTACTTTAAATCCGTATTTCTTCACTTGACAGATAACTTTCAGTGCTTTACATGAAGTGCAGCCTCAACTGACATTACCAGAATGTCAGCCCCTATATCACGATATGTACTGTCATTTAGCCCCTAATCATAACATGTACTACACAGAAAAACAATACACAATGTGTTATGATATGTGACATTGCTTCCTGCAACTTAAGGACTACAAACAGAGGAAATGCAGAAAGTGATGGCAAGAAAAAGAAGGGCCAGATGTTCAAAGATAGGTAAAGATGGAGATGACTTTTTTTAAACTCCTCTACATCGTTTATTAATCTGATTCCCTGGGAACTGAGAAGCGTGTGGAGCCAGATCACAATGTTCAAGGCGTTCATTATATGTATGAGTTGTATAATATATTAATACCAATAAGCTTTCATCTTTCAATGGACCACTGTTTCACAGGAAGATTCATAACCTTAATAATCTTTTATTCTGTCTCTTAAACTTGTGGATTATTTCACCCATAGATTTACCCACAGAATTAGAGTTTTTAGAGCAGATGTGTTTGGACAAGGTTGGAGTTTTTCCCACGCTCTCCTTTTTTCTTTTTTTTTTAAAGTTAACTTCCAACAAATAGAAAAAATAGTTAGAAAACAAGACGCCAGGTGTAGTCTTTGTTGAAAAGAAATGAATGATCTTCCACATTCTCAACAGTTCTTCAAGGTGCAGCTAGTACAAAGCACTCCTGCTATCAGAGGATCAGAGTAGCTTTCCACCACTGATCATTACATCATCTCAAAGACGTACTGTATGACAAACAGTATAAAACATCACTTGGATTTTGTCCACCTCCCTACTCCCCTTCCCCCACACTTGTCAAAATACTTTCATTTCAAACACTCTTTCTCAGTTACTTTCTAAAGAAGGTGTGGGAATGTCTCATTCCCCCCCACCTTTTTCATGATAAACATTTTATCTCCTCTTCCCCCACCCTTCCACCTCGTGCCTCCAGTTGCAATTCAAAAAACAGGGCAAAACAGGCCTAACCTCAATTTCCTGCCTTGAATGTGCAGCTGCTTGATTGATGCGCTTATGAATTATTAATGAAAAGACAGCGTGCATATTCATGAAGTGTCTCTTTATTAATTCATAATGCAGCTGCTGCAAAGGCAGGGAGTGGAGGGCTCAGTCTCCTCCCACGTGGAGACATAAGCACGATCTTTTCCTCAGCTTCTCTCCAATTCCTGCCCCTTTACTAGCTCGCCCTCAGTTAGGCAACACCACCAACAATTTCCCTTTCTGTCGTGTTCTGTTCCGATGTCTTGTGCGCCAGTCTTGTGCCAGCCCACAGCAAGAGGAACCAAGAGGGCTGGCATCAAATTTCTCTATAATGTTTCTTATGAAAAATAAACCTTAATGGGAGTAACGAGAGTTTACAGCTTATTTCAATTATTTTCACTTGCTCTCAGGTGCTGCAACACATGCTTCATTTAATTCTACAATGAACGCTACATGCAGGTTAGTGGTGTTTTGTCGCTGGAGACTAAAAAGATGCAGAAATATCCCAGAGGAAATGATGAAAAATAATAAAGTAGTTAGTTACCTGTGCAGCTATATTTTCCAGGAATAGGAAACAGAAAACGCTGGAGACTTGAAGTAAACAAGCTCTTAGTGAGACAATTTTCTATGAAAAATAAAAAAGAGTAAAGCTCTGTGAACTTCTTGAGCATTACTGGGATAGGCAAACACAGAGGGTATGATTCCATGTGAGTAGTACCATTTTTCTCTCCAAAATGGTGCTGGATATTTCATGGTATGATCCAGCCTTCAGTAGAGTTTGCCTTGATATAATTGGCAACTGGATTGATTAAAAAACCTCAGAAAACACTTGGCATTGGGTAACTCCATGTCTCTGAATTCAGCATTGTGAATGGGGGTAGGTGATAAAGAAATAGTTTAAAATTAATTGAAAAAGAAGAAAGTTCTTCAAAGTTTCATGTCATCACAGAAGCAGGAAACCCCTGACCACAGTGGTTCTCAAATACAGCACTCTGACAGCGGCTGCCATTTCACAGCGGAAGGCAGAGTGTAACTGGTAAGGGGAAGGCGTTTGCCTGGGAGCGGGGGGGAGAAAGGAAAGAAGGTATAAAAACCCAGCAAGGCCACACTGAGGAATCGCTTCTCAGGGGGATAAAGGGGGTGCTGCTAGTGTGAAGAATGAAATGAGAGTTTCTGAACCCTTACGGGCCCAGAACCTGTTAACGTTTTGCACGTTTAGTTTATACACACACACTGAAATAATTCCATTGCAGTCTAGTTTAGATCCTGATTCCAAGACTTTTAAGCCAGAAGGGACTATTAGATCATCCCTTCTGACCTTCTGTGTAACACAGAACATCAAATATTATGCAGAGACTGTTGTACTGAGCCCAATAACCAGTGTGGAGTCATAAGTCATAGGAGTTTCACTGTCAAGTTTTGTCTTCAATATTTGATCTTAAAAGCAAGGTGATTTGGCTTTAGATAAATAGAAAACCTTACCTCATTCTCTGTATCATTATCCCTACTCGCTCCAGCAAAGGTTAAGGAACATGATCATTTGAAGTAATGCAATTCAGTGGAGGGCTCTGTGTTAAATTATCTAGTGGAGCTTCTGTTTGCTGGTGCTAACACAACTATTAAGTGTGGTAGTATATTAAACAAGCAACACCCAAGATACAGCTTGAAGCAGTAACAGAGTCCTGACTAAATATTTAAGTGGAACTAATTGCTGTCACAGCTGCTTCTGCACTGAATGTGTCTGTCAGTCCCAGCTTCTCATCCAGACATCCTAGCACCGGGGGTTTTATGTTTGTATGACCTCAAATTTTATTATAATCTGCATACTTCTTTACAAGTTCATATGCAAGTTTTATCCACCTCAGTGCTCATCATTAAGACAGGCAGCAGCATAATCATATGACTGCACCACCGCAGCTTCAGCGTTGGTATGTTTGTTTAAACCACAGAGAGCTCTTTCCTCACAGAAAACTTGTTTCTTCCTCAGGCCCAGCAGAAATCTGCTAAAGCTAGGAAGTAGTAGTGTGATTTGTTTTCTCATCTCTCCCCACGGGGCATGCAAACATTTCTTCCGATTTGGAAGGAACTGTTCTGAATGGGAAACTTCTGCAGACTCAAAGTGACTGTGTATATCTCTTTTTATCACCTGCATCTGCTTATGACAGAGGAAGAGAAATATAGGTCAGCAGAAATTCATTCCATGAAAGAAAGGAGGGAGGATTCAGCCACATGGTGGGAATGAGAAAATAGACCTGAATTTTAATCTGGGCTTTGGGTCACTATCTTTGCTTTTCCCTGAAGTAGCCATATAAGTGGATGCTTTCGCTAACATTTCCATCTTCACAACACACTTACCAAAAGCTTTCATGCAGTGCTGTTGTTACCTGATAGCCTGCAGGATGTGAACAGCAGCTAACAGTCAGGTGTCCTGCTGTCTTAGAGAAAAGGTAGAACACCTTTTGGAGAAACATAATGGGGTTTTTTGTAGATTAAGGACCCTAACTAGATCACATATCAGGGAGAGTCTGATCCATGCTTTCACATGTTGAGATAACATCTTTTAAATATAATGATGGAACTGAATACATTAGAGAATGCTGGATCTGAATATACTAGAGCAGCAGCAAAGTGAACATGGGATTCTCAATCACTGTGAGACTACGTACTGGGTAAAACTGTATTTTCTTTTTCATGTAATTACCAATAGGAAAGTAAGTTACCTATAGGTGAATAAACTCATACAAAATAAGGACCAATTCAGTCCTTCATTGAAATTTGACTAGAATCCAAATTTATATCTTTGGAAAGCCTGAAAATGGTCAGGGGTGTACTTTTCCTGTTTATAGATCCTTTTCAGGCGTGGAAGTGTCAACTTACTGTAGAAAACTGTTAGAAGAACTGAATCCGCATGTGTATTTTGTGGTTAGAAGAGCCTCAGGCTGGTGGGACAGACAGAGGCATATAGGCACACACTGAATTCTGCCTCTCACGGTGCTTCATTTTTACCTGCCTCATGGCCTAAACGTTTATGAAAGGTTAACTCTTTTTTTGTTGCTTAGAATGGTATTTCACTGTGTGATGTTTGATCTTGTTCAGATATAATCTCTAATTTTATTCTAAGGAAAAAAAAAATTAGTATTTGTTGATGTCACTCACTTATTCTGTTTCCAGAATGATTTTGTTACACATTTTTTATCCATTTAATGCGATCCAGCTCCCCAATGGCAAGACTGCAATACTTGTCTCCTAGAGAGTTCCAGACCAGTGGTTCTGCAGAAAACACCTTGAGTAGACATATCCGTGCTTTCCTCTCTTTACTTTTCTTTGTTCGTGAAAATAATAAATAACATGTAAGTGTTCATCATACAAATTTTTCAACTATTTAAGGGGTAAAGAAGGTGTATTTGCTGTATTCAGTCTGATGATGGCTAAATCATTCATCCTAAATAAAGGTAATAGAATGAAAAAATTATACAAATAAGAGACAGTGAAGGACAGAAATAACATGTTTAAAACTTCTTTAGAATATCAAAATTGTTATTATCATACAGACATTGGAAGACAGTTTAAGAAGTATATTCTTCTTTTGGATGTACCTTCACGCACAGTGAGTGATTTCGGTCAAGTCAGCAGAATCCTGAGTTGTGATGCTGCAAAGGAGAAGAGAATTTGCTTGAGAACTTTATAATTTTAGGAATTCACTCCCTGTTATAAAGTGAAGTAAATTGTAGCTGAGATATTACTCATAGTAACAATTCCAGAAAGAAAAGTAATAGTTTGAATGTAATATTTCATGTTTTCCTTTTCATTGTTTGACAGTTAGTGGGTGAGAAGGATAACTTTCAGGTTTGAAATTAACATTCTAATTTGGTATCAAGCAAAAAAATCCAGGAATAATAAGGTCACAATTATCTTTCTGAATTTAAATAATAAATATTCCTACTACAAAGTGGCTTTTTTTTTTTAATATAGGCATAATGATAGAAAAAGTGATACTTATGGGTCATTGTGACTGAGTTCAATTCTGAGTAAGAGTGAGAAAAATGGCATTTACAGCATTCCTCAGGGGAGCAAGAGTAAAAGAATTGTGTCTTTTAAAAAAATAAAGATCTAGCTAGTGTTCAGCTTGCTTTGTAGGCCATTTTGCTGTCTCACATGGGCTATAGAATTTTCTTTGATTTTACCTTATAGTTCATAGTTTTGGGATACTGCAGAACAGTTGGATTTAAGCCTGAGAGAGCAGAAAGTATTCACATAGTTACAAAAGGAGCAAGGTCAAGGTTTGCTGATTTGACTTCTTTTCTACCTGCCATATTTATTTCAGTGGCCTTTGGGAAGAGGTGACATCTGCAGTGTAAAGAAAGTGCTCCTGAACCAGTGAATCCATTGACAAAGCAGTGGGCTTCGTTAGCTCACAAGAGAGAGTGAAATCCCCCCAATCTGTAACTGGTGGTTTTTGTGGATGGGGCAGCAAGACCCAGTGAACGGAAGCGGGGATGGCAAAGAGGAGCCACACACAAAGGACTGCAAGAGTTCCTGTATGAAAACTCAAGCTCCCCATTATTAAAAAGCACTGTAAACAGCTATTAACTAAATCAAAACTAAATATTAAAAAACAGTGCCAATTTCAAACATAATCCTTAGAAAAGATGACAGGCTTAATGCTTCTAAAAACGGGAATGACTAGGGAAAAGTTAGACAGGCAGTCTACCTGCAACACCTCCTTCATTGCCAGTTCTTTGCCCACCCTCTGTGCCCTCATCTGCCAACCCCCCCAATTCCCAACCTTCTCCTGCTCCTGCAGCAGCTGGTGGATGCTGTTGCCCTCTCCTGCCTAGAAACTCTGCAGTGCAGCTGAGCAATAAAGGTAAAGGAACATCGACCGGGAAGATCTCGGTCCAGGACAAATAAGTATCTCCTGTGGTTGAACTCTGGGGTTGCAGGAAGCCTCAGCATGGTGCGGAATACCAGCTAAAAGCCGAACAAGTACTGTTTCAGAGAGAAAACTAATGAAATTAAATCATACTGAAAGTAAGGTTAAAAACATCATTTATCTAGGGAAGAATGGATTACACAAATTCATTTAAAGAAGTATCTCTTAGTCCTCCTGGCACTGGATAAATCCACGTGGGAGAGAGTTTTGGCCAGGTGCAGTTGGTCCGCGCAGCCGCTCTCCTGAAGGTCTTCCTTTAGTCATCTCCGCTTAAAGCAGACCCGGACCCAGCCGACAGTGGAATTGCATTAGCAGCAAGTCCAAGTTTCTTCTTTACTCTGCCTCCTGCGGTGGGCCCCTCCTGATCTCTCTGCTGTGACAGCAGCTTTAAGGGTTTAACAACACAGTGCCTTTTGATCTCATTTCGGCAGCTGTGATTAAATAGACACACATCACTTGCTGTACCACTATGTGAGCAACCCATGGTTCACCTTCACTGAATTAGTACCCGCTGAGCACTGCAAATATTTGAAATGTCAATCCATTTGATAATGTCAAAGAGGGCTGCAAATACCACAGAATGGCACCAAGGAAACATTCAACACACGCAGTGGCATATATAATATCTCTTTTCTTCAGGACAAAAATCATAGTTAAATAGAAACAGGAAGCCATCATAAGAAGATGTTAAGGTCAACAGATCTAATAACCTGAAGTGGGACGTGCTCCTGCAATTTATCATCTTAAAATTTTAAGCAAACCCATCCCCTCTCAAAGAACTTATTTTTTTCATGTTCACCTATTCTAGCAAATTATTTTCTATTAGTCAAAATTGGGATGTTCACAGCGCAATGACCCATGTGTTTTACATGTAGATTGTGTAGCTTCAAATCAGGGCAGAAAGTAGAGCCTTGTTATGACACCTTTATTATGCTTTCCCACTCAAGAACCCTAAACCAGAGGGAAATATTTTATCTGAATAGAATACAATAATAAGGCCATATTTTCAGTCACAGAAGCTTGGATCAGCAAAGAAGCAGGTGAAAGTAGAAGAGATTAAGCTGACTAGTAGGTTGCACTTTGCCCTGTAGAAAGATTTGCCTTTACAAAAGACAGCAGGAAATAAGACATTAAACTTGTTGCTGGGGGTTGAATGAGAAAGTTACCAACCTAAAGCATGTGCAACAAGGAACTGAAATCTGGCAATTACACAGAGGAGGGAACTGTCTTCCAAAGAGTTACAGCTTTTTTTTTTTGCTTCTTTTTTTTTGTGTGTGTGTATTAGGCTTTCCTTGCTAAATTGCAGATTTTTAAACATTTCCCAAAATTGTAGCAGCTAATATATAAGAAATTAAATGTTTGTGATGCAGGGCAAGTTTCTTTTTTCTTTGAAAAGTCATTCATGCACCTAAAGCTTTTAAAAAAAAAAAAAAAAGGGAAAAAGTAAAAGTTCATGTACTTACTGGCACACCAGGCAAATACCACAGGCCTTATTTGTGGCAGCTGAGAGTCAAGAGATGCTTTTTCCCCATTGTATACTGATGAATACTAATGATTCACTGAGCATAAATACATCTACATGTAATTAGATGAGTGGTACCTTAGCAATAGGAAGTTATAGCGAGACTTATTGTTTGTTTTATACCACTGTCCAATTATCTTGACATTTCAAAAGGCAGCTACTTTTCGGTAGCTCAAAGACAGGTGTCTGGTTAATCTAAAGAGCTATTTTTAAATAAGACAAGAAAAATGACAAACTGCATTATACTCAGCAAGAACAATGTTCATTATCATAGGGCACATCACTAAAACCCCTTCTCAAGGCCTGGCTACAAGTTCCTCTTGGGTTTATCAGTCACTTCAAAAGCTTCATTTTCAGGTTTTTTTGCCTTCCTCATTGTCAAATTTGGGTGAGGATCCACCTACAATTCATCACTTCCAAGCTCTGTATCAGTACATGAGAGATTGCTTTATGCTACCAGCATACCTGTATTTTTTTCTACTAACATATTTGTAAAAATATTTAAGAAAAAAACCAAAAGTTACAGCAGGTCTTAGTCTATTTAACTAACACTATTAAAATTCAGGTGGTAAGATTTATTAGTGGTAGATATGATTGATCAGTCTAAAAATCAATCTGAATTGATTGTAAATCTGAATTGCCAGTAAATCTCACTGAGGTACTAACTTCTAAAACAAGTTTGGGAATTTTACTTGCTGCTGTGCCTGTTGTCTTTGCTAATAACAAACAGCATGTCACTGCTAACACCCCAAGCAGCAGAAGTTATTACTCATTCTCCTACCTCCTGTTCTGAAGAATTTCAAGACAAAGTTCCCCTTATTTTCTTAAAAATCAAACAACTTCTATTGCAGTTTTACTTCCTTTACTTTATTGGATTTTATCTTTAATGTGAAAATATGCAGATACACACATACAAGCCCTATTACGCTGACGTCAGTGGCATTTGGTAAGAAGTACAACTGAAAAATTCAACTCTCACTGCTCTCTTTCCTTTACATGTGTTTAATTAAACCTGAACTGTTGACCATTGCTGAGAAAGTGCTTCAAAACCAAGCTTATCAATTATTGCTCTTCCACCTGCTTTTCATGGGAAAGCAGGAGGGCAGGAGACTGCAGTCAAAAGCAGGCAGGTTCTACAAAGCCTTTGAGTTTTGCTCACCTCTGCTAATTTTTCCTTTGATCATATTATTAGACAACAATGTCAGATATTCCTTTTCATGTGCGCAGTTTATCTCAAATCTTTGCCTTCTTATCCCCTAATCAGGAAGGGACTAAAATTCTGATTAATGTCTCTGTTACACAGGCGTTCATTAGTGTAATTCTTTCTTTGCCTATATCCCTCAATCACCTTTGAAGTGATTCAGTTGCGCAACTAAAGCACAGAATATGAATACATTACAATACGGTGGCTTCAGTAGATCTCTCTCAGCTGACTTCAGGACATGCTTTATCCTGAGGGAGACTTTAAGTATCCTCAGATACTCTTCCCAAGTGGCACGAAGAAAAAGTCCCTTCAGACCTTTCCCAGATGAAAGTGGGGCAAGGTCCTTACTTAGTGCTTGATTAGCTCATTCCCTGTTCTTCCTCTTTTCTTTCTTCCCCCACCCGCTCCCCAAACATGCATCAGCTTTTCTCTGCCATCAACAAAGCTGATGTATGAACTGAAAATGGAGGAAAGCCTAATTAGAGGAATAGGCCCCTGGCTGATAATTAAAATGTGCACCTTGATCCATTATACTAGGTTCTGGCTTTGAACAGTATACATTTATTTATACTCATGGAATAAATTAAAGCTAGAGCTCCCTTTGCATGGCGAGACCTACATATGAGCTTGTATTTACTTACTGTTTCTTATTTTATTCACATCAGTACTCATTTTACAGATATTTGAGTTGAATGTATTCCATATAAGTATACCTACCTACCTGACTATTACTTACCACCCTTTACTGTTGTACATGCAAGGTACACACCTTTCTTTAGTTTCTCCTAAATACACAAATACTGATACACTTCAGAATGTGATATTTGACCCAGACTAGTAATGTTAAAACAATTAGGCACTGCTTCAATGCAAAAGATAGTTCTCATAGAGAGTCAGCAAAATTGTAAGAAGTAACAGGATTATGCCTGTTCAAAAAACAGAAACATGAAACAGGAGCTAAAATAGCAGCAATGATCACTCCTGTACCACTCTCTGTCCCTGACAGAAAAGTTCCTGCTTCATTCCCCCTGATTAAAAAGGAAGGCTTGAGCAAGGACTCAGATGACCTTTATTTTTAATCAGGGGAAACAAACAAACAACTTGGAGAGCAGCTGCAGCACATAATGGCAGCACATGGCTCCCAGCCTCTAAGAGTCTAGCTGGCTAGGCAGAGCCAGGTGAAAATACACAGCGGAGCTCTATAACAACTAACCTGAGTAAAGGTGTCTAGCAGATCCCAGTGAGAGCTGACTAGCCCTGACTCAAAGGCTATCAGTGAAATAAAACCGAAGCCCCAGGACACAACTGGAGAGATGTGAAAAGCTACAAGAATGAAGAAAATACTTAACTATCCATTCACTGTAAACAGCATGAAATAATACAAGGTTATACAGTTAAACTGTCACCACCTAGGCTATTAATCTGCTAAAAAATATGATATAGAGAAGAAAAACACTTCAGTGAGAGGACAAGCAAATTCAGATTTATCAGTGAAGTCAATTACTAGATCTGCTCTGGGAGACAGTAGCTGAGAGGCACAAGAAGAATTTCTTATACCATCTCTGCTGAACCTGACCTTGAAAGTACTTCTCATCCATTTTGGGACAAAAATCTAACTGGTAAGCAGAAAGTCCTTCAGATTTATTTGCTACACTGTGTCCTGAATTAGCCAGTCACAGTGACATACCCAATCTTATCCAAGGGAGAGCAAGTAGGCAGCGAGCACTGGGCTGTACAGCTGCAATTTCAAATGTGTTTTCAGTTTCCTGGCAAGAACTCTCTTCCTCCTCCACACTGCCATGCTTCATGTTTTGTGAAGCCTCAGAGCACACCAGAGTTCATATATAAATGCAACAACATGTTAAATATCTACATGGACTAACTCTAGGCATGAAGAGAACAGCTCAGGCACTAATAAAACAGAGAAACTGCCACTGAATAGAACAGGCTAGCACAGCAATTGGAAACACCACACAGCTCTGAAAAATTCTGCACCTGAGCTGCAAGCCCCTCTGAAGCTGAGCTATCATGGCCCAGGGCATTGGGAGGTGTTGCCACATTTAAGTTCAAAGCAGCACAGTACCAATGCTTCTTTGGGTTCATCCTCAATGGCAAAGCCTGCAGCAACTCCCATAGGCGAGGAATATCCTGGTCAGGTATCCTGCTGAGTATCTGCATACGCTGCGGCACAAGTCAGAACCTGCCGTCTTAAAATAACTTTCAGTTAGTCAAGGACTGGTATCATAGCCCTGCGCAGGCAACCAGCTACCCTGTACTGGCAAGAGTTCTGCAAGAACTGGGAGCCACTACATTAGAGGACGCAGCTAAATTCCTGAGGGTAAGAGAGACATGCACTGTCTAGTTCCCACTTATTTTTGCAAACATTAGAGATGGTATACTACTGTATCAGTTTGGACAAGCATCACCTGAACCATTGCCTTTACTGCATCCATTACATAGCAAAGGTATCCAAACCCAGCTACATGTTTCCTTCTATGTTGACTGGAATACACATAGTTGTGAGGACAAAAATAACTCTCAGTAGCAGATATAGCATCCCCAGAGACAGCTAATCTTAAGCGCTGCTTTTTTCTGTAGGTTTCCTAGACCACATTCTTTTAGCATGACTTTTGTGGGAGGTAGCTTATAGTAGTAATTCAACTCTACTTTTTACTGTTTTAATGAACAACCACAGGAACTAGGTAAATATTTGAGTGGATATGGAAATTAAGGCAAAGAATGAAACTAAATCAGTCACATTGTTATCATTAGCTCGTAAGAAGTCTCAACCAGTTTAAGTCAAAATAAACACCACTTTTTGTTACCACCAGTAAAATCACTTTATAATACCATATAGTAATGCAATTATTACCTATTAAACAGTGTTCTTTACTCCAAGTCTAGCTGTAAACTTGCATAGATGTTAGTCTAGTGTGCAAGTTATAATGAGGGGTGTTTTTTCTTATTTAGATAAAAGAAGTACTCAGAAGTTTTCATGTACTACTTGCAGAGTCAAAAGGCAGCTACAACACAAAAATTTGTCAAGACTTATGTACTGGTAATGTGTATTTTTTCCATCTAATGGGGGAGGAGCAGGGAGAAAAAGCAAAAGAAAAATCTGTTTACCTTTCTAATAGGTCATACAAGGAAAAATTTCAGCTGTTCTTCAGTTCAACCTATTCTTTGAAGATACTCCATACCAGCCCAAAATGTTGTGCCTATGCTATGTTCAAATAAGGGAAGTGAAGAAAAAGAAAGATCTTGACTGTATACTGGAACTCAATCCTATAAAGAAGAGTAGGAGCAATACCCTCAAGTTAAATGAATTACACCCGTGGCCAAGAGTGAGCAGTAGGAAAGAACAAAGATGGCTAAAGCTGTGTAAAACTGTGGGCTTGGCAGCTTTAGTGCTTCAGCTAAATGCCTCTAGCTGGAAAGTTATCAACCCCCCAAAATTCTGCTGTTTATTTTACTGATAAAAAGAGAGATGGCATACAGATAAACAGTTAAATACTAAATATGTAACACTCCTATTAGTTATAATCATCTAATTCCATCAACTTTGATGAAAAGTTCTGTACACAAACATATGTAGGTCCTTGCTGTCTATTTTGCAAATGTTAATTACACAACTGTAGTAAAATTCATTTTTGTGCAAAACACAAGGAAGCCTAGAATGAACACCTTGATCTGCTAAGGTCGTATGTCAAAATGCTGAGCCCAGGCATTTTGGTCAGCCTGTGGCAGACCTATGTCTCAGGGCTTCATTTCCTCTCCACCAGACCATTAAAGCAAAGAATAGACAAAAAGGTGAAATGAGCATAAAATCTCAAGCAAAAATGACAAACTGATAATGGATGAGCAATGTGTATCAGGATTTGTTACAGCATTCACTGTAGTATGTGTCCTAAATTTCCAGTGTAGAGCTGAAATTTTGAATGGCTGCAAATCAAGGCTTCTACTGCAGAAAATTGATCACCTTTTCTGTTTAACCCTTCTGTATATAAACTGTATCGACTGCATGAGTGAGACTATTTCTTGTTCCACTATGTTTAGGAGGGCAGTCAGGATTAGAATGGGTTAGTTTAAGTCAATAGATTTAATAAAATACAATTTTTCCCTAGGGTAGGAAAGTAGTCTGTTCGATGTCTTATGCAGCTCATTTATCAAGAATGATAATAAAAATTGTGACCTATATCAGGGGTTAAACAACTCTTCTCCCTCCATTCCAACAAATGAGTGAAATGGATATTTGCCAATATCACTTTTACAGCACAAGGAAGTAGGAAGTCTACAGAGTAGACCAGGAACAATCGTTCAAAATGTTAGAAGCGGCTAATTGATAAGGACCCCACAACATACTTCCAAGCAGAATGAAATACCATAAAAAGTTAGACAAACTCCCACTGATTTAATAAGGTCTGCAAGGACTGGAAAACAGCCAGAATAAAACTATTATTTAATAAAGGGACTAGCACTGTTTTCTTTTTTTATTTTTTTTTTTCAAGTTTCAGTTTACTGAAGGCTGTACAAAGATTTCTAAAGGTTTTAAAAGGATTAATTCATTAATATATCCATCTGGTCAGTGTACTTAATGAAGAAAAGGAATTACTTTATTGAATCTATGAACTCAGCTTGAAAGTGATTGTAAAACTTTGAGTTTCCAGACATCTAAATGAGAGTGCTAATTTACCTGAGCACAACAAAGGTTTGGAGTCTAATCAAAGAAAAACAATTGTATTATCAGCATATTACATAGAAATATCTTCCCAATAAAATTTAAAAAAATAAGCTGGTAAAGGGCTGACATAAAAGTTGAAGTCTGACACTAGAATATTCAGATCGGTAATACAGTTAAATATTTGTAACGTGAGGCTGTAACTAATGACTCAAACAAGTTACCAAGGGAGGTAGTAACTTCTCAATCTTGTGGGAGCAACCTGTCTTACCTGTCTTAAACACTTATTTCAGAATGGGATGGATCTCCTTCTGGAGAAGACTGTAATACCAGTGAATATAGAGCCCCCAGAAGCCAGAGGAAAGCCTACATGACTAATTTAGACTACGTGTCCAATTTTTAAGTAACCATAGTTAGATGAAATAGACCAAAGTCCTCACGAGACAGGTACCTAAAAATATGCTGTAACTCAAACAAAAACATCTTGCTTTGCTAAAGTGAGAAGGAAATGCACTATGCCATCTTTTAGCAGCAAGTCAGCTTAAATAATAACAATAATCCCTTTTTTATTTCAAGAGCTTTATAGGGGTGGCTCATCAGCCATCAATGCCATGCACAACACTGCACAGTATACTTCTACCAACAAACAGGGAATGAGATACGGAGGCAGATCAGATAAAGAATGAGCAATATTATACTCAGACACCTAAAATATGACAGTTATAAGAGATTTGATCTTCAGTTTTGATAAGGATCATTTAAAATTGAAAGGTTTTAGAGAAGAAAGAAGTCGTTCTCACCAGGCAAGATTTTTAAGTAGATAGTATATTATATGGAACAAACGAAGCATTTGGGCATGAGGGCCTTTCAGGTCTGAAGCAGAAAAACAAACTTTAAAGATAAATACAATTTGAGAACAAACTGGTTTAGATTTAATTAGATATTATATCAGCAAGCCCATCTGAGAGAAAAGAGAGAAAAGGGGATCTTAACATGGAAGTGGAAGAGATCAGGTAGATAGTTATCTGCCAAAAAGGGGGAGAAAGAGTCAGCTAAAATATAGGTTAGGTGCACATTGTGCCTGAGTGTGTGTGTGTGTGTGTTGGAGGGGGCGGGGGGGGGGAGACATTACTTATGCACTACAACCAGTATTCCCATTGCATCCATGATTTTTGCTATTTCATAAAATTATGAACATAGTTCTAAGGTTCATCTTTGTAAGTTATTTTGTCAAGATCTAGACTGAGATGATCAAGAAATTATTTTCTCAGAAATATTTTTCCCCTACTGATAGCTGGGTCATGCCATCCTTTATCGATTGCCTGTATGAGTTTATTTTGGTGCATAATGGTTGTTTATTTCCACACACATAATTTCAGTAACGGTACTGAGTACACTGGATGAAATATAATAACCTTCAAGAAATGAAAGTAAAGAATCTGAGGATTTTGATGGCTCTGCTGCAGGGAGTATTTTTGAGGTGGTTGTGGAGTCTTTGGCAAGCTGAAATTATTACTTCAGGCACAACCTGGATTCATTCAGTGCACATCAGACTCCAGAGACCTTGTTTCTAAAGATGAATTTAGTGACAAAGCTGTTGGAAGAATTCATTTTCCAGCACAGATTCTGGTGTGTGTCTCGGGGAGTGGCAGCAGTGTGAGGACATGGGGTTCTTCTTGTGTTGAATCAAATTCTGACATGGTTCAAAACAGTAAACCACCTTTAAAATATTAGTCTAATTCTCTGGTGGAATGCTCCTACCAGGTAGGAGCTTTTTTAGACTGTGGAGGTGTGTACCTCATGTGTTTCCCTCAGGGGAAACGTGATGTGATCCAAGTTGCTGACTGTGTTATAGCTTCTTTTGGCTTGATGAAGATGGTTACTGGCTTTATAAGGGTGAGAGATGGGTGGGCTTTGAGTTTTCTGCATGTTGTAGTTTTCAAGTTGCCACTTATTTAATATAAACATGGTCTAGGAAAGTAACTTTCATATTGTGGTATTACAAAAACAGTTTGACAAAGGGTCATTGGTCATCTTTTAGAAATTGGTAGGACAGGCCAGGTTTCCAATCCAGATGAGGATAAATCAAATGGGTATTTTAGGTATCATATAGGCTCGGTAACTAAACTATTTAAAATCTCCCCAAGACTGCATGTTAAAAGATCGGCCTAGTTTTGTGCCTGTTATCTAGAGGTCATGTTCATTATTGAAAGTAAAGTTGTTGGTAAAGATGAAGAGAATGATAATAATGACATCCTTGACTTCATGTTATGAATATTGGTCTTGCTATTTGAAGCATTCAGGACAGGGTGTGCTGCACAAAGTTAGGAGATGTTAGCAGATGGAATGGCATGAAAGCGTTTCACAGCTGATGGAAGAAAACAGTTGCATCTTAGAGAAACCTTGTAGCGTGGATGAGCAAGGGTCTGAGAGTGGTTTACTCATGAATGGTGTTTCAGAGAAGTTCAACTAAATATTGTCAGCTTGCCAGAGATCTTTTTTTAGTGATCATATTAAAAACTCCTGCAGGGGACTGGGCTTTATAATTTTTCTTGGAACTGAGACATTTCTCCAAACTGAGACTTTAATGACATGTTTGAGCTCTAAAATAAAGAAAGCAGCATCTGCCTTGACACATTGCTAGATTACCTCTCACACTGCTGGTCTGTGGGTGCAGAATTGTTTCTTACAGTGTTTTCCTCACCCGGCATGTCGACCTATTTTCTCTGTAGTAACTGGTTCATGTTATTAAATTAATATTTTTTCCAAATTCCCACCATTATTTGTTAATGGTACAATGGTAAAATTATCACCTCTGTAAAATTTTCTTTGGTTCTTTCTTTGCCTAATCTATTTGTAAAAAGCAATCAAGCAATCATTTGGCTTTATTAATCCTTTAGAAATATAATTCCAGGTATCTAAATTAGATAAACATTGGACATAAAAATGAAGAGAAATACTCTAACATGAAGTTTATTTAATACTTGCTAATATTTGAGAGAGTTGTTAGAAGTTATACACATTTCGTTTAAAAGCTTTGGACAAAGTAAAATGGCAAGAAGTAGAAACTTTATGAAATTTTGGGGGAACATTTATGTTTTGAACAGAAACAGCATCACTCTGTTGTTGTTGTGC
>JANXJC010000013.1:23064631-23099150 GCA_027564655.1 Leptodon cayanensis
GCTGGGCATGAGAAGCTGAAAAATCCTTGACTTTAGACTAAACACTACTTAGCAACAACTGAAAACATCAGTGTGTTCTCAACATTCTGCTCATACTGAATCCAAAACATAGCACTGTACCAGCCACTAGGAAGAAAATTAACTCTATCCCAGCTGAAGCCAGGACACTGGGTTAGATTTTATTAAGTTATGTTATGACCATCAGGCCCTCAACCTTCTTAGGGGTTTGTTTGTTTGCTTATTAAGTACTAGTATCCTACCTATTCCTGGAAACAGAGTAGTTATACATGTTAGAAGGAGCAACCTTTGTACATACATATAGCCAGGAAACAATGTGAATTGATTAGGAACTACTTATTGGGTGGGTTTTGGCTCTGCCATAAAACAAATGGTTCTCTTTTTGCTATCTTAGACTATCTTTTGGGATGAGGATAAACACCAATCACACACAAAAACAATTAAAGAAGTTTTAATATTACTAAGCGTTCTAGCCAATGTCTGTCCCCAAAAAAGAAAGAAAAAGAGATTTACTTCAGTGCTAGTTTCTAATATTAATTAAACTGTATTCTCGTTTTAGTGGGTTTTTTTTTGTCTGATCTATCCAGTAGCCATTCCTGGCTGCAGCAGCTACAGAATAGGTCTTGTGTAAGTTAAATGCTCCACGAACCTGTCTTTTAAAGTACAGACTTTACCTTAATGATTGATTGGTAGTAGTCTTCTAACACAATGATAATAATTTGAGCCCTCAAGAACAATCCTGACTAGCTTCAAATGATAAGTGATGCACTCAGTAACTCCAAAGTCAGGAGACAATAGCTGGCTGATGCTTTTTCCTTCCTAATCAACTTCCCTATGGCAGGTACCATAAAAGTTTCATTGGTTAAAACTAGAAATGGCCATAGCCAGTCTGAATTATAGATACTAAACCAAATATTTCATGTTAACACTAATACTGGAGCACCAACACTGGTATCTTGGCATGTAAGCTGGATTTTGCTGGGAGAGGGGGAGAAATTAGGGAGCCATAGGGGATATGGAGTTCTAATAAACCTAGGAATAAAAAGAAAACAGCTGTCCTTATATTTGAAAGAAGAAGGTGAAATAGAGATATAGAAGACTTAGAGAAAGTGAAGAATATGCAAAGTGATTTGTGGGGCAAAAGAATAAATCAAAGGAACAGAAAAGACTGAAAGACACTGAGAAGGGAAAAGAAGAAAGAAACTGAAGAGCTTTTGGATATCAATGTAATTCTCATATCCCCTCATACTGCCATCACCTATTTTTTTGAATTTATTATTTTTTCTAAGTTTGGAATATAAGAAGGTTGACTCAGTACATAGGCATTTCTTGGGGGTTTTTGTTTTGGTTTGTTTTTTTCCAATTACATACAATGACATTAAAAATTTGGTGTCACTGCCAAGAAAAGCTATCTTCAATACTGTTATGTCTCTGCCTCATTGTTAGGACTGTTTGCAAAGAGTTAAGCAGAAATTCTATCTTCAGGACTTCATATATATGTGTGTGTTTATGTATACATCATATTATATATGAATAAATACATTAAAATAATATTTGCATAATATTTATATATGAAATATATAAATATAATCTCTAAAGGGAATGAAATAACTATTCAAAGTAAATTAAAAGAGTGATTACTATATCTTGAAGGGATCTGGGAAGATATTTTATTCAATGTATTGTAATATAAATTACTGGATTATTTTTTATAATAACGATTTGACAGCTTTTGGTGGGGAAATTCAATTAGTGCTCTAGTCGGATATCTGAATATTTCCCTTGGACTGAACAGTTCAGTAAACCGCACAAAGAGCAAAGCAATACTGGGCATAGGTAGCACAGTTATCCCTGTGCTTGTGACACTTATGATATGATTTGAAAAATCTCAGCTACTACGGCAGTGCTAGGTATACTAATATTTCACATTTATGTAGCATCAACATATCTCAAAGCACCCAGTAAATGTTCAAAGGATATACCACCTTTTTGCAGATGGGGAAGCCACTGTGCAGAAAAGTTATGATTACAAAGCAATTTGATGATACACCCAGGAACAGAAATGATTTCTGGTCACTTGTGTTAGACAGGCCTGGACCATTTTATTTTTCTGTTAGCAACTTTGGGCTGTTCATTTTTGGCCTAATTTCATTCCCAGTTTCCTCTTTATTTCACAACATCCAGCTTATTCAACATAGTTGAGCTCACTCATGATAGACAACTGTTCATTAATCATGGTTTAACTTCTCCTGTTCTGTGGAAACTATCTTTTCTCCTTTTTGTATTCCAAGGTTTGTTTTTTCTTAGCCATTTTCATATAGTCTCCACGAAAAGTCAAATGCAATCAGAAAATTAAGTATAAACTATAAACCTCTTCAAAATGATGCTTACCAACAGATAATGACCAGCTGGCTATTTATTGATGGCAAGAACAAGGGAAAAAAAAAGTTAATGCATTAAAACATCAGCTCTTCAATAACAGAATCTGAAGTGATCATTGGTATTTCAAATCTGTAGTTAAAGACTTGCTTTTCTTCTACTGTTTAATTTTACTAATATGTTATTAGAAAGTTTGTAACTGATGTGATCAGGAATTTATTTTCCAGCAATCAAATACTATGAGGTGTTATTTTGATATAGTAAAGTATAATATAAGATCTCAAAGTTCTAATGTAATTTGAAGCTTGAACAACTTGGATATATTTATATTGAAACTTAAATATTTGGGGCTTCTAAATAATAGAGATTTAAATCCAAATACAAATAGTTTATTAATTAGAAATCATATTCCGTGTTTAATATCTTATTTTTACAAGAGAAAGGAGAGGACTTTTTTATATAGTCTATAACTTTGCAAAGAACTCTTACAAAATCACATCCAGACCATAACTTAAAAATGCCATTTGTGCTATAATAATGCCAGAGTTCTCATTCATGTCTTTATCTCCTAAAGTGTGAATTGTTGCCAAAGGCTGTGAAGAAAACTTCCTATGAAATTAGGCATCATTCAGATAGGACAAATGCCTATATACCTATCCTAACAGCACATATGAAGGGCAAATATAAGTGCCTTGAAATATTTGTTTTTAAATATTGTGTCTTAAAATATATTGTGTTTTTAAACAGGTCCAGAGTGACAATATTTCAACACAACAGCATCCTGGGCTGTCTTAGGAGAAGCGCTGCCAGCAGGTTGAGCAAGCTGATCTTTGCCCTTTTCTCAGTACTGGTGAAACACATCTGGGTTGTCGGGTCCAGTTCCGGGATCCTCAGTTCAAGCGAGAGATGGACATACAGGAGTGAGTCCAGTAGAAAGGCCAAAGAATATGATTAAGGGACTGGGGCGTCTGGCATATGAGGTGACAGACTTTGAGAACCCAGAATATTTAGCCTCAAAGTGAAAAGGCTCAGGGCGATGGTGAGATCTTATTCATGTGCCTAAGTACGTAATAGAATTAAGTCAAGAAGACAAAGCCCCTTCTCAGTGCTGTGGGTACAAAAAAAAAAGAGAAAAACAGGCAATTTTGTTTAAACATAAGAAAAGCCTTTTTCTACTTTGAAGGTAGTCAAACACTGGATTGGTTGCCAAGAGAGGATGTGGAGTTTCCATCCTTGGAGATGTTCAAAACCCAAGCGGGCACAGTCCAGAGTAACCTGCTCTAGCTCACCCTGCTCTGAGCAGGGGGGTTAGATCAAATGATCTCCAGAGATGCCTTCCAGCCTCAACTATTCTGTGACTCTGTGGGGCTATTTTTACTTCAAATTGTATACCAAACGTGTTCTCACGTTGTTCTGGTATAGAAATATATTATTTTATCTCTTGAGATGGGTTAAGTGTATTTTTTTTTATTTTTATGTGTATACTGCAACTGAATGCAATACAATGGTTATGCAGAGGGAAGGGTAAGGGAAAGACGGAGAAAGAATCACAGCCAACCTCATAAAACATGGATCATACTGAGGCTGGGGAAAGAGATGAGGGAGAATTCTATTCCCCAGTTCAGCACCCACATACTATTAATGTAAATATACTCAGGCACCAAGACATTAGGAATCAACAAGCAAGGAAAAAAAATGCAAAAAAAGCTGCAGTATATGTTATAAAAACGCATACAGCTGCACAATGTCATCATATTGAACCCAACTGATGAAGTCGAAAGAACACCAAATATTCAGTGGTATTCTGATCTTTTGAAGTACATGATTAGGAAACAAAGGAAAATGATCCAAGTGATTTAGTAAGAGAAGAAGTAGACAGAGGTAACATGTACAGTGCTGCTTATACTACTGCCTCATCTGTGATACAATTTCATAATACTTTAATTTTTCAATATTCTTTGAAAGGTCATGTAGAAGCTGTAGTCAGTTTAAAGTAGGTTGTTCCTTGTGTTGGAATTTGTTCTTCAAGGCACATTCAAAGTTACAGGCTTTTTAAAAATACATTCTTGTGGAACCTGGTAAAATACAGGAAAAATGTCTCTTAAGATTCTATCCATTCAATGACTGTACTCAGAACTGGAGACTGTTGAAAAAGAAGAAGAATTAAAAAGAGAATACATTTATTTTCATGTCCTAATTTAAAATACTTACATCTGTCTAATTGTAATTCTTGGACAGACAGTCTTATTGAGAA
This sequence comes from Leptodon cayanensis, assembly GCA_027564655.1. Taxonomy (NCBI): domain Eukaryota; kingdom Metazoa; phylum Chordata; class Aves; order Accipitriformes; family Accipitridae; genus Leptodon; species Leptodon cayanensis. Next base: position 23,069,283 of record JANXJC010000013.1, read on the forward strand.
ATCAGTCATGATTTCCTCTTGAGTTACACAAGGGAGCTTGCTAACAAGATCTGATATCCCAACTAATATAACTGTATTTGGAAGTAATGTTTGATGAGCATTCATATACACAAACTCCAAATAGCATGGTTTGTCTTCTGGAAACCCTTTGAAAAGTCTGGCAGTGTATTTGCTCAAATATATTCTCTGAGTGTACACGGTCAATAAAATTCTACAGAGAGGGGCAGAGTTCGCTATCCATAAAATTCGTTCAGAAAACTTTAGGGGAAAAAGAAGACTGAACATGGAATATTTTTGGCCAGGGACATTGACACTGTTGAAAATATGTGGCAACCCAGCAATTCCTTTTCAACCTTATAACTGCAGCTGTGTCTAAGCTGGAATTAAGGATCTCATCCTGATGTCCATTCTTGGCTTGCAGGTCTGTATTGGGAGAACGACAGATGCTTTAACAGAAATAGTCCAATTTCAGCACTTGGGAATTCTCGAAACTTGTGACATGGAAGGAAATAGAGATTGCACTCATTAGTATCTACTATAATTCAGTGCTCAGAGAAATAGTCATTGCTAATAAGAAGACAGTTGAGAACACTGGAAGAAAAGCTGTAGCTAGCAAAGATGGTACTAAAGCAGAGCGGGAACTCAGAAACATGCTCTTGCTGTAGGAAGCTCAAAGGTCCCTAGTGCCACTGAGATGAATAAGAGCAGCACTAAGACCAGCCTGGATGACTAGACCATCTGACAAGGAGGTACCAGTCAAGGACACCTTTTTCTTTCTTTGTCAGTCAGCAGCCCATTGAGCTGTCAGTTCATATTGATCAAGCCATGACGAAAATTATCTCATTTACTGCTGTGAGATACCTTTCTTGGATCGAACTATGAGCTGATATAAAGCTCTTACAGCATTTATGATTTTGTGAAAATATTCTGACAGAATGGGACAATTCCTTCTGCCACTTGTGTAGGAAGCCTATAGTGTCACAGATGTTCAAACTCTAAGGTCTCAACCAGAGCCAGAGATGTAGTAGAAACCTTTATTTTTCTATATCTCAAAAACTAAGATAGGGATGATGCTCAAGCAAATGTTCCTTCAAGGACCTTTTTAGCATGATCTGTGTCCATTGCTGCACTACTCCATATCAACAATGAGCCAAGATTTCTTAGCAGGCGTAATGACCTTTCAGAAGGAACAAAGCTTGAAACTAAGAGACATTTACATTTCGCACCTGACGCCAAATATTTCAGGCTTCAAACAAGTAAAGGCAGCCTTTCCTCTCCGAGAATTTAAATTTATTATGCTCCATTTATTTGTTTGTCTGCTTGTTTATCACAGTAGAATGAGAGATGGTCCTTGCAGTGCTGAAAACAAACCAGTCTGTGGGTTGCTACAGCCATTAGCTGAGAGAACTGAGAAGGAACTGCAGAGGACTTAGGAAAGCTTTATTGTCTAAGTCTTCAGCTCACATTACAAAAAGACTTGGGACACACATACGTGACCTAAATTCTTCCACTGGGGGATAAGAGTTTTGTATATACCAAATGCTGCAGAAGTAGACAGACAAGGCATTTTCACTGCATCTGACTGAAAAAGCCTGATAAATTATTTTGATTTTGTGAAAAGTCTGAAAACCTGATGAAATACTTTTTTCATTATCCACACTCTTACTCAACTCTAATCTCTGGTAATGGATCCATGTCTGGTTGATGAACTGGAGAGCTAGCACAGAGCCATCACAAAAGGACTAAAAATATTGCATATAGCCAATGATTCATTGAAAAATCTTGCTAAATATTTTCAAGGAGAGGGGTAGTTTTAACAAAAAAAGCCCCAAAGAAAAATAAAGTCCTAAAATTAGTTGCACTTCTCACCAAATGAAAAGCCGAAGATTTTTATTATTTTTATTTTTTTTTAACAGAGGGAAAGGAGAAAGGATAATTCTTACTTATGTAATGAGGTCTTGCCTTTGATCTTTTTTCTTGTCCTCAGAACCCAAATATATTAACTCTTAAGATAGACTTTGCTGTATGTAAGAGTCCGTTGAGTTTTACTTGCACTTTTTCTAGCTGAAATTCTAGGTGTTTCGGTGAGGGGATGTTCTCTCTTATTCTTAGATTTTATTAATTTCTTACTATCTTAAGTAGATCTTAATACTGGGATTTCCTCTTTTTTTTCCTTATTTGCCAGGAAGCATGTGGAATTCTGGTACCATGAGCATTAACAGGACCAAGGTTTCCTTGCTGTCCAGATGTGAATAGAGTTTAAACATTAACATATAACAAGTGTGCGCACATACACAAACAGGCCTGCAGTAAAGCACCATATAGTTTGAGATAATTTCAATTAAAGTTAGTTCAGATCTCATTGTTACATGTGATTTCACAAAGTGATAATTTAACGCACTAAATTACTGCTCTGTTCCTCATAGAAAGTGACACTCATGACCACATAATAAAATACTTTATGGCCTGTTGTGCAGAGTCATAATTCCACTTCGCTATAGTAGGAGGAAGCCACAAGTCATTCCACTCTAGCTGCCGTTAGGGGATATATTGCCTTCCCAGCCTATGCGCTGCAATTAAAAAACCTGACAGCCTCTCATCCGCAGATGGCAGAAGCCTCTAAAGCTGTTGAACTGGCACTCAGTCAGTTGGCTTTTGATCTGGTTGTTCAGATATAAGAGCCTGTTTAAGCAGAAAAGAAAATAGGCTGTTCATGTTCAGTTAGTATAAAACTCTCTTCCGATGGGGTTTTGTGTCTTTATCTGTTCCTTCAGCTGCTTTTAATTAATGCTTTGAAGACACCGTGTATTTTGGATTTAAGGGTGAGAACAACTCTTTCTGACTCAACTCCATATTAAACGGCTTGATTGTGAGCAGCAGCCCTGTTTTTCCCCAGTGGACTCACCACACAATAACTTATTAATAAATTTCTTGAAATACGTACAGATTTTCTCATTTAGCAAGGAACACAATCCCAATCTATTTACGGCTGTTTGGAGAATCACAGCTTAGTGTAGACTAAATGCATAGATAAATAAAAAGCTGTTTCACAGCTTTGTACAGAGCAGCCATTAAACTTCAAGGGTTATGGGAAAACCCAGCAGCCCAAGGCCTATAATTTGCAGGGAACTTTTGTGATCCTTCGGGACGAATCCCTAGGTAATAAATATCCACATTACTGTTTTTACGTCGGCTGTCCGGTGGATGTAGTGCAAAGCAGCGGTTAGCACAGTGCTCTTCCGTGGTGGGGAAAAAAAACTCCCTGAGCAGCTGTAGAAAATATAAGTATGGCAAGACTCCTAGCTGGTGCAGAGAGGTACAGAGGCACTTCGCACTTCTAAGGGGGAATGCGTTAAAGGAAACGGAGCGAGCATCCAACAAGAAGATATGTAGGTAAAAATGATAAAGGTGCACGAAAGGCGGGTGAAGGTGGCAGCGCTGGGAGGTAGCGGTGCACTGCCTTTTGTGAGGCTGCCATATTGCCTGCTCTGCTCATTGCTGTGCTGTTTTCTGTTTGAATAAGGTAAAGCAAACAAACAAAGGGGCGTCATTGCCTTCAAAATATACAAAGGGAGAAATGGCCAGAGAAAGCAGCAGTTCTCAGGGCACAGCAGGGGCAGGGGCTCCCCGGGGCCAGCAGCAATGGGAGACCCCCCAGGTGGTGGCCTGGCAGCCAGGGCCTGTCCCGCTCCTCCAGTCAGGAGCAGGGCAGCCGGGGGGCACCAGGGCAGCCCCAGGCCCGGGCACCTGGCATCTCCCTGGGGACGGGGATGGGCCGAGGCTGGGACACGGGCCCATGGGTGGGCCCAGCAAGGCAAGGCCGTGGGGAGCTGGGGACCGGCCCTGCTCTGACAGCGTGGCTGGGGCTCACGGCCCTGGGGGCCGACACGGGGTCCTGGGCTGTGGGCAGATGGGGGAAGCCCCGGGGGCCTGGGCAGGGACGGCCAGGCCTGGAGGTGCCCTCATGGCCTTGGAACAAGGTCTTGGTCCTGACTTCGCAGCCTGACAGGAGCACTGGTCACAAGACAATTTTCTTGTAGGAGCAAGGGCTTCCTCGTATTTCTACTGACTACAGCAATGACAGACAGAGGTGTGCCTGTCACCTCTCTGAGGAAAGGGTTGTTCACTTCATAGGGGAGAGAGACATGAAGGGTTGTTCACTTCATAGGGGAGAGAGACGTTATGGGAACACTCCTTAAGAGGTGCACCAGAGAGTCTTCAGGACAGTAAATAGCATGTGCATTCAGGAGATTTGAACTTTTATACCTTGAAAAATCCCCCTCTAAGGAATTTAACATGAAAATAGCTTTGTACTGGATATGTTGAAACGTATAACAAAAAACTAAGACAAAGTAGCTTAGAGGAAACTGTTAAAGGTTGAAAGCTATACTCCTTCACGTTGCATCTCCCAGATTAGCACTTAATGAACAACTAATGGAATAAGTATTGTTGAGTAGTTCACTACACGTGAAGCGCTTGAATGAAGCGCTTGACTATGAATGAAGTGTGTAGCCAACAGAAGGTGAACTGAGGGAAAAAAATTCAAAGACTGATCAAATAATTGACTGCTTTTTTTTTTAAGAAAGTTTGTGCAGGGGTTATCTCATTGTAGGAAAATGCAGTAATCTATATTTGGTTTAATAAAAATCCAACATAAGCAAGCACTTCTCTTGCTGTTACAACTACTGTAATCCAAACACTTAAAGTAATCTCTGAGCTGCTTAAAAATTTGATAAACTATTTATAGAGATCAATTAGAAGAACTTAAAATGTTAACAGTTACCAAAACTGGCAGTAATATAAATATTTGGAAGTGTTTTAAATGTAAATATCCTGGAAGATATTTATCTTTCATGTGCAATCTTATCTTAAGCAGTTTGTCAAACATGAAGACATCCTCCAAAAGGTAGCAGACATGTTTTAGTATTCCAGTCACAAAGCAGTGTTGCAGTCATACAGCAGCTGACAACTCTGTGTTGCACTTCATTGTGCTGCGGTAGAGTTGAACTGATTGACAAAGAACTGAATGGATTGATGTATGCACAGAGCTTGACAGCTAGCTGACTCGTGATGGGGTATGGACAAGGGTGGGAGCAGAGCAGAGCCGTGCTACCTGGTGGACACAATAAGTGTGTTTCCCCCTCACTTTTGCCTCCAGTTCATTTAAGTTTTTTCAGTAAGGATAACTGGAGCTTGGGAAACCAAGAATTCACTCACTCATCAAGGTTGCTGAAACAGAATTGAAGGATTCCTATGTGTTTGGGGAATTTGTTCACAAATTTATTTCCTAATATTTGTAGCATGGCTGCTTCTGGCAAGGATACCCTCAGAGAGTGTTCACCTCACCATGACAGCTCCTAGAACAAGCAGGGACTGAGTGTATCTCATTGTGGGTCCCAGCATCATAGTTTTCCATTCCTCAAGATCAGAGACGTGGACAGAGTGTACTGAGGCTTCCTTTCACTGCAAATGTCAAGGCTTCCTTCCTTCACAACAAAAAAATAAAAAGGAGGTGAGTGAATCTAATGCATATATAGACATGATCCTGATATAGGATCAGGATGCTGTGATATCCAGATGCAGAGACTTAAAAGCACTACTTGAATTACCAATTTACATATAGTGCTTTTAATGGAGGTAACAAGGAGAAGACCAAGTTATTAAAGAAAAAAGAGTGTTAGAGATAGACTAGGATGGTCTGTCTAACATTGCCTATACACATTTAGAAGTTCGATGTTAGCCCTTCATGTCTTTTACTGTCTCTCTGTAGCTTTTAGTCTTTTAGTATGAGCCTGATTTTCATTAAGAGATGCTTGGAAACATTTCATAGCCACTCCATAATATGCAGCAGAGTAGCGTGTCAGCAAGCATTGTTCTATTATTTTCAGCTTGTACTCAAATTCCACAGCTTTTTAGAGTTTGATTTTAACAACTTAAATGAATGAAGTGTACAAAACACAACCTATGATTTCTTTAGCTGCTTCTTCTACCTGGAGAGAACTACTCAAAAGTCTCCTTTCTCCCTCCAGAGAAAGCTGAACATTATCCTTTTGGCCTGCACTGCACTAATGTGTTGTGAAGATCCTGATTTTGGTTGGCATCTTCATCTCAAGAAGAAAAACATGCCTCTTGATGTTCTTCTTCAAACATGGAACTGATTTTGAGTATGCTTGAGTATATTTGAGAAAATGGCATTTCTGTCTCATCTTTGGATTAGGCTTATTTTTTTAGACGTGAATAACTTGGAGGCTGTGCTTTGCCACTCTCTTTCATGCCAATCAAATGTGTTAGTAGTTACCTTCCATTTAAAATTCTATTACCTTTGAGTACACTAACTGTTGCTGCTGAGCTCATAGAAATGTTTTAAAAGGTATGCTTCAACTTTGTTTTCCTTGCTGCACATATTAGTACTGTATTTAGCAATTATACTGCTGTGGAAACAAGATAGCCAATCAGTTTACGGCTTCAACAGGCCTACTTCTGCAAATTTATATATTAAAAAATTGGCAAAACCCTATCCTCTTATCGTCTCAGTCCACAGACTTTTTTTACCTTTTTTTCCCCTGCAAATTCAGTGCATCCAGCCTTGTTGAAGCAAAGGCACTCCCCTGGAGTGATTCCTGTAAAATGGAATTTTGTGACTGGTTTCAAACATTGTCTCTTGCATATGTGACATCATGGTCTCCTGTCAGGCTTCTCCCATTCCCAAATCCCTCCCTTCTGAAATAACATCTATGATATAGCTGTCAATTAAAAATGTTCAAAAAAGAAACAATGCTAATTACTCACAGTTCAGTAAGCATAGTCATGTTTACTACAGTAAAGGTGATCAGAATCATGCATCATACACGTTATCCTAAATTTCCACTTTCATTCTATCCACCAAATCATCTCCAGAAGAATATTGTTTCATAGGGAGACAAGGAGTGGAAAAAAACCCCAAACAAAAAGACAACCCCACCCCCCCCAAAGAAATATTTGTTTGTTTCTTCAAAGTATAGTTGTCCTTCCAAAGTTACTGTAGACTGCTATGCAAGCTGAATATACTTGCTCCAGAAGCAGTGGCCCAAAAAAGTCCAGTAACGCAGTCCTCCACATGAAATTCCTAGAACATTACAGCTTACTTTTTATAGGAACTAGCATTTACTTGTAGTATAACTATCCATAAATACCACCTAAAAAGCTGTGGCAGTTTTGTTTTTTTGAGAGAAGGGACTGCAATAGAAAAATAATGTTGGTAATTTTCAGATATTTTATTCTTTTTGATGTATTATTTTTCTCCTCCTACTCTGTCTGTAAGTATTTCTTAGAGAAATGAGCACAGCCGGAGGGATATGAAAAATAGTTGTAATGAAACCCCAAACCACTTCTAAGATACACTTCTGTTCAGTATGTTGCTTAAGCAGAATACACATTGGGGTAGCATAAAAGGTTTATTAGCTTTTGGAATGAATTACATAATTCACACATTGCTTCATCAGTTCAAAGGAAAAAACAAACAAATAAACAAAAACAGCTGTCCAAAGCTCATAAGGACAAATGGGTTGCCCTACTCTACCAAATTTTGTATTTTCCAATATATACTTAGATGCACATGTAGAAAAAAATAATTAACGTCGATAAATAACTGCAATTGGTTCAGTTATTCAGGAAGTACAGCTGTTAAGGAATAACTGCCTTTTCAATAATACATCATTGTTTTCTCAGGTGTGGTCATGCTTGTCAATGACAAACACAGCTCATAGCCTCAAAATTTGCCAAAATAATTGCAGATTCTTTCAGAGCTGTTTTGCATCAATCAGTCCTCATGAAGAAATTTTCAAGTTTACTTACAGAACAAAACACCTTTGAAAGTAAATTAAAAAAAAAGTAAGTGGATTTTCTATTACTGTTTTTAAACACATTAGGATGCCTTACATGTTACACTGAGAGTTTTCAGAATACTATATTGTGTTAAATGTTGAAATGCTAATTTTAATATTATAATTTTCAATAAAACCTATAACAATTTACTAATAATGTATTAGCTTCCCTAATACAGATTTCTGAGTGAAATGGAAGGATACTGATGTCCAATAGTAATCCACTGGTAACACAGAAAAGACCATACAGGCATATACCTCTACTATATTTCCTTTACCTGCTTTAAGAGTTCAAGGTTCTTTGGTGATAGGTCAAGCTGGAGAATAGACTACATATATTCTGTATTATAATATTTTCAATATCAGCCAGTTTTTCGTATACAAAATCAATTAGGAATAATTACTACCTGAAATACAAATAACTTGCTGCCTGTATATTTGATAAATATCACAAAGTTTCTGTGGTGATCATAACAGCAATAAATAACTGTTTGCTCTGTATCTGGAAAACTGTTCAACTCATGTAAACAGTGAATTTCAAACCCCACAGTGCTGTCCACACCTCTCCAGAGTTCCCCCAGGACCGCTCCTAGGTAGGGCCTGGGAATCAAATAAATTTGTTTAGAGGGGAGGAAGGATATGGATTGCCTGGAAGTTCTGCAAAATTAGCTTTGTTCATTTCAAGGAGCCCTTTCCTTCCTTGTCACAAGGGATCTTTGCACATGAATGCAACTTATCCTAAAAGTCTTCATATAGGCCATCAAGTGCTTCATAAAGCATTAGTCAAACATGCAAAAGTAATCAAGTAAAAGTCTAATCAAACAGGTTGATCTTAAGCAAATATTTCAAATGGCTTTGGGACTGAGTTCCCAAGCAGTCTGTGTGTTTGAGAGGTGGGATGGCAAGGGGAATTAATAAGTATGATGTGTGAACACTTTCCTCTCTAAAATATTGTCAGACTTTGGAGCAGAAGAATCAAACAAAAAATGCAAAACCACCCCATAGATGTGTCAATGAGACTTGAACTGACACAAAAAAAAAAAAAAAAAAAAAAAGCCAGAAAGTAACATTCTACCTTTTGGTGCTGTACAGGGCATAGAGCAACTCAGTAATAGCCTTACCTGCACAGTGGTAGCTGGTAAATATTACAACATGTATAACAAAGGATATTAAAAAACCTCTTCTGTTCAAAGAAAATGTGAGCATATGCTCCACTATTTCATGAACTGAATAACAAATGTAAGCCTTATTTGGGAGGTTTATTAGCCTTGGTGTATTGCACATGGCACTGCAACGTGTCTTGTGTTCTTTTGAGATAAATTTTGAAAATAGCAGAAGCAAAACTAATCGAACACTTGTTTCTTCACAGCTTTTATTTCTTAGCTTCTGTATGTAGCCAATTCCAAGTGGATGTCAGTGTAATATCAGTCTGGGGCACAGAATATGAAGTTTTGATTAAATAATGTTCTCTTCATTAGTTCAAAGATTAAAAAAAAAAAAAATCCCTAGACTTTTACCCTTAAGGGATAGAGCACATGACTTATTTGTATTCATGCAAGCTTTTGGGGAACTGGAAAACTTTGCAATAAACTGAGAAAGAGTGACATCTTTTTACATAATGGAAGATACACTGAAAAGAGCTGCAGTCATTATTGTGTTAGTTGATGCCAGTAACGATTTCTACTACCAGTGTGCCAGACTGTCCAGCTGAAATACAGATAGCATCACAGGCTATCCAATACATAGAAAATTGCACGGGTCTGATAGCCATTTTCAAACTATGCTATGAGAAAATGAGACAGGAAAGAAGTTAGGCTCATTCTCAGCAGGTGACAAAAAAATGCTTATAACTGCTTTGCCTAGCAGCTCTGGGGATTCTGCTTATCTCATAGGAAAATCTGTGGACTCCCAGAATGTTGTGTACCTGAATGAGTTTCCAAATTCTCTTCTGTTTAAATATAACCCTTCATTGTGTCTCTGTCACTATTGAGAAATCAAATGAAGCTGAAAATTCAACAAACTGAGAAAGAGAGGGAGGATGTTGATATTTGAAAGGGAGGCTATAATATTTGAAATGGTGGAATGGAAACTTCTTTATTCTTGTCTTTTTGACCTTGGAATAGTCATGTCTCTCATCTGTGTTTCAGTTCTTCATCTGGAAAATAGCAATATAAACACAAGAAAAAAGATTAAGGTGACAAATCTCTTACAACAGCATTCAGGTGTTATAAACCTCTACATCCTATCATCTTATCATCCAGCCTGGATATCCTACCACAAAACAAATAAAGAAATTGAAGGAAACCCCCATCTTCAGACAAAATAAGGTCGATCTTTTGCCTCAAACCAGTCTTGTTTAATTTGTCACATTTAAAAAAAATAATAATCTACTCCTACTGTCAATGTATTTGAGTTCAACAATATTTTCATAGAAAGCAAGTATCTAATTCAGATACAGGATCAATACTGGTCATAGACATCATCTAAATTTAATAAATTGATTTACTTTGTGTTCATTTTCAAGGTATACTCTGGGGACTGAGTTTATAGCAACAGAAATCTTGAGGAAGTATTCAGGGAAAGTCAATGCTGAAGATGTATTTGCCCTAAAAACCTGCTTTAGTAATTACATTCATCCAATTAGTATATGATCTTTATCTGTTCAAAATAAGCCAAATCTTGAATATTTAATAACAATAACCTATGTTCAGCTAAAGTATTACAAATAACTTCATACAGCAACATAACTATTCAAATTCAAGGTCAAGAGGGCTATAATCTATTTACAGAGAGAAGTACAAGAAAAAAGCCAACAAAAGGGATTACATTTTTTCAATTAATTTTCTTGTTTGCAAATACCAGTGTTTCTTCAGCCTTCTCTTTACTTCTGAGTCCTTAGCTATAAATCTAGTCTTTACAGACCCTGTATTAACTACTATAAGCTGGGGTGGAGCATGTAATTCTAGCTATGTGTAACTCACAAGCAGATCAAATGAAACTCTCATACTAGTGTTATATAGCATGCAGGTTTGAGGACTCCTGAGGAACAAAAATCTACCTCTGACTGTGACAGGACAGGATACCACCAGAAGCTGATGTCTGCAGGTCAGCACAACACCCACCTGCCGCAAAAGTGGCACCCAGGGTGGGGCGTTCACCTCCCACCTGCAGACAGTGTATGTTATTAACCTGTGTTTCTCAGCTACAAGGTTTATTTTAGTTTGTTTTTTTTTTTACTGTGACTGCAGGAGCACAAATCTGTCCATTTCTCTGTTTTACTACTATCCAAACTGTTCCTAGATGCAAAAAGATGCTACTTTTTACATAAATTCTAATGACAGCCCCTCTGCTAATAATATTTTGCAGTATATTTCAAATAGAGTGTGCAAAGAACAGAATTTCATTATAATCTTTAATGTTTTAGTAAACCAAAACATACTTAGAAATAATTATCTTGCATCTACAGCAGTAAAATAATGATTTTCTGTAAAATTGCATCATCACTTATTAATCTGTTAGAGAAGTTATAAGGATTTAAAAGGTAAAAATAAAAGGGGAAAAAATGAGGTCACGAAGCTGTGTAAATGGATTCTAAGACTACTTTTTAGACCAGGAATTCTTATCCATGTAAATCTTCATTCTTCAGTGGCTTTTGCATTGCTCAGCAAATTTCCAAAATACCTTGGGAAATCTTTCATACACCTAAATGACTATGAAATTAATACATTAATAACATGCAAACACATACATATGTGTATATCATAAACACACACACAGTTTCACAAACTCCAACCATTTAAGTTTCATGATACACAAACTCTACTTAAGACACTTCGAGTTAACACAGTGGAAAAATAATGAAGTTCACATCACGCAGCAATAGATTACTGCTGCCTGGGGTGGGGGGTGGGGGGGGAAGCCTTCTGTGGGGAAACATAAGCTCATTTTGTTTCACTGTGTAAGGAAGAAGTAAGAGAATTGTAGAAATGTGGGGGGAGGTGGAGTGAGTAGAGAGTGTGAAGTGAGGAATCATGAGAAAAGATTGATTATATAATAGCATTAAAGAAAATCAAAATGTCCTAAAGTTGCCCTGGATTGTTTTTTTTTTTTGTTATCCAGTAGAAGTTCATAAAGGAAAACAACCTCCCCATTGTATTTTTGATATGTACTCATCCAGCAACTGTCAATGAAGTCATATTGAAAACCAGGATATCTTAAAGAACTCAGTGACCTGTAGAGGAAGGTCATGTTTCACAAAGCGTGATAACTGAAGCAATTTCAGTAACATTTTCAGAAATTACTATGTGTGACTATGGTTATTCCAAGGAGACAAGGTATTTCAGTACCCATTAAAATTCGGAAGGAACTATGTGTCATTTTTACTTACTTTAGATAGAAAAAGATTTTACCTCTTACACTCACAGAACTTCAGCTCAGGTTTTGGATTAGAAATCATCTTGCAAAAATTGAGTGATATTTTCAGAATTTGTTTCAGACATGGTACTAGTAACTTACCACTAAATCTTTCTCCTTACTTTGTCATCTTGTTTATATTCACTTAATGTTTAATTATAGTCACTTAATCTTTAAAGTTTTTATTCACTTAATATATATATGTAATATATATATATATCTGATTGTACATATTTGTTAACATGTGTTAAAATAATATTTAAATATTTTGGTATTTTTTCAGGACCCAATCTCAGGCTGCATTTTTCAGAATATTGTCAATAATTGGGTGCTCTCTTTCTAGTTCAAGGAAACAGATGCAATGGGATGTGAGAGGAGCTGTAAGCTCAGTGCTTTTTACCCGGCAACTGTCACAGACAACAGCTACAGCAAAGAGGACTAATAGGACATAACAGCAAAGGTAATGGTTGGTGCAAACATCTTAAAAATGAGAAGAATTGAAATCTAAAGTGCTTGCCAACAAGTTAAGGCTGGCACATTACAAACATCCCAGCCTTTGAGGATCAGCCCTGAAACTGTGCTTTGCAGACATTTGTGGTTTAACCCCAGCCAGCAACTAAGCACCACACAGCTACTCGCTCACTTCCCCCCACCCAGTGGGATGGGGGAGAGAATCGGGAAAAAAAATTTAAAACTTGTGGGTTGAGATAAAGACAGTTTAATAGGACAGAAAGGAAGAAAAAATAATTATAATAATAATGATAATAAAATGACATTAATAATAGTAAAAGATTTGGAATATTCAAAACAAGTGATTTACAATGCAATTGCTGAACTCTTCCCGACCGATGCCCAGTCAGTTCCTGAGCAGCGATTCGTCCCCCAGACCAACTCCCCCCAGTTTATATACTGGGCTTGATGTCACATAGTCTGGAATACCCCTTTGGCCAGTTGGGGTCAGCTGTCCTGGCTGTGTCCCCTCCCAACTTCTTGTGCCCCTCCAGCCTTCTTGCTGGCTGGACTTGAGAAGCTGAAAAGTCCTTGACTTAGTCTAAACACTACTTAGCACCAACTGAAAACATCACTGTGTTCTCAACACTCTTCTCATACTGAACCCAAAACATAACACTGTACCAGTTACTAGAAAGAAAATTAACCCTATCCCAGCTGAAACCAGGACATAAACCCACTCTGTTGAGGCTCCAGACTACCAAATGAAGATGCTCTTCAGCAAGCTGACACAGTTGCATGGGGAATGTTAAATCTTGAAAAGAGTTAAGCACATTGTGACCTTTAGTGTGATTCAGTTTGGAGTGGAAATACTGACAAGATGCAACTATTTCAGAAACAAAAACTGAAGCAACTGGTTTGTTTTAAAGGTTTCAGTTACACTTACTGTAAGACTAAATGTCTGCATTATGTCATCTTTCCTAAGATAATTTCAAGATATTTTGGGGGATACAATGAACAATGTCAACACACCTCTGACATTGCTATAGAGTACAGTTTTGCAGGGTTCTAGGAAAAAAAAAACAACCAAACAAACAACAAAACAGGGGCAGAAGAGAGAAATCAGCTAAGCAATTAGTATTCCCAAATACCCAGCAGGAGAAAGAGAGAGTTGGGAACACAGCCTTTTCTCAGGATTCACTTACTAAGATGTAGGAATAAGGGTATCATCTTCTTTAAATTCACTGCTTGAACATTAAGGGGTCTGGGAATTGTGATTGATTTGTCTGCTGGTTGTTTTTTTTCCCTTTTTTCACCAACCAGAGAGTGAGGCTGAGGCATTTTCTATGGAGAATTAGTAAGTCAAACTCTAAATAAAGCATTCAAATCAGAGGGTTGGGATTCAAGCAACAAATCAGTTTTGAGACAATTACTTTGTCACATAGCAGCTACTGAAAAATTACTTTACATTTCTGTTGCCTTGCCTCACGCCTGAGCCAATAATTCCTAGAAGCCAACTGTAGTACATTATGTAGTTATTGTGAAAGAATAATAACAATTATGCAAGTTAGCTTGAACATATTGAGTGTGCAGAAGTGGTGTAAAAATGGCAGGGGAGGTAGAATACTTCTGTTTTGTTCAGCAGCTGCACTGCAGCACTGCAGTGTAAAGGTGAGAGGCAGTTTCTCATACATAACTATAGACTCTCAGTATAGTGACACCTGTCATACTATTACTTTATTTATATAATGCTATGTTAAAAAATCTGTCATTAACATGGCAGTGATGGGGTTATAACAGTTAAACATCACAACTTTTCTTCTACTTAAAAAATGAAGGGATTTATCTCTGTGCTATTAATTGAGTAGCCATTGAAAATTGTTCATTTTTTTTTTAAACAGTAATCAGATATGTTGAAGAGGTGTGAAATTTTGTTTTACTTCTTGCTTTTCTTTAATCCTGTGTTGCAACAAACTATCCTTGTTCACCTCACTATAAAAGAAATCTTCTTTAATCCAATACAGCACATTATAAATGAAAAGAAACTATTAGAATACTTATTTACTTGTTGACATAGGTAAATTCAGTTGAAAACTTGCGTAAATGGAGGCTAAGATAGTACTAAGGCAGTAATGAATTCCACCCTCGGTTTATAGTGTCTTTATAGGGACTGAGTGGGAAGGTAGTATAATTATGAATGCTGTAACATTATATGTGAAAAGAAGATTAATATTTAGATAAGTCAAGTAACCCAAAGGGAGTGAACTGATTATGTATTCAGAACTGACTGTGGTGTGCATACTGAAGACCATAGCCACAAAACCCACTACCTGGTTACAGGTAAAATAAAAATGTTTTCCTTTTGATCTTGGTGTTATAAAAATACCGTGACTCTTTCTCGGATTCTGGCCTCATTCAGTGCAAAGTTATCATGTCATTTCCCCTCTGTTGCCCCACAGTAGTAAAATCATTACAGTTTGTTTTTAGGATGAGCAGCTGATTTAGGGAAACTCATGTGAAAGAGCTGTCTTGCATCTTGCAAATCAGGTTTGTCAGCTAGTAGCAGACAAGTAACTATTATTAGCTGTTACAGCAGGCAAGATATAAATGTCATTTTTTCTGAAAGGTGAAGTTAAACTTTTCAGTTTCACTAGAGAAGATCTCTGTCACAGTTTGAAACAGTGCTATATGTGGAAGCTACCACTGTACCATCTGTCATAGCAAGTGATATTTTGGGGCCACACTGTAACCCAGCTGATGACTAGCTCACAACCTTGGTGAAAATACTTTCTGTAAATTAAAGTTATGTTTGCACTTAGTGCCTAAATTCAGCTTATTCACTGGTAGGTCAGCACCTCTGGAGGAGCTCTAAGGGACTTAGGAAAGACAGGAACATACCAAATCACGTAGAAACATTTTGCATGGGGATTAATGGGGAACCTAAACCTGAACATGCTTCTAACCCTGGAATTCTGCGGATAGGGTCATTCACCTACCATTCTTGCAACCTAAGGAAATCAAATTGGGACAATATTTTGTCCAGTATTTTTAGCCCAGCTCGCACAGAGAGATGTTGTAATTTTCCTGAACTGGTGTAAACTGTTAAACCTATTCATCCTCCCAGTGCTGAAAATCCCAACTTTTGACACTAATTTAGTCTTTAAAAGCCATTTTTGATGCTTTTGACAGGTGAGACTTTCCAAATATGAACACTTTGAAGACTGTTTTTCTGAATCATACTTAGACATATTATGTGTATGATTTTGCCAAAATGTATCACTGCTACAAATGTGATACGTAGCTTTCATATCCTGGGTTACTGCAGGAAGGTGAAGGAGACAAAGCAGCCCTTTCTGCAGCCTGGGGAAACAGTTTGCTGCAGTTTAAAAACATCACACAGAAGTTGGTGAAAAGACTAAAAAAATGTCAGCCCATATCTGAGGCAAAGCGGGGAAAGCTGGCAGCACAGACTAGAGAAACAAATGATTTATTTTTGCCTCTACCATGTGCAGCTGATGTGCAATAACTGCAGAGAGATTGCTTTGTGATACGCTTTTCTACGGTGTCTTTTTTCATCTTAAATAAATAGCACTAAATTTTCTGAAAGCTGGCTGATCACAGATAAACTCTGTCATTGTTCTTACGAGAGCCGTAGGGCAACTGCCAACCTTGTGTTAGGTATCCTAAGGTCTGGTGGGAGGATAAGGGGACCACAACTGTAAATTCAAGTCTGGAGGCAGAGGACTGCACTTCCTTACCTGAAAGAAATTCAGATTTGCACACGTAAGACCACAGCAGAATACCCTAGGGGATCTTGTGAGGGACAAAGCTGTAGTAAATGAACATCACAGGAACCATGAAGGTGGCTAAAATAATTTTAAAACTATTCCATTTATAGAAGAGTCTATTGACCATTACATCTTGGAACAAGACTTCCAGATTTCAAAATAGGTGCACCATAGTCCTTTCACACGTTGTGGATGATACTGGTTTAGGAATACACAGTGGCAAACAAATATTTTGAATGTGAAGTTATATTTCTTGGTGTTTACATATCAAAGTATATTTTCACCTTCCTTAAGCTTATTTCATGGTTATTTCAACAGCACAGCTGAAAATAACACTGAATCTCAAAGCTATAATATAGTATTTCACCTGTATAAGAGTGAGGGAAGAAAATTCAAAAACCTGTCCATGATTTTAGGACTGGCTGTTGCCTAGCAACTCTGCTGAGGAGGGTGGGATTTTGCTCAGGTCGAGGCCAGTAGGCAGGTGGCTGGTGGTGAGTGCAAGGCACTTCTCCCCATCCTCCCACAGCACTGTTAGAAAAAGTCCCTGACTCCAAAACCACCTTTCAAAAGTCCAGTGGAGCATTTTTATTTTATTTTTCATAAGTAACACTTTGCTGTTGCCTGGACTTTGAGACATTCGGCTTTCCATGCCATTCTGGCAGCTATGTAACATGCCTACAGACTCATTTAAATGATATATATTCCATATGAGTTTTCTCTTCTGGCTTCCACTTCAGTGCTGTAGTGCAGTTGTTACTGGGCATGTAACCAAACTCCTCCCAAAAGTACAGCTAAGCTGAATTGAATAAACATTTTAAACTGTAGTCAAACAAGTTCAAGATTCAGGCAGTCCTGTTCCTTACATTGGCCCAAACCCATGCTTCAAAAATCATCACACTACAGCAGCTGTCTGCCCATCATAGTATCTTCTTCCTCAGAATCCTAAACAGAGTTTCTCTGTAAGTGTGGCTTATGAAATCCCACCACTGGTTAGAAACTGCAGCAAGCTATATATGATGTCCATGCTTTGCAGCCTCTTACCAATAGACTCTCTGCCCAGGAATATACCAGTTCTCCATGAAAGTTTGTCACTGGACTTTAGGGATTTCTCTGGGAAAGGCATGGGTGACTCTTCGCTGGCTTATTTATCATTTTGACAAGATGCTCAGATTTAACTAGATTTTTTTTCTTTTTTTTTTTCAATGGGAGTGGGAGTGAGCAGGAGGATTTTGACAAGTCTTGAGATTCTTCATCCTCCCTTTTTTTCCAAGCTACTGTAGAAATAGATGAGAAAAATTTAGATTAAGTTTTTGTCTGAGAAAAAAAAAACAAAACAACAAAAAAAAACAAAAACAAAAACCAAAAAAGCACACAAGGAATCTTTCTTCCTCCTAGACAATTCAAGATAGTGTTTTGACCCAGGACCACAGTACACATGTGGATTTTGACTTTATATACACTGAAGCCCAAGTTTCAGCTTGAACCTTTCCTAAGCTTACTTAAACCCTCAAACCATTCTGTCTTAAAATCTTGGCAAATCTGCGCCAAGCTTCAGCTCCTTTTAGGAAAGTTTCTAACACATTTAACTGTGTCTCTGTAGAAAACATGATGCCTAAAGAGTACTTTATACTGTTTATATATAACAGAGATATGGTGAACCTAAGTGTTACACCTAATAGAGGTGTTTCAATATTTTTTTCCAGATGTAAGGCATTATGGGCATGATTAGTGCTGCTTTCAGTTTTTTTCTTTTTCCTCTCCTCTTCCAATCTTTGCTGCTTTATGATTAATTTAGAAGCAGTAAGATTGTTACAACCAGGGAGGACTGGTTGTGAACTGACAGATAAGGGTATCCATATAGAGATAAAAAATATCAATATATATCCATATAGAAATTCTCAAGTTTGTATAAACATACTGTTTATTGATGGTTAACCCAGAAAATATGTCAATATAAAACAAGGGAAAAAAAGCAATTATAGTATCTCTTTTAAAATGTTTTAAGTGTGTAACTTTACAAGGAATTTGCAATAAACAAATGAATTCTCTTTTAACAGTAAGTAGTAAAATATTCCAGATACGGTCAAAATGCTAATTAGCACAGTAGAACAAGGGGAGAGAATTTTGTTTGCCTTAGTCTATATTACCCTGCACAAATCCCAGTTGTATTAACTAAAAAAAAGAGACAGGCAGCAGGTCTTTAGCAGATTCAGCATGTGAAGAAAACATCCCATAGAAAAAAAAAAAAAGATTGGTTTTCTTGTTATGGCACTTGCTTCAGACTTGAGAAATCCAGGCTGAGGTTTTGCCTAGTAGTTTCTTCCACTGCAGTGCTGAGTCCAGGTCTTCAATACTGTTTAGTCAGAAACCAACAGGGCTGATCACAGAATGGTTGAGGTGGGCAGGGACCTCTGGAGGTCATCTGGTCCACCCCCCTGCTCAAGCAGGGCCACCTACAGCTGGTTGTCCAGGATTCTTCCAGATGACTTTTGAATATCTCCAGGGATGGAGGCTCCACACTCTGCCTGGGCAATCTGTGCCACGGCTCGGTCAGTGCTGTCGCTGAGCACCACTGAAAAAAGCCTGACTCTGTCTTCTTTGCACCCTTCCTTCAGGTATTTATATACATTGATAAGAATCTCCTACACCTTCCCTCCTCCGTCTCTCTCAGTCTTTCCTCATACATGAGATGCTCCAGTCCCTTCATCATCTTCAAGGCCCTTTGCTGGACTTTCTCCAGTATGCCCATGACTTTCTTGTACTGAGGAGGCCAGAAGTGGACTCAGCACTCCAGGTGTGGCCACACCAGTGCTGAGCAGAGAGGAAGGATCACCTCTTTTGACCTGTGGGCAACATTCCTCCTAATGCAGCCCAGGATACCGTTAGCCACCTTCGCTACAAGAGTACATGGCTGGCCTTTGGCCTGATGGCTAGGTCCAATACTGTAGGTATTTAAATGTTAGTAACCTGAATGTTTCAGTGGCTTATCTGTAAATTAAACACACTAAGGATACCTCTGGGTCAGTTTTGCACCTTCCTTGAGTTTCCTGCCATGCTGTATTTAAAACAGATACACGGAGCACCGTATAACAACGTAGTCCATATACTTACTGGAGACAATATTACAACAGTAGCAGTTAGTTTTACTTTTCCCCAGATTTGTGAGTCAGCTACAATTGAAATAATTCTCAGGCTTTTCGCTCAATGCAGTTATTTAACAATATTTAACAAACAGGTGTCAGAATTCCATTGAAACCAATTTAGGTACATTTTTATTGCAACAATGTAATCAAAATTACACTGCCAGTTTATGACAGTCAAATTATCTGCAGTTTGAAGGAAAGCCAGATTTCACAATGTAACTGATAGGAACAAGATCAAAGAATAATCAGATGTTCAAGAGTCTTTTCCTCACTAAGCTGAAATATTAAGCATTCTCATATGCCTGTTCTAGCAGCAATAGAACCGCTCCTCAGATAGGCTGATGCTTACATTACCAATAGCTGTGCTACAGTTCTAATTACACACCAAGTATATTTGTAATAAAGCATTTTCTTTCTACTGAGCTGCAGGGTTATCACTCACTGGGTAGTAAACAGAAACACCGCTCACAGTGGGAATTGAAGATATTAAAGCCTTTTGGTTTTTTTTGTCCCTCATCTCACGAGGTTTAGTCCCTCCCCTGTGGAGATCTTTTTCTTCTCTCAGTTTGAATTTGGGCTGTATTTACTCCTTTCCATTTTTATCTCATTGGACTTGATTCCCTAGTCTGTTTCCAGTTCAGTCACTTTGCCAAGTGTTTGTGTAGCCTTTTCATATGTGTGCTCAATTTTACCCACTATTACTTTTTAGTCCGTCTCTCACCTCATTTAATTTCATTCCATTTTGCTACTTTTCCACTTCCAAGTTTTGTTCAGTTGCTTGTATTCTGATTCCAGTCAAATGCAATTAATTTCTCTTCTTTTCTTGCTCAGTCTCAACTACTTGAGGGTAAACTAAAATGGGTAAGATTTGAAATTGCAAAGGAATGCATTATTCATTATCAGTGAACTAGAATGGGAAAAGGAAATGAGTACTATGGGATGAATTATTAGAATAGAATAGTTCTGGTGGCTGAATGGATAGCTGTCATGGTTTAACCCCAGCCGGCAACTAAGCACCACGCAGCCACTCGCTTACTCCTCCCTACCTCAGTGGGATGGGGAGGAGAATTGGGAAAAAAAGTAAACTCGTGGGTGGAGATAAGAACAGTTTAATCATTGAAATAATAATAATAATAATAATAATAATAATAATAATAATAATAATAATGATGAAAAGTAAGGTAACAAAAAGAGAGAGAAGTAAAACCCAAGAGAGACAAGGGATGCACAAAGCAATTGCTAACCACCTACTGACCAAAGCCCAGCCAGTCCCTAACCAGTGATTGGTCCCCCCCTGGCCAATTCCCCCAGTTTATATACTGAGCATGGCATCCTATAGTATGGAATATCCCTTTGGCTAGTTCAGGTCAGCAGTCCTGGCCATGCTCCCTTCTGGCTTCATGCACACCTCCTCGCTGGCAGAACATGGGAAACTGAAAAGTCCTTGACTTAGGATAAGCACTACTTAGCACCAACTCAAACATCAGTTTGCTATCACATTATTCTCATACTAAATCCAAAACACAGCACTGTACCACCTGCTAGGAAGAAAATTAACTCTATCCCAGCTGAAACCAGGACAATAGCAAAGGAGGAGAAATGCATGGACTGGGAATAGGAGACAGATTAAACTAAATTACAAAAATGAAATAAAAATAGTAGGTAAGAGAAAGGGAATTATTTGGGGGAATAAAGAGAAATAAGGTAGTAAGGAAAAAAAAACCCACAAGATAGAATGGAGCATGAAAAGAAAGAAAAAGCTAGGCTTCATGGGAAGCATTCGAAAAACAGCAAAGAGAAAATTAAACAGATTCAGCTGAAAGAAGAGTCCAAATATAAATTAATGCAAGATTAATGGAAAGATACTAACATGAAAACAATCATAGGATTAGATTCTGCTTACATGGTTGTGATGTAAATAGTCAAAAAGAAACAGAACTGAACTCTCTGTACAGCTATGTTGATGTGAGTGCTGATATAATGCCTGGTGCTTTTTCAGGCATTGTTGTGAGGTACTGAGCTCAGGGGGCAGCACTCAATTGCCTGGTCATACTGGGTTCTGCAACAGTGGAGAATATCGTCTTTTTCTCTACACCTTTGTTGCCTCAACTAGACATTATTGCAATGCTTTTTACATGAGGCATGCCTTCAAACCACTTACAGTTTGTAGATGGAGCAGAACATCCCAGCCCCCTTCTTTAGCAGTATTTCATGTAGAGAGTAGTTTGTTTTGACCTTTACATCATTTTTCAATTGGTCTGGGACTCATCTAGGCAAGAAACAGACTGTCTCTTTTTGTGTCTCCTGCACAGCTGAAGTCACCTGAGGTACTTCAGCTAAAAGCCCCTTCATGGTAATAAACAAACAGGAGGAGGCTGATGGCAAAGTGTTCTCGGTATGAAGTCCTTGACTTCGAACCAAGCTTTATTTCTTTGTTGGAATCCCTCAAAAACTAGATCTGATCATATCAGGAAATATTAAATGTCCAGGGAAATAAAGGAGGACAGGAGCAACCAGTTAGGCAGGAAGGATGAACTGGTGGGACACGGCTAGTCAGAAGGGGAAGAAAAGGGCAAAGGTGCAGGGATGGAAGATGAGGGACAATGAGCTGATACTAAAATTTGAAAGGTGTGTTCAATGGTGGGTCCTGTTCCAGACCGGTAATGAAAGAATGCCTTGAACCTAAACCAGAGGAGTGGAACCATTTTATATCTGATGAATTTGACCTTGCCAGATTATTTTTCAATTTTGGTACAGTTTTGTGCAATGTTTTATAGGAATTCTATGTAAACTAAAACAACATTATCTCTGTCCTGGAAGTAATACATATTAATTAGAACATGATGGGCTATATGTAAATAAAATAAGTAGCATAATGTATTGCTGTTTCTTCTAGGTCACCTTTCTAAAGATTTTATTTCCTTCTTGTCAAGAACTAGAAATCATTTCAGAGTTTGATTGTGAGACACTGGCTATTGCTCAGTTATTTATTTTTTCCCAATGCCTGGGAGGTGGAGGGACTGACTGAAGGTTTTTATTGTTCAGTTAGACCTTTGCACATGAGAAGAGCAGGATCCTGCATGCATGATGATAACATGTCAAGCAGTGGCTGTCAATGGAAGGAAGAAGTAAAGGCAGCCCAAGCTTAGGTGATCACCCCTATGACAGAGGAGCACACAGAGAGGGATCAGACATCTTGTTGATGTCCCTGTGGAATGAAGGCAGAGAAATGTTCTTGACAGTAGCAACCATGGGATTTCTCTCTTTGTCAGTGAAAGGAAAACACAACTGACAGTCTCAGCCTGGAGTACAGCAGCAAGAATGGAAATAGCACTGCAGGGTAAATGAGCCACGGGAAGAAGTGCAGTCCACAGAGTGGAAAGGTAATTTTTAGAGCTTTAATTTAAAACAAAATATTACTAGTAAGTGCCCTTAAAAGAATGAAAAAAAAAAAAAAAGAAAAAAAAAAAGAAAAAAAAAGTGACCTAAATTATGGCTTTCTATGTGGTAGCTTAGAGGAAGAGTGGATGAGGTGCCATATGCCCATTCCATTTTCAGGAAATTGGAATGAAATATAAATCTTTTCAATTTTATTTGATTTACTCAATTTTGATTGTTTAAGTAAAATTTCCATGTTTTTCAAACCTGTTGGAGAAGTTAATGTGTAATATCGTTTATTGATTATTTGCCTATTTCTTTACAATTGCTTGGGACCAGCATCAGCTGCAGCATCAATATCATAAGATAACTATTAGCTGCTGTGACCATCATGCCACTAACAGGACTCAAACTATTTGCTTTCTTCTACCAAAGAAAACATTGATTTAGACAAAGAGGGATTGTGTTAAAAGACATTAAGCATTTTAAATGTACCAAATTAAATATCAGAAAGGTTTCAGTTGAAGAATTACTTGGCAAATATTAACATAATAACACAAACCTCGGCTCCCCTGGTAAGTCACAGTTTTAGGCAGAAACTGAACTGACTCCAAAATGTTTAGAAATTCTTTGCTAGTGTTAAATATCTTTGATCCTCAAGGATGAAGAGGTTAAGATGCTCCTTTGGGTGAGGCAGAGTTACTTTTCATTCCCAGTTATGTTATTTGTCCAATACATCTCAGGCCTTGGTGGTCCATTTGCCAAACAGTAAGGATAGAAGAGTTATATCCTCAAGTCAGAAAGCTCTTCCAATGGTACTTAATTACAGAGTGAGAGGTGATCCTCTTCTATGGCTGCTGGGGCCATATAAGCACCTGGGAAGTTAATACAATCAAAAGCCATTATGTTTTTATTAACCTTCCATCATTTTAGTTAAATTTATGAGCTTTTATTAGCAATTCAATACATTAAGATACATAGCAGAAAACCTTCTCTCCCTATCAGGTTCTGCTTAGGGTTTTATCAGTATTGTCTGTCATAACATTTGCCAGATTACTTAATTGTTCTTTTCAGTTAGATTATGTGTGATTTTAGCTATTTGGAGAACATTGACTTATCAGAAAACCCTTAAAGAGCAGAAACAATAGAGTTGACTTGTCCTGCATGGACAGGACCATCATAACTTAAAAAGTTGTTATTACCAATATTATAAAGAGATTTTTTTCCTCTTTCTGTGAAGATGTATTCCCTAAAGAAAGGTAGTTTGAATGGCTATTAATATACTGAAAAGGTAAAAACTAAGATTTTAAGGAAGTTATTTAATTTAGATTGCATTTTTGGTCTTAGTTCAAGCAGACTCTTCACAACTCTGTATCATGTGCTTTCTTTTGTTATACTGTTCTTGACAATTTTTTCTCAATTACATGACCGTCTCTTTCATTCAGTGTATGGATATGTACACCTAATGGCCATAAGGCACTGTTCTATACTGTTCTATTTTTATTATCACTTCATAGCTCAAAATGAAGTCTTACCCTTTATTTACTGACTATTGTTTGAGCCCTGTGCCAGCTACAGTGTCATAAGTTTTCTTGTGGACTTCCCTATAACACTCATCACTACAATTTTTTCACAGCTGTTAATTCTTTTTCACACCTCTGTGACATGAAGGCAATCTGTTAGCTATGTTTATTAGGACAAATGATAAAAACTGGCTGCGAAAATTCAGAGATTTTTAGACACTATAATTACAGGCAATACAACATCAATCAGAAAGTAAGGGTAAAGTCAAAACAAGATGAAAAAGGATTTAACCATTCATGACACATAAATCTGATTTTTCTTCAGTGCTGATTTGTTTTCTGTAAGGACAGGGTGTCAGAAACAACTATATTAGAGTCACTGATGCAAGTTTCCTTGCTGCTGCAGGAAGCTATGTCATGAAGACTGAATGCAGAAGTCCAAAGAATATTTATTCTGTACTCAGTCTATGGAAGAGCTTCAGCTTATGTTTGGTCCATCAGGCTATTAAATTCCTCTGCACTTTGTTGCTGGCAGTTCCTACAGCAAGGAAATACTAGTCCTGGTGCTGAAATCATGAGTACACACATTAACATGGTGGGATGGTGGAAATGAGAAACTTCATGCTCATCTCCAAGATTTGTCATCTCCTTTGTTTCCCCAGTCTCCAAAACTCCAAACTCATTAGTTTGTGCAAATAAACTTAAATCACAAACCCCATTTCTCCCCTTTAGCCTTCTATTTTATAATGACTTCAAGTGTTAGTAGCAAAAAACTAGAAGCTTCACAACACTAACCTCAAGAAATTATTAGCACCTGGGAGCATTATCTCTACCTGATATGCACCAGTTAGGAGGGAGTTAGAGTCCAAAACACAGAAACATAATCAAATCTTTAGAGATACCTTTCAACTGGTGAAAATTCCTCTGAATCCAGAACAAATAATCCATGTAATCACCTTTAAAAAAAGTTTTTCAGCAGAACTAGGAGCCCATCTCCAAGTAAATCCAAGCTTTCATCTTTCGCAGAGAGGCACCACAAGATTATGCATCAGGCAGTACAAAATTCTTTGTGGTCCCTTGCAACATGAATGTATTTATTCAGAGCACCACTGTAGCTACCAGTTTGCTCTTCGTGTCAGGATGTTTTATTCCAGACTAACTCCCATATAATGAGCATGTAACTACCAACTGCTTGCATAAAGTCTGGGTTAAGTGACCTACTCAGTACAGTAGCATCAGAAAGTGTTAGTTTGTATTCTTGCTGCTGTATTAAATCATGGTAGCACTTTCTCTCTTCTGGTACTTCCTTCCTCATTCACCAGGTATCTCCCTTCCAACTAGAGTTCTAAGGAACTCCAGGAAAAGGTGTAAACTTGAATTTATTACACTGCACATTTCTTAAAATGGTAGGTCTGAAGCAACCAGTTAGTACAAATTTAAACTTTAATTTAGGTGCATAAAGACTGCAGTAACTCTTTTGTTGTTAATGCTAAGAAAGGGATACAAAATATGACAACGTACTTGCATATGCATCGCTAAGCATAAGAATAGAAAGGAACAGCATATAAAGAAATGTTGTTTTCAGACTGTGGACTAAATTTTGGAATTCATTTCTAGTTGGGATCAGTTTACATCAATAATAAAATTCCCAAGCTCCTAATAAAGTCCATTCAGTTATTACTGTTTCCAGGAAAAATACCCTAGGTATTTCAAAATATTACCTATTAAAAAAAAAATAAAATTAAAACCACTAAAACAAAGCTCTTTGTTTGTGACTAACATCTTAGCCAGTCAGATTCTGTGAATTAGTACAATGTGGATTACTGACAAATGAGGTTACCAAAGCAAGCTCATTGTTGTTGTTGGTTTTCTTCACTTTATGTGGAAAACTACTGCCTACAGATGGGCCTTCCTTTTCAGCACTCTTTCCTGTCAGATGAATTGAATTACCCGAACAAAGGTTGAACTCCAGCCTGAAATTTGCTACTATGCTATATTAGACCATAAGAAACCACATTAGATTCAAAGGTGAAAGGCTAAAACACTTGTTACTGCATAGCATTAAACACTACACAGAGAAAGCATGAATACAAGATGTAAGAAACAGCAATACAGGGCGGGGGGAAATCCCACGTGTAAGCATCCTCATTCACTCTATCAAGTGAGCATTCAAGTATCCTTGCCTTGCACTGATGAAACACCATTTCCTTATGTGTCGGTGGTGTGGAGGATAGTCTCTGGCAGCAAAGAAAAAATTCCAAAGCAGTGACAAAGTGCTTCAGACAAGTGGGAAAAAATTGGTTCCAGAAAATATGTTAGCAGATCAATATATTTCCCAACAATGCCCTGCACGGTCACCCAGCCCTAAATTTAAAGAATGCCAATTGAAATGCTGAATAGCCTCTCTGCCTTCAAAAATTCAATTGCTGCTCAAAATCCTGAATGCTTTCTGTAAGAGTTTCATTTAGCCTTTCAGTTACAAAAAGAAAAGAAGGAAAACATGGGAAACCATACTGTCTTTTATAAGAAGGTACAGCAAAGCTATCCAAAGGTCTAAATATTTAAGCTTACAGAAGATTTATTTCATAAGACTTATTTGCTTATTTTTTTCAGGTGACTGTTTGTTCCTGTGTTTCTGCACTACTGCAAATACAGCGAAGCTAAGGAGCCAAGGTTTCTACAGTGCCCCGGTACTCAGTGATGTTCCCTGACTCTAGGCACAGTAAAGTCTGAAGATGTGCTCTATTCTTTTCATCATTCCCTGTATAAAAGGAAGAGAAAGCACTTCATTTTAAGATTGCTTGGCAAAGTACAAAAATCTGATTTTTAGAGACAAACAGGTGAAAAAATCATTCCCCAACAAAAAACATTTCTTCTCTGAAGATGACATTTAAATGCCCAGGGGTTAAGAACACACAGTGTTTTTGTAGTCCTTTGCAGGGCATAGCAGATGTGTTTTGCTGACTGACTCCACATTCTGTTGAATGCATCAGTTGCCCATGACTACTTATTCTGAATTCCAGGAACCTTTCCTCCACAGCAGAGGGAATGATTTTATTTATTTTTTCTTTTCTTTTCTAACATTACCCCTTCTGCATTAAACTGTGCCAAATGATGCAGGCAGCGGAGAGAAAAAAAGAAAAGGTTACTGCAGCTGCTGTGACAGCAAGTACAGGTTTCAGTCAAAGAGCATAAATGGATTTAATCATTTTGAAAGTGTTTCGTGAGTGCTCTTGTCTCTAGTATATCAGGAAAGTGGACAAATCCCTAAACTCTGCACTCTGTGGTCCCACAATTAGGCACTGAAAACTCAGCTAGCATTTAAGGCAAGTGGTTATTTGAACACAGCAAGCCTATATCTATTGTGTACAGCAATATAAGTGGCTAACAGAAATGAAAAGAGTAGAAGCAAGCAGGAAAAGATAGTCGGTTGGAAAAAAAAGGTGCATTTTCCCCTTATTTGGGAAGGAAAACTCAAGGATCATTGCAGTTGAAATTATACTCTATTTTTATGTCTTTAATCTCAATTGCTAGCAAAAAGACCTTCCTTTGCTTGCCAGGTCAGAAATTTTTCTGAATTCTGCAAGCTGCTTAACTCTGTAAATATTGCATCTTTCCAGTGTAAATGAGCACAAGCTACTTTAACACAGCTTTCTAAGGATTTTGAAAGCACCATTGCTTTCATTTGCCATTGTTTTGACTGAAAGCTTTGTCCTTCCCACTATCTTGGCGGGGAATTTTTTTGTGGCACCCATCCCATCTAATAGCTTTTTGGTTAATATGAATCTACTCTGTTTCCTACCTGTTAGTCTGAATTCAAGACCAGATTCCAAACAAATACTGGTGAACTTCAAAGATGCTTTGAAATCCAGACACTACATTATTCCATGGTACCCTGACAGCTCTTGAAAAGAGTTAGTCACACCAATATCCCAGCAAGTCCAGGGAGACTTGTGAATGCTTTGCACTAGAACGCATCAAAAAATGTTTCTCCCTGGCAACATAGCAGCAAATAAAAACCATCAGGGTTCATCCAACACAGCTTTACTGGTGACCATCAGCCTCATCCTACTGACATTATCACACAAGTGTAATCAGACAATCAATCTTGACACAAGATTTTCCTTTCTTTTTAAACAGCCCTGGGTAAAGTCCTGATAATATTGGCACCCAGGAGAACCTGCCCCAGTGAAAGAAATTCATTTTACAAAAGCTTTGATTTCAAATATTAATTACACACATTAAATGCATATTTTTCCATATAGATAGGCTTTTATTAGTGACGGTCTAAGAAGTAAGGAGAACCAAAAATCTGGAAAGATTCCCTTTACAAACTGTCACAAATACAGATAAAGAAGCTGAAGGGACAGTTGATACATTTTGCCAGGGAATTTAAAGAGGTACCTTGTGGGTTTAGATCCTTAAATCTCATTGGGTAGCCAACATCCAAGACGCTTCTGCAAAGCTTGAGTTTTGCTTTCAGTTAGGTGACAAAACAACAAACCTTTAAGAAAGCCCATACACTTCAGATAATGTTCTGGATCTGATGTACAGTGTGGAAAGAACATCTTTGGAAATGTAGAAAATGACATACAGAAAGAAAACCTTTACATTGTGCAAACAGGTGGCATTTCAGTACTCGCTCAAATATTCAATAAAGTGTGATTTTGCATTTGTGTGCCCATGAATACACATATAACGCATTTTTAAAAATATAACCTACAAAGTCTCAGAGCTCAGAATGCATTTTATTCACATTTTAGGGATGACTTTTTTTGCTAGTATCTTCATGCAGGATTTTCAGAGAATAAACCCTTTGTTTCATAAAGAAAATTGTATTCTGTCCTGATACAGGTAAAAGGCATGACAAGTACTGCACAGTGCTATTTCTGCAATGTGGTTAGCCCATAATCCAAATTATTCTGGAATATCTCTTTCTTGAAAGGAAATTATAGAATCTTAGAAACATTTAAGTTGAAAAAGACCTTAAAATCATTAAGACTAACCGCTAACCTAGCACTGCCAAGTCTACCACTAAACCATGTCCCTAATTGCCACATCTACATGCCTTTTAAATATCTCCAGGGATGGTGACTCAACCACTTCCCTGGGCAGCCTATTCCAATGCTTGACAGCCCTTTTGGTGAAGAAGTTTTTCCTAATATCCAATCTAAACCTCCTGTGGTACAACTTGAAGCCATTTCATCTCGTCCTATCGCTTGTTACTTGGGAGAAGAGACCGACCCCCACCTCGCTACAACCCCCTTTCAGGTAGTTGTAGAGAGCGATAAGGTCTCCCCTCAGCCTC